>JAHDVF020001477.1:407500-1007500 GCA_022606425.2 Lepidostoma basale
TTTTAAAGGTTGGTCATGTTAGAAGTCGGAGGAATCGACGTGCGTGTATGACTCGTTGTATGAATGTGGAGGAATCTAGAGAGGTTTGCCAGGATAGAGTAGTGTGGCGGTCCATTTGTTTGTTTGGTTCTATGGATATTTCTTTTTTTTTTCTACATCGATTTGGCTCGCACTGTAATGATATAATGATCTATTCAACAATATAATAATAATTATTATTTATGATATAGGGAAAGTACGAAAGCATTTATGAAATCGCCCAAGAATGTCGCGGAACTAAGTTACGCAACGCTACTTCAGCTCGTCTTAATATCACTGTGGACAAAAATGGAAGAGGATACATGAATGGGAACGTCACCATCTTTGAAAACATACCAGCACCCATATTTGTAAGTATGTTAGATCAGTAAACAATACATTACTTTATATACAATTCAAGTAAGTACTTCCATTCCATTTTCATTTACAAAAATTTTTTCGTCAATAAAAACTCACACGTACGACTGGTTGTGTTAGGTAGTTCAACAGTACGCATCAATACCTACCGACTGATACAGATTTCGGGTCCAGAGCATAATTAGGTCGCTTGAGATTCACGAATTAGATTCAATTTTTAAAATTTATTAAGATTTAATTTCTTTAAAATAATTTTGATGTAAAAACCTGTGAACCGATTTGATTGAAATAAACACGCAACGGTTGGTACAATGATCAGCCATAACAAAAATTTTTGACTCGATCTGTACCATAAGAGGGAGTCCGTTTATAGCGAATGAAAGTCGAGATCGATAAAACAAATTGATAATTTTCAGACTTTCGATCTCGGCGATCTTTGACTATAAATAGATGGCCCTTGGGGCAGGTCGGGTCAGACGAAAAACTACACCAGACGAGATTACATCACCGACACGTATCAAAGAACTTCTTCGCACTCCGACCATCGTATCAACCTGAGCACTCTACAACTACATTCCTGAGTTTTCTTCTGAAGAAATACCTAGAGCCTGCCAGCAGTACTGCCGATACAACCGCACCTTGAAGACTGATCGAAAAGTTTGATTCTCTTTATATTCGTATCGTAAAGAAATCAGCTCTAGATCCCCAAACTTGAAGTGGCCAGCGCAAACATCATCACCATCATCTACATATACAGTCCACTACGCGTCGAAGCCACCGTTCGTCCGGAACAGTTATGTTATTTTGCAACTTATTCATTTTTCTTTCGTTCGACGATGATTACTTAGTGATAATCTTCCAATATTAAGATGATAAATTTTAATATTGGCTCCTGCATGTAATTTTAAAACTAATTTTGAATGGTATGTACAGGTTTACTTATGTGTCATTTTTAGGTTATAACGTTTCGTCAAGTTTGACTTATTGCGCTAATTGAAACATAAAAGTGTTCTTGAAACATAAAGGACAACGGATGATAAGATCTTCTGGCCTGGAGTGGCGAAAGAGAAACAGCTACACAAATTCTGGCAGTCCACAAGCAAGATGGTCTGATGACATTAAACGAGTGGCAGGAGGTCATTGGCGCAGAGCGGCGAGAGATAGAGAGTTGTGGAAGTCGGGAAAGGAGGCTTATGCAGTATTATCATCCATATTACTATTCCACGCCAACGGACTCGCAGTGCCGAAATCACGATCGTAGAAACTTACTTTATTGGCTCTGACGTGAATTTCATGAACAAAAAAATCAAGAGTTTTGTTTCTCTAAACATATGAATGTTTTGTGCAATGTGATATAATATTGTTTATTTGATTATGAAATTTCATATAAAATATTCAAAAAATACTTTTTCAATTACATTAGTAATATGTATTCAAGTTTAAAATTCACAGCGAGTTTGCTTGGATTGAAACATTGTTTTATAGATATAGACACACATTTTTGCATCCATACACATGTCATTTAGCCAATAAATAAACTAATATATATTGAACTTCAATTGTATTTGTTGAATATATATTGGATTTATTTATACATTCGAATTTAACGATAGCGAAGCGTTGCCGGGTCAGCTAGTCCCTTATAAAGTTCAATCCCATAAACTATAATAAAACTCCTAGAAAACAGGCGTTTTCAATCGTGTTAATTTAATTTATTTTTTTGTTTAATAGGGACGAATCCGCATGAAAAAATGGTCCGGAAAAAGATTTGAAAGTTCTCTAAGTTATAACTTAGATAATCTATGCGATTTTTCTTTACTTATCAAGGTGGTTTTTCAAAGATACCTGCTGGAAAATTTAAAAACCTGTTCAGTAAGAAAGGTAAGCTTTTAATTATATGTATTATATTATCCCCTCCATAAGTCATAAATTAACCCCCATAGTGCGACTGACTTCATTTGCAGTAAAAAAAATTCTCGAACTGCATTTGGCTACATCAAAGCACAGAGAGATAGTCCCCGTTCATTTTACTATTACGCACATTTTAGTAGTAAGAAACTAAAGATGTTTTTTAAGGAAGCATGTTCATTTATGAGCTGCATATGTAATATGAAATAATTCAAAACCATTTTTCTGGAATGCAAATGCAGGCACTCCCACAATAGGGGTAAAATAAATATGTACTGTTAATTAAAGCTAAATATATAATATGATATTAGGGGTACCCATAAGTAATGTCGTTTTTTTTAATGAAATTCAAAACATTTTTTTTTTATACTTTATTTAACCTTTCTTACAAAAAATAATTCCAAATATTATCTATAACCTTCTGCTACATTTTTTTCAAATCATCCATGCCCTTCTTGTAAAATTTAGCGGATTTTGACTGAAAATATTGTGATAGCATAACAATAACATTATTTTAATGTGTTTTTTTTTCATTTTGAATTTACTCTAAAAAAAAAAACACCCTATATAAAAATACGAGGTCTGTTCAAAAAGTATCGCGAATTTTATATTTTTTCAAAAAGTATTTATTTATTCATGAATATCTATTTTGTCCCCTTCAAAGTAATTCCCCTCGGATATAATACATTTATGCCAACGTTTTTTCCAATCCTCGAAGCACTTAAAAAAATCATTTTTTGTGATCTTGTTCAGCTCCTCCTTCGATGCCGTCTTTATCTCCTCAATCGTGGCGTAGCGTCGTCCTTTCATGGGCCTCTTCAGTTTTGGAAACAGGAAAAAGTCACAGGGGGCCAGGTCTGGGGAATACGGTGGCTGCGGCACCATTACTGTGTTGTTTTTGGCCAAATATTCGCGCACAAGCAACGATGTGTGAGCAGGGGCGTTATCATGGTGCAAAAGCCAGTTTTTGTTCTTCCACAAATCCGGGCGTTTCTGGCGGATTGCTTCGCGCAAATTGCGCATAACTTGCAGGTAATATTCCTTATTGACCGTACTACCCTGTGGCAAGAACTCATGATGCACCACGCCCCTGCAATCGAAGAAAACTGTGAGCAAAACCTTCACGTTCGACCGAACTTGGCGCGCTTTTTTTGGTCTTGGCTCATGCGGCAGCTTCCATTGGGATGATTGAGCTTTGATTTCCACGTCATAACCATAAACCCATGATTCGTCACCAGTTATGACCCTCTGGAGCACATTTGGGTCGTCACGGACCGAGTCCAACATCTCCTGAGCAATGTTAACGCGATGCTGTTTTTGGTCGAAATTGAGCAATTTTGGCACGAATTTCGCGGCGACCCGACTCATGCCCAAATCATTGGTTAAAATCGAATGGCACGAGCCAATCGATATGTTTAGGTCCTCAGCAACTTCTCTAACGGTGATTCGACGATTGGCTAATACTATTTTCTTCACTTTATCAATGTTTTCGTCTGTTGTTGACGTGCTCGGGCGTCCGGCACGCTCTTCGTCGTTCATATCTTCTCGGCCCTCTGAGAACATTTTGTACCACCGATAAACGTTGCTTTGGTCCAAGGTAGCTTCACCATATGCCACAGTCAACATTTGAAATGCGTCCGCGCACTTTATTTTGTTTTTCACACAAAATTTGATACAGATTCTTTGATCCATTTTTTGGAATAGGCAAAAATCGAAGACGAGCCAAAACACATCCAAGCAAAACAGCTGTCAAAAATTAACTAAACATTCAAAATGGCCGACCTTGTCAGCATAAGTAAGGGACATGAGTACCAACATAACGCTACAAAAAAATCAAAAATCAAATATACGTAGCCAGCGGAAATTCAAAATTCGCGATACTTTTTGAACAGACCTCGTATATGTTAACGATGTAAATGGAAGTATAAAAGAGGGTGACCGAGGAAAATAAATCAAATATTAAATGTCGGCCACTTCAGGAGTAGAATAAATCGAAGTGCGTGCATGACACGATGTATGAATGTTAAGAGATCGAAATAAGTATGTCAGAAAATAACAGTGTGGCGATCCGTTATTTCTGCCTACCAATTCGGAGAGACGGCGTTATGGTTAGCTATTATTTAATTCGGAAATTGCCTTGAAACCACTAAGTGTATTGAAAAAATCTAGTGGTAATCATAATGTATAAAAAGCTGGTGGTGTTCACGTAGTTTAAACATCTGGGGGTGTTCACAAGGTATACATTAGGGTGGACCGAAAAAACTCATGAAAAATACTAAAAATAGCTTATGTGAAATGTGAAAATGAGCCGGTTCTCATTCGCCACTCCAGGGTACATCTAGTTCACTGATCATCCGTTGTTTGACTGATCTAATTCCATTTTAACGAAGTAATTTTGCACTTCCTAGAAATAAGAGAAAACATTCATTTGAATTGTGGCAAGTTTTCAATTTCTATTCTATGAATGAATTCCAACTGTTGTTCACTTGGTCTACAGCATTGCACATCAAGAAGGTCCTTTCTTCAAATAATCTCCCTAATTTATAGATCTCGTACATCCCTAGGTTATATGGCCTATCCAAACTTGATAAACAAACATCCCCATCAGACCAGTGGTCTCTTACAACCAAACTCCTTCATATAAATTGTCTATATATAATACTATGTTCTTATATTGTCTGAATATGGAATAAGCACAAAACTGATCACGGCCATTAAGTCGCTATACACGGAAAGCACTGCTAGTGTCAGAGTAAATGGAGATCTTACAGCCTGGTTTGATATCAATAAAGGTGTCAAACAAGGTTGCGTAATGTCCCCGTGGTTATTTAATCTGTATATGGACAATTGTATGAGAGAGCTGAAAGGGTTGGATGTAGGTGCCAAAATGAGCGGAGTGTCAGTAAGCTGTCTCTTGTATGCGGATGACGCTGTCCTACTTGCTGACAACGAGCATGAACTACAAGTCCTGGTGAATTGTATGTATGAGGTATGCATGCGAAATGATCTGATGATGAATGTTAATAAGTCCAAGGTAATGATTTTTGAAAAGGAAGAAACCATGACAGTCTGCAACATTAGCGTGAATGGTGAAAACTTGGAGCAAGTAGTTGAGTTTGTGTATTTAGGTAGTATGTTTACAAGAGATGGGAGAGTGGAGAGGGATATTGAAAGAAGGGTTGGGGCAGGTAACAAAGTGAATGGTGCACTAAAAGTTGTCATCGCAAACAAAAACCTATCAAAAAAAGCTAGAATGGCAGTGCACAATGGTGTTCTTCTACCGACCCTTATGTATGGAAGCGAAGCATGGAACTGGCAAAGGAAGGATGAAAGTAGAATAAATGCAGTAGAAATGAGATCTCTTAGACGAATGTGTGGATATTCTGTGTATGATAGAGTGTCGAATGAAAATATAAGAAGTGAATGCGGTGCGAATGATGGTGTCATGAACAAAATAATGAAAGGATCATTAAGATGGTTTGGACATATGGAAAGAATGAATGAAGAAAGAATGGTAAAAAAATTATATGTTAATGATGTAAATGGAACCAGAAATAGAGGAAGACCGAGGAAAACGTGGCACGATCAAATAAATCAAATATTGAATGTCGGCCATGTGAGGAGTCAGAGAAATCGACGCGCGTGCATGACACGATGTATGAATGTTGAGGAAGCGAGAGAAATATGTCAGGAAAGAAAGGTGTGGCAGTCCATTCTTTCTGCCTACCCCTTCGGGGAGACGGCGTGATGGTTAGTTAGTTAGTTAGTTAGTTATGTTCTTATGTTCTAAAATAAAAATACGTGAGCTATTACGTTAAAATAAGAGTAAATTAAGGACTTTAAAAAAATACATAAAAATGTGAAATTTTCAATATTTTGTCAAATTTTAGGCCTTATGCGCGACCGAAAAATATCAACTGATCTAAACCTAATTAAACCACAATGTTTTAAGGCTCTAGTCGAAAACATTTTAAACTATTACATTACAAAAACATTTTAAACTACTACATTAAAATAAAATAAATCTCAATACTGACGTTTTTCCAAATTTTGTAAATGTTTAGGCTTTGTGCGCGACCGGAAGTTGTCAACCGATTTTGATACATTGTTTTTACTTGTTTGTCTTCCTAATTTGCAACTTTTCGGCACTATTACAACTTTGAAAAAAATAATGAGTTTTTTTGGCCCACCCTAATATACATCTGGTGGCGTTTACACGGTATAAATAGAATTTTACCATTTTTAAATTGAAGAACGATCTTCACACATTTCATGTTTAATTTATTATAATAACTAACAAACTAACCATCACGCCGTCTCCCCGAAGGGATAAGCAGAGAGAATGAACTGCTACACTTTTCTTTCCTGAAATATTTCTCTCACTTCCTCAACATTCATACATCGTGTCATGCACGCGCGCCGATTTCTTTGTCTCCTCACGTGGCCAAAATCACTGGAGCCACCCACGCGCTTTTTTTTCGAGGTGCCAACTTCGATCAATAATAATAATAAACTATTAATTTTTTTCAAATATTATTTTGTATCCTTAATATGTAAATAAAACTAACTAACTAACTAACTAACCATCACGCCGTCTCCCCGAAAGGGTAGGCAGAAAGAATGGACTGCCACACTTTAATCGATGCGGCACTCCATCCTTCTCTTTTCGCCATCGCGAGAGACGCGGTGTGATGGGTTGCGAACCTCATCGCCACCAACAGGCATCTCCCGCGCACACTTCGATCGTTCAACGTCTACATAATAAATCTAAAACAAATTATCTGAAATACAATGATATAAAATAAAATAACAAAGAAAAATAATTCAACAAATAATGTTATTTTAGATGGTGCACTTGTCGTCAGCTGGACGATCCGGACATTTGTGTTTATTTAATTTTTATTCCACGTTATCCATTGTTTTTTTTAATTTACTGTAATTAGGCACTTAAAACAATCCAACACCAGCAATAACTTAAATATATATTTGAAGAATTTATTCAAATTGTCATTGGAACAAACGAAAAATTTATTTTTACACCTGTCAAAATTCTTTTTATAAACGAAAAAACTTATATATTTTTAACACCAAAACAGTAAAAACGTATTTTTGGCACAACTATCATAAAGAGCGGCAATAATCATCCTAAATATCCAAAACGATTCATTTTTATTTTCCTACAAAAAAACGCCCTCCAAAAAAGACATGAAAATCGACTTCACCCATGTGAAGGATTTACAAAATCGAATTTTTTTTTCTTTCATAAATTGCTTCCTTAATATGTCAAGAATACGGTGGTAAAGTGATTATTTAAAATTCGAAGTCATTATAAAGATACAGCAGTTAGAAGAAGCAACTGTTCGGAGCTCTGGTTGGCAGTCGAGGGCTGGGCCGGTTTGTTGTGTACAGTCGGCTGAGACCCTTCTATACAAATATACGTTTATACTAGTATAGACAAGTTTGTACAGGTTAAAAAGGAAATTTCTATAGTTATTCAATATTTTGTCGAACTTGTTTTAGTCATGGTTTAGCTTCGAAGAGCACAACAGCTACAAATTATTTATTTTCGCAATGAGTGGTCGAAAAAGAAGTATGACTGGAAATGTTATAATAAAAATGCAATGCCGTAATAAAAAGCGAAAGCTTATTGGAAACCGTTTTACCACCCAAAATTATATGAAATTTACACCAGCTTCTACGAGAAAACTAAAAAACAGCATGAACATGGAGGTTTCCATCGCTCAAAGTTTCGCGTATTGCATTTTGGAGTTTGTGTCAGCATTTGACAGAAGTTTCAGGTGATAGCACTTGGAAGAAAAGAGGCTTCTCATCTCTATTTGGTGCGTCTACGTTGATTGGAAAGTACACCGAGAAAGTTTTAGCATGGTTATGAGCAATCGTTGATTTGGACTTTTGCTCCAAAGCATCTACACTCTGGCCCCAAGATGAATGAATTGAATCTTTATAAATAAAAAGTAATGACGACTATGAGATGCCCTGTTGGCTGCGAAGCGCATACTGATGTACAGAAACGAGATGAAACGCGAATCTCGCGCTCTGAGCGACAACCGAATGATGGGGTTAAACAAGAAAGAATTGATACAAGAGCTAAACAATCTGCTTTGAAAAAATTACAAAAAGAAGAGGAAGGAGTACTCTATGGACTAGGCATCGCCGATGGAAGGTAAGTTAAGATTTTCATAATTTTATCCGGACTTGAAACTTTAAACGCGTTTTTCTCAAAACGTTTTGCAAACATTCCTCCATCATATCTCAAGAACGGTTTGACCGAATGACTTCAAATTTATACTGTAGACTCAGCACATATAGACGCACAGAATAAATTACTAACATTTAAAAATTCTTAATATTTCTATTTTTTCATAACAAAAACATATTAAAAAAAAACATAAAATTCGATTTTTTTTCTTCAGAGGTCTACCAAAAATCTAATTTTTGGTATTTTCAATTGAGTGTAGTCCATTCTGTGAATTAAACTGTGCCGAACTCAAATTAGGAATGAAGACCAACCTACGTCATCATCAATGATGAATTCACCATTACAAATGTTAGAATCCATGATAAGTATGAATGAAGACCAGCAAGACTTGATTACAAATAACGAGAATGACGATGTATTTTTGGAGACACAGTTACAACTTCAAGAGTACAAAAAAGAAAAAATATTGCTTTTACATGAGGATCCCCTTATGTGGTTCATACAAATATACTAATCTTTTGCCATAAGTGCGCCAATACGATTGAGCACAGATTGTTTTACCTACCGGCCACCAGAACCAATCTGCCCCTGGTGACACCGATGGGAAGAGCAATTAGTCTGCTGAACGCGGTCTCCTCGGAGATCGACGTCTTTCATATTAGTGAAGGTACGTTCAGGAGACAAATACTCTTGACTTTAGAAAGTATCTTGTCTTCCTAATGTCGAACCATCTCTAATGCGTTCCTGGTACTATGTTGTATTTTTATAATATTTTATCTGTACTCAATAGATGCCTTCAACATTTTCCTGTTTGTAATGTCTTTTGAGTTAGTAAACTGATTTGGTTTGATTGATGTTTTTTTATTTTTTTTTATGTACACAACAGGTCGTTTGGACCCAATTACTGTATACATTTTTTTTAGATATTATATTGATTACCGTGACATGTTATAGGTAGCCAATCTATCACCATTTTATTGTCACGTGAATTCTACACCAGACCAAAGACAGTGTGACAATCACACTGCCATCGCCGGGAATCGAACCCAACACCTTCGGCATGGAAGTCAGAGCTCGTAACCACTCTGCCACGAAGGTCGTCATTGAATATTTATCAGCTCTTCCCAGCGGCGTCACCAGCGAGCAATTATTTAGCGGAGCTGGTCTTGTATATGAAGTACACCGGAACAGATTGTTAGGTGCAAAAGCGGCCAAACTACGTTTCATAAAATACAACTAACCACTACTTAATTTTCTTCAAGTATCTAGGCGGGGGGAGCTGATCTGCGGGAAGAAATACAAGCCCAAGTAAACAAGGCAGCTGCAATCTCTGGGGCTCTAAAATCCACAATATGGAAAAACAAAGACATGGCCATTAAAAGTAAGATGAGAATCTATAAAGCATGCGAAAGACCAATAATAACATATGGAGTCGAAGCAAGGGCAGACACAGTAAGGACCAAACAAGTTTTGAGGACTTCCGACACTGAGGACGATAGCAGGCAAAATACTGAGGGATCGCGTGAGGAACACCAGAATAAAAGAGATATGTGAGGTTGATGATATTATAAGATGGAGCAGACAGCGAAAAAAAGACTGGTACGGTCATGTTCAAAGAATGGACTCCACCAGACTCCCCTATATTGCATTGCATAATCAACCTCATGGGACTCGTCCTCGTGGAAGACCTCCTAAAAGATGGAAGGACAGCTGGGAATCTACCTCACAGGAAGAGCAACTCTCTGGAAAAGCGACCACATAGGTCTACAATAAGGAATAAGAAGAAGACTACTTAATTTTAAATACAGTAGAACCTGGATAATAGAAACCTGAAGAATTAACTGAATACAGCCAATGGATGGCCCTGCCTAAGTTTACAAGACCGCTTAAAATAATCATAAAATATCTAAATCAATATCCACCACGTGCCGGTTAATAGGCTTATAATTATGCTCATCCTCTCCGATAATGAGGGCATTCAATAACCGAAACTAAATATGATTACCTTACATTGAACTGGCATATACACATTTTTTGTTGTTTTATAACCGATGCAATTATCTAAACTAGGATCGAACATCTGATAAACAGAGCCAAACTATTATATCATAATATTAATTAAAATTTATTGATGGTTGAGGTATTAGTTTTGTGAAATTCCATATTATTAAATAATAGTAAACACGATTGTTTGGTGGATTTACTTAGATTTAATTTATATATAATAAAATATATAAATTGTGACAAATTCACAATTTATATAATTTATAAAAACAATTATATAAATTGTTTCGCCTTGCATGGGGATTCGCCATCATAATATAGGATATTCGCCAAACAGGGTGTCCTTATATTGAGTAACTGTTTGTTGAACTTGTCACAATTAGAATTTGAATTTGTCACAATTTATGTAATTTATATCAAATAAATCCCAGTTAAACAACTAAACAAACTTGTTTACTATTATTAAATTAAAATTCGATTAATTTTTTTTAAATATCCCTGTTTTTTTCCATTTGATACTTGAAGAGAGTTCTCTCGGCCAACCTGGAGTCAGTGCCTAAAAGGTGCCAAACGGGGAAAAATACCAATATGGGCTTCTCGGACGAAAGATTAACCGCCATATGCGAATGATTAAGGAAAGCTTTTTTAACTGTACGGCTATCATGGACCTCCCCTGGCCCCTCCCGCACTACGAACCACACCCCAACGGATCGAACACAACCCCATCCACCCCCGCTAACCGACCCCATCCTCACCCCCCGAGCGACATCTACTCCTCGCTCCTCCATCAAATTCAAAACCTAGCCACCAAGGTAGCTCAGCTATCCTCCTCACATTACCCACATCACCCACAATGACTCCTCCAGCCCAACCGACAGATCTCCAGGTGGCATTTTGGAACGCCAACGGCACCATACGATCAACCCGCCTGGAAATAACCCATTTCCTAAACACCCACGCCCTAGACGCCCTCCTAATCTCCGAAACCCATCTCAAACCCAGCCATCGTTACTCCATCCCCAACTACAGCATCTACCGCCTCGACCGCACCACCGAGAGAGGTGGCGGAGTGGCCATCCTAATAAAACGCTCCCTTCAACACTGCTTCTCCCCGACCGCATCCACTGAAAACCTAGAAACCGTCGCAGTGGTCATCCAAACCCGCTCCTCCGGCCTCCTAAAACTAATCTCCTGCTACTCCCCTCCCAAAAAGTCAATCATCGTCTCCGAAATGGACGACTTACTAGCGGAAAAAATCCCAACCATCATCGCGGGGGACCTCAATGCCAAGCATGGGGCCTGGCACAGCCGCCGCCGCAACGCCAAAGGCTTAGCACTTTTTAATTTTTCCTTCGCCAAACCCATCTCCATTGACGCCCCCAACGAGCCAACCCTCCACCACAACAGATCCCACACTTCAGATGTAATAGACATCATAATCAAAAAAGACTTCTTTCGCCCATATCACCTGCAAGTGGCAGACGAACTCTCCTCCGACCACCTACTAGTCCTACTCACCATATCCGACGATCCCCTTCCCCAATTTTCCCTAGCTCCCACTAGGAAAAAAGTAGACTAGCGCTCCCTCCCCGAATACATCCAAGAAACGATCAGGGTCCCCACCTCCATTCCTGACAAAGATTCCCTAAACCGGGCTACGACCGAACTGACGCAAACCATCCAAGACGCCATCAACAGAGCCACCTCCACAGTGAAGAATGATCCCAAAAGACCCCACCTTCCCGATAGAATCCTAAACCTAATCAAAACAAAAAACAGAGCGCGAAAGAGGTGGCAGCGCTCTGGTAACCCCCAAGATAAATCTTCCCTCAACAGACTCATTCGCGAAGTTAAGCAGGAGATTTCTGACATCCAAAACGACCGCTGGATGGAATTCATCTCCTCCCTAAACGAAGAAAATCACGAGTTCTGGAAACTCAATAGAACACTCCGCAGTCCGTTCGCTAGAATCTCCCCGCTCCTCGGTCCGAACGGACTAACGTACTCCCCTGCAGAAAAACCAGGGACATTCTCATCCAGCCTGACTGACCAGTTCACCACCAACAACTCCCACGACGTCCCCGGATTCGTAGCTCACATAGAAACCCAAGTAGAAGCACTCCTAAGCGAAACCCCTCCCGAACCCATCAAATTCACATCCCTCTCCGAAATAAAACAAACCATCGCCATCCTGAACCCCCGAAAGGCTCCCGGCCTCGACCTCCTCACTAACAAGCTCCTCAAATCCCTCCCCCCCAAGGGCATCAGCGCCCTAACCGCAATATTTAACGCCGCACTCAGACTCCGCACCTTCCCAGACCCCCTCAAGTTAGCAGACGTCATCCTTATCCCAAAGCCAGGCAAAGACCACCGCCTTCCCGAAAACCACCGTCCCATCAGCCTCCTCCCCTGCACCGGAAAACTTCTCGAAAAAATCATCCTCACAAGACTCAAAACACATCTTCACGAACACAATATCATCCCGCACTTCCAACACGGCTTCCCCCACCACTCGACCCCAACACTCACATCGCCATATTTGCCGACGGCACAGGCATTTTCTCCAGTTCAAAGAGCGCGCGCCTCGCCACCGAGAGAGTCCAGAGACAGGCCGTAGTACTCGAACAATGGTGCAAGAACTGGAGAATCACAATAAATCCCAGCAAAAGTGCAGTCACCCTCTTCTCAAGAAGCCGACCCCGCAGTCCTTCCCGATATCCAAATGTTCGGCCAAACAGTCCCCTGGTCAAATTCAATAACCTACCTCGGAGTCACCTTGGACTCCAAGCTAACATGGAAAACTCACACCCAAAATAAACTAAAATCGGCAAACCGTGTGCTAAACGCTCTCCTTCCCATGTTAGAAGGAACCAGTTCACTCTTCATAAGAAACAAACTCCTCATCTACAAAACAATCGTAAGACCGATAATAACATATGCAGCCCCCATCTGGGGCTATGCGGCGTCTTCGCACACACGCCGCCTCCAAATCTTCCATAACAAGGTCTTACGAATAATTCTTCGAGCTCCCAGGTGGAGCAGAATATCACAACTTCACCTAGAGGCGGGACTCCCGACCCTAGATAAGTACATCCTCTCACTAGCCGAACGTTTCTACTAGAAGGTTGCAACACACCCCAACCCTGGCATCAAAGAATCCTCTAACTACCCTCCAGATAGGTTTTTTAAACATAAGCGCCCAAAACAGAGCCTCCTTTAAAGCGCTACTTCGGGGCACCCACCACCTTCACAACCACCTCCCTCCCTTCCGAACACACCACCACAACCTAGCACCCCCCCAGAACCGCCATAAACAAACCTCCGTCACCACCCCTCACCCTCCCAACACCCCACTCCACTAACATATAACACCCTCAAATCCCATCAATGACAACTCCAACAGGTGAGGGAGCAATAGCCCTCAACACAGACCAATGATGGCAGACGTGGTGTGTTCGTAAGAAGGGCGGAATGGGGATTGTTGTTAACATAAAGCGATTGCTTAACCCAACCAATCAGAGGTCGTAAGTCCTGTAAACGCCTCGACCACCATATTCTGTTTCCAAAAAACAATTTACATCTTCGTCTCTATTGAGATACAATTAATCCTTAAAAATGATTAACCCGCAATGCGTAAAATCCAGTATTTGTCTACAAATATTGGTAACATTCCTGAAAGATAGACTTATTTGTTCTTCCCCTGCCTAAGACGAAGAATGAATTCAACGTGGATTTAATTGGTCAACCAAGTCGTCCAGCTGCACTCAGACCACGGCAATTTCCGACCCAGGCTCCACGATATTGCTGCCGGCCACCGGACCCGGAGTGTGTGTGCAACGAGAGACACTACTTGGACCATCTTTAAGGCGTGTCGTCCCCTAGAGAGCGCAAAAGAAATAATGATCGAGGATGTCACTGTCTGGAATTCAGACCTGACGGGCAGCAAACACTACACCTGTGGACTTTTGTAAAAACGAAGACAGATGTTTTTGGTTAGGCTGGCTTGATTTGGCCGACCTAAAACTGTTTGTAAATCATTGTTATTAGAATCTCTGGGGCTGCTGCTCCTGGATTGCACTGGTGAGATTGGGACTCTCACTTTTGTTGGAATATTGCATTCCCCGGTACCGTAAGTTTGGCAGTGTTTGGCGTATGTTTGGCAGTGAAATCACTGAGGGTTCAATAAGAATGAGCGTTGCAAATGATAGTTGCACGAACAGCGAAAGTGATATGATAGAAATAATTTTGAACGAGATAGCCAGTGCTGTTAACTGTATGAAAGGTGGAAAAGCTGTTGGATATGACATTGTAGCCTTGGAGTTTATCAAAAACAGTAGGCCAGTGGTTATATATACACGTTAACCAGTGTTTAGAAGAGGGATATATGCCGCTCGACTATAGTAGGGCTGTTATCATGCTTCTTTATTACGGTGTCCCTTATTTTTCAAAATTTTAATTTTACAATGGCTATTGTTTTATTCATTTGGACCTAAAACATCCGAAAACATTTTTTTCCTTATTCGGAACAGTGTAACCCGTGCGGACTTGCGCGCAAAGATATCCCATACAAATTGCGTCACAGGAGCGGCGCGTTGTCGTTGTTATTATCATTTAGTCTCGGCTTGTCGGGTAGTAAGCACGGATTGTTTTATATTTTGAAGATGTCAGTAGAACTAAAAATCAATTAAAAAAGTATTTTCTTGGTTGGTAAATCAATTCACCAAATAACAGGTGTAAACTGCCATCTAATTGTCAAGTTCTCGCAGTTCTATTTTTCAACATTCGTGAAGTTTATTTGACTGTTAATGAAAACGCAAATCTTGTCATTCTGTAGTGCAATATATTCTGAAAAAGGCTAGAATACCTACCAGAGCTGTTCCTAATTATGTTTAGAAGTTAGTGGATCTTTATCAGGTCTGAAGAGAACTGCAAAAAATAACAAGAAGATTCAGAACTTACATAGGCGCCGCGAAGAGAACTTTCAACTTGAATTAAATAATTTATTCAAAAGCGCACACGCCAATGCTCTTAAATGTGCTGTGATACCACAGCATCTTATACAGGATGCTTGAACGGAGCTTGTGTGCCAAAACTAGAAATAGATTTGTTTCTCTTTGCTTGCCGCCATCATATATTTATTTATTTATTTATTTATTAAGGGTAACATACAGCGATATCAATAACATATATAATATATAAAAGAAACATTTAGAATAATTAAAATAAGGCCAATTACATGCTACCACAAATATAAAATAATAGTTAACAATCAACAAATGATAGTGAGAAACAAGATTGAAGTTAAGTATATACGAACTGATGCTCAAAAGTGCGTTTGAATAAAAAAAATCGATTATACGAGATGATTATAGCAAACTCATTGAGCTTGCTAATGTTTTTCTGGGTGGAAGCAATGAAAATAAAATAAAAATCAGACCTGCTGGCTCAACGCATCAAGCACGAAGGATAGCAATAGCTATTTACTCCTTAAAAATACGTTTGCTGCAGTCCCAGTAAAAAATGTGCGCTAAGTACAAACAAGCTTTACTAGATGTTTGTTAATTTATTATGGCAGTTTATGTGAATCCCTGTCTTGAATGTAGTTTGGCGATAAAAGCTCCGAATCGAGATTTTGGTTTTTTAAAGACCTTAAAAGATTACGAAAAAGTTGACAATTTCCAAAGCGGCTTTAAACAAGTTCAGTCAACATTAGTGGTACTTGTCAGATGAAATAGCCGTTCTTTTAATTTTGATGACAACGTTGATGAGCAGACCAAAGGAAACATTGTAAAAAATAATGTTTTGGTGAGAGATATGTTCCATCGAAAGAACAGATGGCAGAGAAGAAGAGATATATTCCATCGATAGATCTGGCTCTCTATATGGTACGTAAGTAGTGTTTAATCTGGGGTTAATTGGGTTGATAGCCTTTCACATTACATTAATAAAAAAATTCTGCTTAATGGTTACATCTAATCTAAATAGATGGCGCTAGTGTAGATTAAACTAAAATATGTGAAATGTTTCTCAACATGTAGCATATATACAACATTCAGAATTAATTGTCAGACGTGGTGTTCGTAAGAAGGGCGGACTGGGGAATTTTGTATTACATAAAGCGATCGCTTAACCTAACCAATGACAGATCATAAGTTCTGTAAACGCCTCGACCACCATATTCTGTTTCCAAATAATTTACAAATAGTTTCCAAATAATTTATTGGAAAACAAAAAAATTATCAACAGTGGAGTTCTGGTCCCAACCATTATGTATGGATGTGAATCTTGGAGCTGGCAAAAAAAGATGAAAGAAGGATAAATGCCATAGAAACGAGATCATTGATAATAATGTGCGGGGAAAACGATATATGACAGAATACCGAACGACGAAATAAGAAAGAAATTTAATTTTAATTTTACTTATGATTCAATCATAAGTAAAATTAAAAAAGGATCCCTGAGATGGTTTGGACATAAGGAACGAATGGACAAATGGTTAAAATATTGCATTCAGTGTGAGTGGGAAGAGAAGTCGTGGAAGACAAATAATTTAATAATAATAGATTTGTAAAAGAATTTTAATAATAATAGACACCACTTTGAGAGGAGGATTGTAAAGATCAAACGTTTTCATCACAGGACCAAGATTGATATCCGGTCTGAACAGTTTGGTAGACTATAGAAAGAAGAAGAAGAAGAAGAAGAAGAATAAAAAGGAGAAGTCGCTATACACGGAAAACGCTGTCAGTGTCAAAGTAAATGGAGATCTTACAGCCTGGTTTGATATCAATCAATAAATCAATAAATGCCACCAAAGCTAACGTCAATATAACTATGGACAGAAAAACTGGAAACGGACACCTTAGTGGGAATGTAACCATATTTGCAGACTTACCAGGGCCCATAGTAGTAAGTACTTACTTTCACTTATACAGCCGATTTCATCAAATTAAAGATATATGCTTTCCCCTACACCTACCTGGACATTCGCCTGGATTAAGTCACCAACAATTTTCCCTATATCATCAGACCATCGTGTGGGGGGTCTGTATCTACTTCATTTGTCTTCACGAGGTATCCAATCTAATACCATTCCAGTCCATTTTGGTCTCCCAGTCTGATAACATGTCCAGCAAAACCATTTGAGCATAGCCACCCTTTCCACGACATCGGTTATTCCTGACCTTCTACGTATCGCAATGTTCTTAATCCGATCTAAGTATTTTATTTGTTGCATGGCTCTTTCATGTTTTCTCTGTGCTATACGGAACTTCTTTATAGTCCATTTAGTAATTTTAAGCGTTTCAGCTGCATATAAAAGTAATGGAAATATACAATGGTCGTACATTATGCGTTTAAACCTTTAGAGATTGTTGCTATCGAAGAATTTCTTACGATCGCCATATGCTGCCTAACCATGACCGATTCTCCCATGATTCTCCTATGCTGAAATAGCCATTCGCCCTCACTCTGTTATCTGTGGCACATCAACATAAGAGTACGTCCAATATACCACACCCAGGGTTTGCGGGATCATAAAGATCACACGTGGACGCCAGAGAGTCGGACTAGATAGTAGTGTTGCTAATGTTATGCAACTTTAGCGTTTCATGGCATTTACTGGTACACACCCCTAACTATCCATTCAACCCCCCTAACCATTCATTCAAACTCCAAAATAAATACTATTATACTAATAGTATGTAGCAATAATAATATTCTTCTTCTTCCTAGCCCTGTTCAATTTACATAGGTTTGGCTCTTCTTGTATGGCATCTTCATGACTGTCTGTCTGGATGGCGTCTAGTGGGATCAGATCTATTTTGAGACTCTTTTGAATAAGTCTTATACATATCAACTTGGGCCTACCACATCATGGGGGTCGCTGGTCCGTTTTCCAATCCAGGGTAATCCCTCCGTGAACCGTGGTCAGCATGGCCGCATGACTTGGCCGTAACACCTCTGACGGTTCTTTCAATAATAATTAAATAAAACGATGTTTTTTAACTACTTCCACTTTTGTCTTTATTTAGACAGCCTTTATTTAGACTTTATTTAAATAAAGACAAAAGTGGAAGTAGTTAAAAAACATCGTTTTATTTAATTATTATTTAAAATGAACTTCCATCAAGAGATTTCAGTAAAATCATTTGGTTCTTTCAAGTTTATCCGAGATTGGCCTCCACTAAAACTCCCGCAAAAAAGATTGAATTGAACCTTTTCATTTGCAATACTTTGTTTGACAGGCTCGAATCCGCATGGCAAAATGGTCTGGAAATAGATTTGAAAAATCTCTAAGCTTTAACTTGGTTAACCTCTGTGATTTTAGTTTCCTCGTGAATGTAGTATTCGAAAGATACGTATTGTATAATAAAAGTAAATGTGCACTCGTAAAGGGATAGCATATTTTTATTTTTATTTAAACTACCCATAAGGAAATTTATTTCCGATGATTTATGTCTTATAAGGCATTATGCAAAAGTGAACCATTTTTGAGATAAAGCGAATTTAAGTTTTTTTTTTAATTTATCGAGGTCATGTATTTTAAAAATTTATAAAAATATAACTGTTATTTATAATTAAATTTTTATTTTTTCATCAACTAGTAAACACCACAGACATTTATTCTCAATCCAAAAACTAGATCTGTCTGTCCATCTTATAAAATACCAGACGCAAATATCAAACTTTTTAATTATTTTTATTTACAAATTCTAAAAGAAAGGCAATAAAAAAAAATAATCACCTATAAATTTTTCGTGCAGAGTATTTAAATAACATCCACATATTTTTAGCTTTCAAACTAGGTATTTAAACTAAACATCGGTTTTAAGATTACAGAGAAATCAACATAACACTAGAAGAAGGTAGAAAATCGTTAAATTATATAAATCATCAAAACATTGAATTAAGTAACTAAATGTGTCTTAAACTATCAATGAATAGTACAAATTGTAACTTATTAAAGTTTTTTTTATAGCTGATGCTTAATATGGCTTGATCTTTTTCTCACACAGAGGTGGATTATTTTTCTCAATTCTTTCATTACTACTTTACTTAATTTTATTAACTAAATAACTAACTAACTAACTAACTAACCATCACGCCGTCTCCCCGAAGGGGTAGGCAGAAAGAATGGACTGCCACGCCTTTCTTTCCTGACATATTTCTCTCGATTCCTCAACATTCATACATCGTGTCATGCACGCGCGTCGATTTCTCTGACTCCTCACATGGCCGACATTCAATATTTGATTTATTTGATCGTGCCACGTTTTCCTCGGTCTTCCTCTATTTCTGGTACCATTTACATCATTAACATATAATTTTTTTACCATTCTTTCTTCATTCATTCTTTCCATATGTCCAAACCATCTTAATGATCCTTTCATTATTTTGTTCATGACACCATCATTCGCACCGCATTCACTTCTTATATTTTCATTCGACACTCTATCATACACAGAATATCCACACATTCGTCTAAGAGATCTCATTTCTACTGCATTTATTCTACTTTCATCCTTCCTTTGCCAGTTCCATGCTTCGCTTCCATACATAAGGGTCGGTAGAAGAACAGCATTGTGCACTGCCATTCTAGCTTTTTTGGATAGGTTTTTGTTTGCGTTGACAACTTTAAGTGCACCATTCACTTTGTTGCCTACCCCAACCCTTCTTTCAATATCCCTCTCCACTCTCCCATCTCTTGTAAACATACTACCTAAATACACAAACTCAACTACTTGCTCCAAGTTTTCACCATTCACGCTAATGTTGCAGACTGTCGTGGTTTCTTCCTTTTCAAAAATCATTAACTAAATAAGTAGTCTTAATTTCATTTGCTGCACTAATAATTCGCTGCCTCAGCTCCTCAATTGATGGCACAGTATGATCCCAAACATAACTGTCCATCGGGGTCCAGTCCGGACTTCTTGCAGGCCAAGGAATGGGTACTCCTATACCAATCTACCGATTGGAACATGGTCTGGAGTAGGTACAAATTTTGTTCCCGAGAAATTCGATACCATGACTATCTGTAATACGTTTTATTCTTAAACTTTATCACTGATCCCAAGTTTAGATACCTCGTTTGAAAGCTGAAAATATGTTTAGGTTTTTAAAATAATCTGCACGGAATAATTATAAGTGATTATTTCATTAAATCGCATTTATTTTTGAATTTGCCAACAAACCTGGACACGACCAGATTCGTTCTTCATAATAATGAGCTATTTTCTGCTCACATTGAAGAGATTGTAAAATAAATTCTAATATCATTAATGCAAATCCTTGATATTAATCTTTTAAATAATAATAATAATTACAATGAATGATATTTCCTAATGTGGACAGACAGTATTAGTTTTTGTATTGATAATGAATGCTTGTTTTATCATCTAAGTAAGAAATAAATAAAAGTTTAATTACAACAAACCGTTTTTTTTTCATTTCATATTTTTTAATACATCTTACCTCGTTCGACGTGCGTTCACGACACGAGGTATAAATGTTGAGAAAACAAGAGAAGTGTGTCAAGAAAAAATAATGTGGTGGTTTTTTTTCTGCGTACCCCCTCGGAAATGATTAGTTAGATTTTTTTTATACTTATATTATGAAAATTTAAACAATTTTTTAATTTTTTATACACAAGCGATTTTTAATTGCGACTTAAGCAAATTATTAGTGCGATAAATCAAATTATCGCACTAACAGGGGTAAAAAGTACATTTTAAAAATGACTGTAACATTATGTGTATTTTCAGTTGTTATTATTGATATTTTAAGTAATATTTAGTGACTTAATTCAATGTTTTTAAGATTTATGTAATTTGACGATTTTCTAACTTCTTCTAGTGTTATGTTGATTTCTCTGTAATCTTAAAACCGATGTTTAGTTTAAATACCTTGTTTACAAGCTAGACGTATGTGGATGTTTTTCAAATAATCTGCACGAAACGTTTAAAGGTGATTATTTTTTTTAAATCGCATTTCTTTTAGAATTTGTAAATAAAAATAATTAAAATGTTTGATATTTCCATCTGGTGTTTCCTAATGTGAATAGACAGATCTAGTTTTTTTATTTGTAATAAATGCCTGTAGTGTTCATTAATTTATAAAAAAAGATAGTATGATTATAACCAAAGAGTTCTTTTTTTATAAATTTTTAGAACACATGACCTCGATAAATTTCAAAAAAAATTCAATTCGTTTTATCTCAAAAATGGTTCACTTTTGCATTATACCTCACATGACATAAATCATTGGAAATAACATTTCCTACAACCTTCTAGAAGAAATGTATTCAATAACCAATTACCCTGTATTTTATTTATGACACATTTTATATTTTAAAAGCAAATAAAAATGATAAAAATAACACGTTAACCCAAACATGTTTCGGGACACAGAAGCCAAGGAAGAGCAATCAGTCTGCTGAACGAGGTATTCTCGGAGATCGACGTCTTTCATATTAGTGAAAATACATTCAGAAGTCAAATACTTTTGACTTTAGACAGTATCTTGTCTTCCTATTACCGAACCATCAAGAGTGCGTTTCCGGTATTATATTGTATTTAAGGAAGACATTATACTCTAAGTCAAGAGTAAGTGTCTTGCGAACCTATTTTCACTATTATGAAAGTCGTCGATGATCTAACACCTGATGATTTCAACTTAGTTTGCCAAGAAAGTTGTCTCATAAAATAAATAATGATATTTATAATAACAAGGTTTCAAATTTAAAACAATCATGTTCATATTGATTTAATATATCAGTTCTTGTAACTTAGATACCGATAATAATTTTTTTCATTATCTTTTACAGGGCATTAAGATAATCGACCCGTTGATAAGCTACCAGGATATTGCACACGGATTTCGAAGAGAAAGATTTTTCTTTGGAAAATATGATGTCTATATTTTCTTTCATTCTAATAACAGAAATATAGCATGTTATAGGAAAGTTGCAAATATTGTGGATATCAAAGATTTCGACAATGAATTAAAAGCTTTGTCTAAAAAATATTCTTAATTCTTATAAAAACTTCAGAATGTTTGTAGTATTGTAAATGTTAAAGAAAACCATAATAAATATTTATAACTTACCAAGCATCTGTTTTGAATTATTGTACGAGAATTATATATATTAGAGATTGCGAGGGGTGCTTCTGCAATGACAGCATCAACTTGACACAGAGTGGTCATGTGCTATATTTGGTTCATATTATTTTACGGAGTAGAGGGAGTGGACTCTCTAAGTGAACACAATGAACCATAAAGAGGCATTTGAAATGTGGCTTAATCGGATCCCATGGACTAGTCTCGTGATATGGTCACCAACAATGAGGTGTTACATAGAGCCAGGATAAAAAGATAATTGTTTTCTAATGTAAAGACTAGAAAGGTGCCATAATCAGGAAACATTCTCCACCACCAAGCGGTACAGTTTGAAAAGTTCGTACTCATTCCGAGAACCAGTAGCCTTCCACTTCAGTAAAGCGCATGTTTAGTCTCGTTCTATGACATGATAAAGGAAAGGCGAGGCCAGTGTTTAGGCTTCAGGACCTTCAAGACAACCAAACTCGGTATTACAAACATAAAAGAGACATAGGAACTTCCTTCTTTGGACTTTATTCTATGCAGCGTATATGATGCCTAACGCAAACCGTTCAGGTAAGACGTCATGGCACCAACCGAGATTTCGGGGTGGAAGGGGAAAAATTAAGGCTTTTATCGACAGAAGACAGGGGGGAGGGGGCTGTCCATTTTCTGAGTACCTCGAACAGTGGCAGGTCTCTTCACCACATTCCATGGGCCATCACTCCCACCGACCTGCTGGCGACCAGCGGCGTAGGGGTCATCCCCAGTGTGGAAGTCAATGACTAATGTGGTTAAGATGGTTTGGACACTTGGAAATAGAATATGAATGAAGAAAGAAAGATAAAAAATGTAAATGTTAACGATGTTAAGAGAACCAGTAATAGAATACAGAGGAAAACGTGGAACGACCAAATCACTCGAGAAAATCATATCTAATCAGTTTTATTACTCAATAGACATTACAAACAGCATAAATGCTTAAGGCATCAATTGATTACAGATAAAATATTATTTACATATAACATGTTATACCAGGAACGCAAGAGAGATGGTTTGACATTAGCAAGAGAAGATACTGTCCATAGTCGATCTTCGGGGAGACCGCGTTCAGAAAACTAATTTCTCTTCTCACCGGTGTCACCAGAGGCAGATTGGTTCTGGCGGCCGGCACGTAAAGCAATCTGTGCTGACGCTGTTGGAGAAATCTATCAGGGACTAAAATACCAACATCCTCTAGCACAGCCGTGTTCTCGAAATATCCCCTGATTAATCTAAAGAAATGTCCATCCAATCCATCTCTTCGAATCTGCAGAGAGTTGGTCCCGAGCATTCCCAAAAGAAATATTAAATGTCGGCCACGTCAGGAGTCGGAGACATCGACGTGCGTGCATGACACGGTGAATGAATGCTGAGGAATTGAGAGAAGCATGGTCAGGAAACAGTGTGGGGGTGCATTGATTGTTTCTTTTTTTAATTATTTCAATGTGTCCAAACCAACCGGTTCATTATTTTCATTTTTCATTTTTCACTGCATTCATTTTTTTAATCCAATTTTTACGTACACCTTCAGATTTTCCAAACTTTCTTCTAAGAAATTAATTAGCTTATCAGTTATTAGTTTGCAAGCTTAATTTGGAGTACCACAAGGCTCCTATTTAGGGCTACTGCTTTTCACCGTCAATGATAATTGAACTGTAATAATGTTTAGTTATTATTTTAAATACATAGGTATTCATATTATCTAACAAATCATTTCATATCATGTTTTGACTCCCAAATAATCGATATCATTATAAATGAATTAACCTTTACTAAAAATGATCGGAATATTAACTTGCATTTAGCTTACATACATATATTTATTTAGTTTTATAAGCGATGTAATTATCTAAGCTAGGAACGACCTCCTTATAAACGGTAGAAAACTATTATGTATTATATAATATTTTAACTGACAGATTAAAAGAGTGCGTTAAAGTTACCCAAATAGATAAGTCGACAATGTCATTGAAATCCATTTAATTGTTAGGATGTATACTGTATAGCATACTACCAGAAACGCATGAGAGATGGTTCAGGAAGACAAGATACTCTCCAGATTTAAGAGTATTTGCCTTCTGAACGTACTTTCACTAATATGAAAGACGTCGATCTTCGAGGAGACCGCGTTCTGCATATAATTGTTCTTCCCACCGGTGTCACCAGAGGCAGGTTGTAAAACAATCTATGCTGTCGTTGTCAGAGATGTCTATCAGGGACAGCTAAGCCGAACACCCTCCAGCACGGCCGAGTTCTCGAAATATTTCCTGAGTAATCTAAAGAAGCTGATTTTTTTTCCTTTCATAAATTGATTTCCTAATTTGTCTAGAATACGGTGGTAAAGTAATTTTTTTTTAATTCGAAGTCGTTATAAAAAATCAGCAGTTAGAAGAAGCAACTGTTCGGAGCGCTGGGTTGGCAGTCGAAGGCTGGGCCTATTGTGTAAAGTCGGCTTGATACCTGAGACGCTTCTGTACAAATATACGTTCAAACAAGTATAGACAAATATTTTTGTGAATGTATACTTATACTTGTATACGAAATTCTGGATTTTCACCAAATGGTGGTCAATTCAAATTTAATTGTATCTCAATAGAGACGAAGACGCAAACTGGAAACTGAACATGGATGATCAAGGTGTTTACAGGACTTATGACCTGTCATTGGTTGGGTTAAGCGCACGCTTTATGTAATTACAACATTCCCCATTCCTCCTTTGTTATTATGATCATGCATGACAAATTTTTGGAAGATGTATATATACTTTAAAATCCATACCTATCTTCACGTGTCAGTTTCAATTGTCCATCTATGTAGATTTGGTTGCACTTGTGAATCTATTCAAGATTAACTTATACAACCGACCCACTAACGCCATCTATGGAGAATGATTTTCAGCATTTAGCAAACTACCTTATTAACACAATGCAAAGGCTGTAGCCTATAAACGTATTGTTTAGAAGTCGCCAGGAGTATTATTCCATTCTAATTGCCAAAGAGTTGACCAGAATAATTACAAATATTTTTGTGAATGTATACTTATACTTGTATACGAAATTCTGGATTTTCACCAAAGGGTGGTCAATTCAAATTTAATTGTATCTCAATAGAGACGAAGACGCAAACTGAATATGGATGATCAAGGTGTTTACAGGACTTATGACCTGTCATTGGTTTGCTAAATGCTGAAAATCATTCTCCATAGATGGCGTTAGTGGGTCGGTTGTATAAGTTAATCTTGAATAGATTCACAAGTGCAACCAAATCTACATAGATGGATAATTGAAACTGACACGTGAAGATAGGTATGGATTTTGAAGTATATATACATCTTCCAAAAATTTGTCATGCATGATCATAACAAAGGTGGAATGGGGAATGTTGTAATTACATAAAGCGTGCGCTTAACCCAACCAATGACAGGTCATAAGTCCTGTAAACACCTTGATCATCCATATTCAGTTTGCGTCTTCGTCTCTATTGAGATACAATTAAATTTAAAGTATAGACAAGTTTGTGCAGGTTTTAAAGGAAATTTCTATAGGTATTGAATATTTAGTCGAACTTGTTTTAGTCATGGGTTAGCTTCGAAGAGCACAACAGCTATTAATTATTGATTTTCGCAATGAGTGGTCGAAAAGAAAGTACGACTGAAAATGTACATCCTGGACGCAATAAAAAGCAAAAGCTTAGTTAGTGGAAACCGTTTTACCACCCAAAATGATACGGAATTTACATCAGCTTCTGCGAGAAAACTAAAAAACAGCATGAACATGGAGGTTCCCACCGCTCAAAGTTTCGCGTATTGCATTTTGGAGTTTGTTTCAGTATTTGCTGCTATTTTTGAAACTGTGATATGAGACTTGCAAAAGTGGTGTATTTTTCTCGCAATCAAGTTTTAGAGGCTTAGGTTTTAAAATTATTTTCTCATGTAACTGTGAAAAACAGACTGCTATAAACGCGTGCCCATTGATTCAGAATGCGTGTGAAATTAATCGCCGGTTTGTATTAGTGATGCGATTATTAGGAGTTGGTCATGAAGGAAAGAATCTTTTCTGCAGCCTCATGGACATATGTTCGGGTATTGGAAATTCAACGTATGGTTCACTATTAAAAAACATTCACATTGCCGCATCTTCAGTCTTTGAAACTTTATTATCATTTGCTGTCACGCAAGAGAAAATGGTGAACGAAGAAGCTGGAAAAACACAGGATAAATTGACAGTTTAAGGTGATCGCACTTGGAAGAAAAGAGGTTTCTCATCTCTATTTGGGGCTTTTAGGTTGATTGGAAAGTACACCGGGAATGTTTTAGATTCCATGGTTATGATTGTTGATTCGGACTTTAGCTCCAAAGCATCTACACTCTGACCCCAAGATTCTTGAAATTGCGACACACTTATGTCATAATCTTTAACGAAGGTTTTGTAGGAGTATAAAAAGTAATGAAGAATATGGGATGCCCCGTTGGCCGCGAAGCGCATACTGATGTACAGAAACGAGATGAAACGCGCATCTCGCGCTCTGAGCGGCATACGAGTGATGGCGTTAAACAAGAAAGAATTGATACAAGAGTTGAACAATCTGCTTTGAGAGAATTCCAAGAAGATGAGGAAGGAATACGCTATGGACCAAGCATCGCCGATTGAGGGTAAGTTAAGATTTTCATATTTTTAACCGGACTTGAAACTTTAAATGCGTTTTTCTCAAAACTGTGTTTTACAAACATTCCTCCATCATATCTCAAGAACGGTTTGACCAAATGACTTCAAATTTATACTGTAGACTCAACACATATGGACGCATAGAATAAACTATCATTCCAAAATTCCCAATATTTATATTTTTTTATAACAAAAACATAACAAAAAAAAACATAAAATTCGATTTTTTTTCTTCAGAAGTCTACCAAAAATCCAATTTTTGGTATTTTCAATTGAGTACAGTTCATTCTGAGCACTTAAGCTTACATATTAAAACGCCGTTAATTTTTTTATTTCAGATAAGCCAAACAGCCGGAATCAGTTGGTATTGGATATTTTTGCCAAAATATTTATATACGTACTCTTAAAATATAATACATACAAATAAACGATACAAAAACTTAAAGTTCTATCTTTTAACTGGTCGTCAAAAAAAATTCCCTAAAAATGCTTAAAAAACAGGCCGTCACATGGGCGAACCCCCCTAAGGTAGATGATTCAATCATAAGTAAAATTAAAATATGATCCCTGAGATGGTTTAGACATAAGGAACGAATGGACGAATGGTTCAAATATTGCATTCAAGCAGTGTGAGTGGGAAGAGAAGTCGTGGAAGACCAAGGAAAGCACGGCATGACTTAATTAATCAAATACAGAAAGGCGGCCACATTCGAAGTCGGAAGAATCGACGAGCGTGCATGTTATGATATATGAAAATGGAGGAATCTAGAGAGGTATGTCAGGACAGAACAGTGTGGCAGTCCATCCTCTCTGCCTACCCCTCCAGGGAAACGGCGTTGATTAGTTAGTCATATTTTTTTAAAATAATATGTTACTGTACTTGTGTCCCGGATTCTGTGTCCCGTAATTGGTCTGTTTGCGTTTTTAATTTTTATTTTTATAACTATTTTTTATTTTGATTAAGTGTTGTGCTACAAAGTTAAAATAAAACATACATTTGTGAATCCACAACACAAAGTGATGGTGAATACAGATGAAATTAACATTTATTGTTTCTTGAAAATTGATAGTACGTATAAGTAATGAAGTTGAAAATTGATATTAAGTTCTTGAAAATAGAAGTACGTATAACTCCACATATGATTGAAAAAAAATCTGTTTTCTAGAATTTCTATAATTCTCTAATTATATTATAATATATTGAATAGTTATGACATGTTTCGTGTTGCTAAGATTTAAAAAATACTTTAGCAAAGCGAAATATGTCATTCTCTTATAGAAAAATATATATTCTGGACAACATACGGTTTTATTTATATTAATTAAAATTAAGCGGTGCTACAAAAATTTTTTAAATTATTATTAAATTTTAAATATTTAATTAGTATGAAGTTAATAGTAGGAACGCAATGATTTTTTGGAAATTCAGTAAAAAAAATGATTTTTGTATCATCGATGAAAAATATTTTTATAGACATGAAAACATTGTGTCTATTGTGGGTAGAAATCGGATAAAAGTTATAGGATATAAAACGTAGGGATTCGCAGAACCTGCAATATAAAGAACATTGTGAGATAGAATAGACAAATAAACTTGAGATTGCAAAGATCAATCGTTTTCATCACAGTACCAAGATTGATATCCGGTCTGAACAGATTGGTTGACTATAGAAAGAAGAAGAAGAAGAAGAAAAATGAGATACAATAATGATTTACAAAGTGCTCTATGTCAAAACCTAGTTACAGAGTACAAAATGAGTATGCCAACTGTGCATTTAACGGTCGACACAGATTAACATAACGATTAACCGTCGCGTTGCCATGTGGTCAATTGAGTTTCCACTGCCAATTTAAAGTTGATTTTCTTAAAACCTGTGGACCCTAATATTATAAAAAAAATTGTGATCCTCCATTGAAGTATTCTCAATATTTCGTAATAAAAAAAAAAAGCAAAAAATTACTTCCTTCATCCCAAAAAAATATATTTCTTAAGACTGCCCTCACCTTCATTCGTGTTAAGGTAGAATTTGTTTTGCTAATATTTACAACTTTATCAAAAGTGACAAATACTTACTCGCTGTTTTGAACGTATTATAAATTATATATTTGGCCTTTTCTCATAGGTACGTAATAATACCGACTGTGGACGGAAACACAGCACGCAACTTAATAATACCAGAACTGTGAAAATATTAACACTTTACCAAAAGGGACAAATATTAATACGTACTCGTTGTCTTGAACGTACTATACATTTTGCCTGGGTGCCTTTATCATACGTAAAACTTGTCTCGCCCCGCCGCGGCGCGGCGCGGCGGGACGAGACAAGTTCATACTTGGTGTCAGTTGCTCATATGCTGTGACGCATTCCATATCAGAAATCGCATGGTTCCAGAAAAAATTAATAATGATATGTTTTTCAAATAATCCATGTATGTTATAGATATCGATCTATTCCTAATGAAATTCCCTACAAGATGACATAAATTAAATTTTGATTAATCGAGTCATATGCTTGATATTTAGATAAAGTTAGCGGTAAACTGAATTGACCACATGGGAGCGAGCGTTTTGTTTTGAACACGGTACGTTAAGGGTTAACTTCTGTGAGATCCTGAGTATGTCCATCTATCGTCACGTCTTCTCTAACCTATGCATCGAATATAACCGAATTTTAAAAAGTACCTATCATAAAATACTTTTTAAAATTCGGCGTAGTCACCTTTTATAAAATGCTTTGTGTGCAATAAACAATGGTAGTGGGATTATTTTCAAATGATAGCAATTATTTTTAAGTGCATGTTCATCATACCAAATAAACATTAAATAGTGCAATAAAGACACCCAAATAGAGATGTTGACTTTGCCATTGAAATTCGTTTTATTGGTAGCTTTTCTAGTTAATATCAATATTGAAAAAGGACGATCTCAATACCTTAAAAACTACGTAAGTAATGGGTTCTAATCACATATGAATAAATACAGGTAAATTACGGCAGTTTAGCTGTTTTCTATATCTAGTCAACTGCTGACTAGATAGATACTCCTATCTTGCGTGCTTGTCACTGAATATTTTTTTGATCCTGGGCAAGTCAGCATCTGGTGATGTACTCGTATATCCCACGTTTGGAAATCTTTACAGTCTTAATCTTTCGGAAATTATTATTTGTTATACACACAAAAAAAATTTGAGACAAAACACTGAGAATTTAACGATCTAAAAATCATAAGTTAGAGAAGACGCGACGAAAGCTGACCACATTCATGATTTTTTTTAAATATATTTATTTAGTATATATGTCACTACACTGTCGAATTCTTGCTCCTGTGACATGGTTGTTTAATGATAAATATGAATTTTCAACGTCCACTTTTTTTCATTCCGTGAACTAATATTAATTGCGATATAAAGGGAAAGTTCAAAAGCATCGTAGAATCCATCTACCAATGTCGAGGCTCAAAATCATTAAATGCCACCAAAGCTTACATCAATATCACTTTGGACAGAAAAACTGGAAACGGATACCTTAGTGGGAATGTAACCATATTTGAAGACTTACCAGGGCCCATAATGGTAAGTACTTACTTTCACTTATACAGCCTATTTCATCAAATTAAAGACATATGCTTCCCCCTACACCTACCTGGACATTCGCCTAGATTCAGTCACCAACCATCGTGTGGGGGGTCTGTGTCTACTTCATTTGTCTTCACGAGGTCTCCAATCTAATACCATTCCAGTCCATTTTGGTCTCCCAGTCTGATAACATGTCCAGCAAAACCATTTGAGCATAGCCACCCTTTCGACGACATCGGTTATTCCTGACCTTCTACGTATCCTAATCCGATCTAAGTATTTTATATGTTGCATGGCTCTTTCATGTTTTTTCTGTGCTACACAGATTTTCTTTATAGTCCATTTGGTAATTTCAAGCGTTTCAGCTCCATATAAAAGTACTAGAAATATACAATGGTCGTACATCTGCGTTTAAAACTTTAGAGATTGTTGCTATCGAATAACTTCTTATGATTGCCATATGCTGCCTAACCATGGCCGATTCTCCCATGATGCTATGCTGACAGATAATATCTGAATAGTAAAATTAAATAAACAGTATTTTTTTCTCCGGCGCTACAACCCTTGGTGGGTCTCAGTCTCCTCCAAGAAAGAATTTTATTGAAATGTTCGTAACGTTGGTTGTTTTACGGGGTTACGTTGTTGGCCTACCGCCCAATTCCCTCACTAGAAGGGTTTTTCTTCTTCTTCCCTTAGCTGGGGGTGACCGGTTTTGTGGCGCCTAAAATCGCCATTCGCTTCCTCTCTGTTAGCTGTGGCACATCAACATACGAGTACGTCAATATACCACACCCAGGGTTTGCGGGATCATAAAGATCACACGTGGACGCCAGAGAGTCGGACTAGATAGTAGTGTTGCTGATGTTATAAACCATCCATTTAAACCCCAAAATAAATACTATTATACTAATATTATGTAGCAATAATAACATTCTTCTTCTTCCTAGCCCTGTTCAATTTACATTGCGTCACCTAAGAGTAAGAAGGTTCCAACTGTCAAAAGTAAAAGCTGAGAAAAATGAAGTCAAAGTTTTGTTGGTTTCGGGTGCGTATCTTGTAATAAAAGGGTTATATTTGAAGCAGATGAAACTCTTTTACCGAGAAGCGTGTACATTTTAGCGTGGCTATAGTTGGAATAATAAAGTTCTAAGTGTAAATGAATCCTTCTTTAGTGAATTGTGTGTTTTGAATGATCAGATGGAACTTGATTATTTTCATAATATCAAAATGACGATACTATTACATGTTTTTTTATTATTGTACTTATATATAAGGTTTGTAAGAACCCTTTTCACGAATAATAGCCAAATATGAAATTTTGTTAGTTGGAACCATCTTACTCTCAGGTGACGATTGGCCTCCACTAAAACTCCCGCAAAAAATATCAAATTTAACCTTTTCATTTAAAATACTTTGTTTGGCAGGGTCGAGTCCGCATGGCGAAATGGTCTGGAAAGAGATATGAAAAAGCTCTAAGCTTTAACCTGCCTTACATCTGTGATTTTAGTTTACTCATGAAGTTTGTATTTGAAAGATACGTATTTATAAATACAAGTAAATGTTCACTCGTAAAGGTATTGTATCTTTTTATTTTTATTTAAACTACCCACAATGAAATATATATTAAAATTGTAAAATTGAACAATACGTATATTTTCTTTATGACAAATTTTATTTAAAAAAAAAAAAAATAAACATTACACTAACCCAAACATGTTTCAGGACACAGAAGCCAAGGAAGAGCAATTAGTCTGTTGAACGCGTGAAAGTACGTTCAGAAGACATACTTTTGACTTTAGAGAATATCTTGTCTTCCTATTGTCGAACCATCTGCAATGCGTTTCTGGTATTATATTGTATTTAAGGAAGACCCTACACTCAAGTCAGGAGTATGTGTCTTGTGAACCTATTTTCACTAGTTAGAAAGTCGTCGATGATCTAACACCTGATGATTTCAACATAGTTTGCCGAAAAAGTTGTTTCATAAAATAAATAATGATATTTATAATAACAAGGTTTCAAATTTAAAATAATCATGTTCATTAAGATTTAATATATCAGTTCTTGTAACTTACAAACCGATTGTAATTTTTTTCATTTTCTTATACAGGGCATTAAGATAATCGACCCATTGAACTTCCAGGATATTTCACATGGATTTCTAGGAGAAAGATTTTTCTTTGGAAAATATGATTTTCATATTTTCTTTCATTCTAATAACAGAAATATAGCATGTTATAGGGCAGTTTTAAATCTTGTGGATATCAAAGAGTTCGACAGTGAATTAAAAGCTTTGTCTAAAAAATATCCTTAATTCTTATAAAAACTTGTAAATGTTAAAGAAAACCATAAATTTTTTTTAAAACTTATCAAGCATTTGTTTTAAATTATTGTATTATATATACTCGTATTAGTGATTGTGAGGGGCGTTATACTTCTGCAATGGCAGCATCAGCTTAAAATTTAGACAGAATGGTCATGTGCTATATTTGGTTCATATTGCTTTACGGAATGGAGAGAGTAGACTCTCTAAGTGAACACAATGAACCATAAAGAGGCATTTAAAATGTGGCTCCATCGCAGAATGTTGCGGATCCCACGGACTGGTCTCGTGATATGGTCACCAACAATTAGTTGTTACATAGAGCCAGAATAAAAGAATAATTGTTTTCTATATATTATACACGTCGGTGAGGATTTATAAAAACCACAAACGCGCTGGACGCGTATTTAGCACTAAACGATATTTTGGTAGTACGCGCCTAGCGCGTACTCGGTAATCAACGTGTTAAGCGTTTTTCTCTCTCTTATTTTAATATATCAATGAAAAAAAAATATCAGAAAATTTACAATATTATCTTCTGATACGCTTGTCGTATATACTTTATCAGAAAATATAAAATTGTTTTACTTTAATATATAAATAACAATAACGATTTGTCGATAACAAAATTTCCATAAAATATGTGAAATATAATTCTTGGAAATATTTAATACGAGTTATATATTATAATATAACAGATAACAGTTTGAAGATTGACGCTTTGTATCTTTAAATGATAATATTTTATGAATCTTCTTCTTCTCTCTGGCCCCACAGTCTTGGGTGGACCTCGGCCGCCACCCAAAAAATTCTCTAGTCAACCCTATTCTGAGCCCTGCACTTCTACTGTTCAGATCTGACTCTCAATAATTGCAAGTCCTTCAAAAAACCACACAACTAACGAAGTATTTTTTGAACTAAGAAATTTTTATGAATCACGAAACAATATAGCCTCGATTGACCGAACTAAATGGGGCTTAATTAGGTTCGCAAAATGAGAAATTCAAAATATCTATATGAGATACATTATAAACATATTATTATTTAAATATTTCATAATCTTACTGACGCGTAAAAAATGTTTATGTGAAATTTACAATAATAATAGTTTTGGCAAAAAAGGCTTCCCCAATCAATTGGTTTTTTAATGTAAAAAAATCGTTTTAAAACAAATGCAGCCGATGCATGGCCCTGTCTACGTTTACAAGACCGCTTAAAATAATCATAAAATATACGTTAATAGAGAAAAGTTGTGGAAAATATTGTCTGAATATGGAATAAGTACAAAACTGATCACGGCCATTAAGTCGCTATACACGGAAAGCACTGCTAGTGTCAGAGTAAATGGAGATCTTACAGCCTGGTTTGATATCAATAAAGGTGTCAAACAAGGTTGCGTAATGTCCTCGTGGTTATTTAATCTGTATATGGACAATTGTATGAGAGAGCTGAAAGGGTTGGATGTAGGTGCCAAAATGAGCGGAGTGTCAGTAAGCTGTCTCTTGTATGCGGATGACGCTGTCCTACTTGTTGACAACGAGCATGAACTACAAGTCCTGGTGAATTGTATGTATGAGGTATGCATGCGAAATGATCTGATGATGAATGTTAATAAGTCCAAGGTAATGATTTTTGAAAAGGAAGAAACCACGACAGTCTGCAACATTAGCGTGAATGGTGAAAATTTGGAGCAAGTAGTTGAGTTCGTGTATTTAGGTAGTATGTTTACAAGAGATGGGCGAGTGGAGAGGGATATTGAAAGAAGGGTTGTGGCAGGCAACAAAGTGAATGGTGCACTTAAAGTTGTCATCGCAAACAAAAACCTATCAAAAAAGCTAGAATGGCAGTGCACAATGGTGTTCTTCTACCGACCCTTATGTATGGAAGCGAAGCATGGAACTGGCAAAAGAAGGATGAAAGTAGAATAAATACAGTAGAAATGAGATCTCTTAGACGAATGTGTGGATACTCTGTGTATGATAGAGCGTCGAATGAAAATATAAGAAGTGAATGCGGTGCGAATGATGGTGCCATGAACAAAATAATGAAAGGATCATTAAGATGGTTTGGACATATGGAAAGAATGAATGAAGAAAGAATGGTAAAAAAATTATATGTTAATGATGTAAATGGTACCAGAAATAGAGGAAGACCAAGGAAACGTGGCACGATCAAATAAATCAAATATTGAATGTCGGCCATGTGAGGAGTCAGAGAAATCGACGCGCGTGCATGACACGATGTATGAATGTTGAGGAAGCGAGAGAAATATGTCAGGAAAGAAAGGTGTGGCAGTCCATTCTTTCTGCCTACCCCTTCGGGGAGACGGCGTGATGGTTAGTTAGTTAGTTAGTTTTTAAAAGATCTAAATCAATATCCACCACGCGCTGGTTAACGGGCTTTTAATTTATGCTCATCCTCTCCTGGACCACTGAACGTTAATGATGGTGAATTACATCAATATTTATCTAACATAATGGTTTTAAGTGATCATCTACAACTACATTTAAAAGACATTTTAAGCAGCTATTTTCTAAAACTTTGAGATCAAATCGGCACTGGTTAGAATTAAAATTCTCTATTTGGATAACTAGTAGACTATTAAACACAATTAGCGGGTATTTGTTTCAATAATCCAAAAAAAAAATATTTGGCCATATAAGGGACACCCTAGTGTATAGTATCCGACCAGAAACGCATGAGAGATGGTTCTACATTAGGAAGACAAGATACCCTCCAGAATTAAGAGTTTTTGGCTTCTGAACGTACTTTCACTAATATGAAAGACGTTGATCTCCGAGGAGACCGCGTTCTGCAGATTAATTGTTCTTCCTACCGGTGTCACCAGAGGCAGGTTGGTTCTGGCGGCCGTAAGGTAAAACAGTCTATTCTATCGCTGTTGGAGATGTCTATCAGGGGCAGCTAAGCTGAACACCCTCCAGCACAGCTGAATTTTCGAAAAATTCCCTGGGTAACCTAAAGATATGGGTTATGAGATGCCCACCTTTTCGAAGCTACAGAGAGTGAGTCCCAAGCATTCCCAAAAAAAAAATGCCGTGGGATAAAGCCACGGATGGCTACAATACTCCCTCATGTAGTGATACCCCAGAATATTTTTCTGAATCATCTCCAGCATAACAGAATATCTCGCCTCGTGAGGACTCCATATCACAGAACCACTTTCGAGACCGGACCCGGGGTGTGTGTGGAACGAGAGACACTATTCGGACCATCTTTAGGGCGTGTCGTCTCCTAGAGAGCGCAAAAGAAATAATGATCGAAGATGCCACTGTCTGGAATTCAGATCTGACGGGCAACAAACATTACACCTGAGAACTTTTGTAAAAACGTAGACAGATGTTTTTGGTTAGGCTGGTACTTGGCCGACCAAAAACTGTTTGTAAATCATTGTTATTAGAATCTCTGGGGCTGCTGCTCCTGGATTGCACTGGTGAGATTGGACTCTCGCTTTTGTTGGAATATTGCATTTCCCGGTTACCGTAAGTCCCTCATGGACGGGTACGGGCCTCAGGATTGCATAAATGAAAAGGCGCTTCTGCGTTCTATAATTGTTTTTGGAAAGCGATAGGTTATCTTTTATGGCTGTGTGTTAATTATGCATTATGACAATTTTTAAAATTCGGCGTAGTCACCTTTTATAAAACATTTTGTGTGCGATAAAGAATGAAAGTGAGATTCGTTTCAAATGATAACAATTGTTTTTAAGTACCTACATGTATGTTGATGTTCTACATACCAAATAAACATCAAATAGTGCAATAAACATACCCAAACAGAGATGTTGACTTTGTCATTGAAATTCATTTTATTGGTAGCTTTTATAGTTTATTTATTTTATATAGTATATTGAAAATGGACGATGTCAATTCCTTAAAAACAACGTAAATAATTTGTTCTAATCACATATGAATAAATACAGGTTAATGACGCTAGTTTAACTATTTTCTATATCTAGTCAACTACTGACTAGTTAAATACTCCTATCTTGCGTGTTTGTCATTGAATAATATTTTGATCCTGGGCAAGTGAGCATCTGGTGATGTATATCCCACGTTTGGAAATCTTTAGTATAGTATGTGTTACATGTGTGCAAGGAAGAAGGAATGGAGATGCTTGGTGGGATGACTGTGAAAAAAATCTTGTTAAAGAAAAGAAGGATGCATGGTTAAATATGTTATCTGTGGATAAAAGTGAATGCGTGTAATATCAAAGAGCAAAAGAAGCGTACAAAGTTTGCAATATGAACGTCAAGTTGTAAGTGAGAGCGAAAATGGATAAACTGAAGCATGTTGATGCACTTCAAATGACAAATCACTTCCAGAGCAACACAAAAATGTTCTGGAAGGATGTCAATAAAGCCCGAAATCCTCCCGAAAATGGTTGTGCGGAAACAATTTTGAGTAGTGAGGTTAGAATGATTCTTCTTCTTCTTCTTCTTTTTGTCCTGTCACACTTCCGTGGTGCATAGGGCCTCAAGGAGTCTTCTCCACCCGACTCTATCGCATGCCTGATGCTTCACATCGTCCCAAGTGAGACCTGCTGCCTTAACCTCGTCCTGCAGGGTTCTTCTCCAGGTGGCTCTAGGTCTGCCTCGCTTTCTCTTTCCCGCCATAGAGGACCAGTCTAGTGCGCCCTGAGCGATGCAGGCTGGGCTCCGTCTCAGAGTGTGACCGATCCACTGCCATTTGCGCCTAGCGACTTGTTCTCTAATTGGCTTTTCGCCTGCTATGGTCCAGAGAACGGCATTTGACACTATTTGTGGCCAATAGATTTTGAATATTGAGCGAAGGCACCTATTTATAAACACCTGGAGTTTACCAATAACGTCTGCGGTAGACTTCCAAGTCTCACATCCGTACAGCAGTACGCTTTTAACGTTACTGCTGAATACGAGGTTAGAATGATTACTGGAGGTTAGAATACTTGGAGGTTAGAATGATTACTGATTTTAAAAGTATACAAGGAAGATGGAAGGAGTACCTTAAAGATATGTATGGCAGTTTAATGACTGAGGTTTCAATAAGAATGAGCGTTACAAATGAGAGTTGCACGAACAGCGAAAGTAATATAATAGAGATAAATTTGAACGAGATTGCAAGTGATGTAAACTGTACGAAAGGTGGAAAAGCTGTTAAATATGACCTTGTAACCTTGAAGTTTATCGAAAACAGTGGGCCGGTGGTTATAAAGACACTTTAACCAGTGTTTATAGGAGGGATATACGCCGCTTGACTGGAGGAGGGCTGTTATCATGCCTCTATATAAGGAAAAGGGGTAACGTATGGACTGTGGAAATCACCTGGAAATAAGTATATTAAGCGCCGTTGGTAAATTCTAGGGTCGAAGTTTAATAGAAAGAGTAAAAAAGACGGCGACTGAAAGTGTATGGGATGTTCAAGGCGCTTATATGACCGAGAGAGGATGTGTGGATCAAATTTTTGCACTTCGAACGCTTGCGGAGAGAGAAGTTTATGGCCAAAAGCCATGAGCTTTTCGGTGCGTTTGTAGATTTGAAAGAAGCCTATGATCGAGTGAACAGAGATAAACTGTGGTCAATCTTGTTCGAATACGGAGTGAACACAAAACTGACACGGGTGGTTGCTTCTCTCTAAGAAGGAACCACTGCCAGTGTCAGGGTAAATGGGGACATCACGATCTGGTTTGATATCACAAAGGGTGTTAAGCAGGGCTGCGTGATATCTGCATGGTTTTTCAATCTGTATATGGACAAGTATACGAAAGAACTTAAAGGTATAAAAGCTGGTGCTAAGATGAGTGATATTTTTACGCGGACGATGCTGTTCTCGTTGCGGATAGTGCAGACGAATTACAAATCTTGGTTTCGAGAATGCATGAGATTGGATCGGATTATAGATTAAACTCAAATATGTGAAATGTTTCTCAACATGTATACAACTTTCACAAATAATTGTCAGACGTGGTGTTCGTAAGAAGGGCGGAATGGGGATTGTTGTATTACATAAAGCGATCGCTTAACCCCAGGTCATAAGTCCTGTAAACGCCTCGACCACATATTATGTTTCCAAATATTTTACAAATAGTTTATAAATAATTTATTGGAAACAAGAATTTATCGATGAAAGCGAAAATAGCCATTCACAATGGAGTTCTGGTCCCAACAATTTTGTATGGAAGTGAAACTTGGAGCTGGCAAAAAAATACGAAAGATTAATAAATGCCGTAGAAACGAGGTCATTGATAATAATGCGCGGGAAAACGATATATGAAAGAATACCGAACGACGAAATAAAGAAGAAATTTACGGCAGATGATTCAATCATAAGTAAAATTAAAAAAGGATCCCTAAGATGGTTTAGACATAAGGAACGAATGGACGAATGGTTAAAATATTGCAGTGAAGCAGTGTGAGTGGGAAGAAAAGTCTTGGAAGACCAAGGAAAGCACGACCTAATTAATCAAATACAGAAAGGCGGCCACATTCGAAGTCGGAAGAATCGACGAGCGTGCATGTTACGATATGTGAATATGGAGGAATCTAGAGAGGTGTGTCAGGAGAGAACAGTGTGGCGGTCTATCCTCTTTGTCTACCCCTACGGCGAAACGGCGTTGATTAGTTAGTCATATTTTTAAAAATAATATGTTACTATACTTGTGAAGGGCTTCTGTGTCCCGTAATTGGTCTGTTTTCGTTTTTAATTTTAATTTTTATAACTGTTTTAATTTTAATTAAGCGTTGTGTTACGAAGTTAAAAAAAAAACATATATTTGTGAATCCACAGCACAAAGTGATGGTGAATTAAAATGAAATTAACCTTTATTGTTCCTTTGAAATGGATGTACGAGTACGTACAACTCCACATATGATTGAAAAAAAATCTGTTTTCTAGAAGTTCTATAATTCTCTAGTTTTATTATAATATATTGAATAGTTAGCGAAATATGTCATTCTCTTATAGAAAAATACAAATTCTGGACAACATACGGTTTTATTTATATTTATTAAATAAAGTGGTGCTACAAACAAATGTAAACTCTTATTTAATTATCTAAAGTATCTATTTATTATTAGGTCCTTACATATGAAATTGGCGTTTTGCCGTACTGGCAACTTTGATCTCAAATATCTTATCTTTGGTTAAGAATTACAAATTCAAATTTATACAGCTATTTACTCAAGTATTTGTGTTTCGAAAATTATAATTCATTTGTTTTTTCCTCAATTGTTTTTTTTTCTTTGCGTCACTCAGTTTACAAAATGTAAAACTTGAATTATCGCGTTATTTACGAGTACGAGTTCCACCGTGGCACCAGTGCTGCAGAAACGGCTCGAAGGATTAATTATGTGTTTGACGACGGTGCCGCAAAAGAAAACACAGTGCGTTTTTGGTTCCAACGTTTTCATTCTGGAAATTTCGACCTACAGAACAAGGCCCGTGGACGGCCGGAGACCAAAGTTGATAATGAAGAATTGAAGGATATAGTGGAAGCGGATCCATCGCAAACCACGTCCGAGTTAGCTGCAGGCTGCGGTGTTAGTGATAAAACTGTTTTAATCCACTTGAAGCAAATTGGGAAGGCGAAAAAGCTTGAAAGGTGGGTACTTCACAAACGCGCGTTGACTGCTGCGTTGCATTACTCAACCGGCACAATAATGAAGAGATTTTCAATCGAATCATTACCTGTGATGAAAAGTGGATCCTGTATGATAATCGGAAGCGCTCATCGCAATGGCTGAACCCTGCCGAACCAGCCAAACCATGCCCCAAGCGAAAATTGACTCCAAAAAAGTTACTTGTGAGCGTTTGGTGGACTAGTGCTGGTGTTGTTCACTACAGCTTTCTTAAATCTGGCCATACGATTACGGCAGATGTCTATTGTCAGCAACTGCAAACCATGATGGAAAAGCTAGCTGCTAAACAACCGAGGCTGGTTAATCGCTCTAGGCCACTGCTGCTTCTTGATAACGCTAGACCACACACTGCACAACAGACGGCTACCAAATTAGAAGAGATTCAATTGGAATGTATAAGACATCCACCGTACTCTTCGGACCTTGCCCCAACAGATCACTATTTTTTTCGAAATTTGGATAACTTCTTGCGTGGGAAAAAATTCAACTCCGATGGGGCAGTCCAAACCGACTTCAAAGATTTAATTGATTCCCGTCCAAATGTTTTTTTTAGTAAAGGGATCGATGAACTACCTATGAGATGGCAAAAGTGCATAGATAGCAATGGTACATACTTTGATTAAATAAATATATATTATATTTATTAAAAAAAAATCTACTTTATGTTCCTCCCATACAAAACGCCAATTTCATATGTAAGGACCTAATATTTAACATTGTGTCTATTGTGGGTAGAAATCTTTTAGTTATAGGATATGAAATATAGGGATTCGCGGAACCTGCAATATAGATAACATTGTGAGATAGAATAGACAGATAAACTTGAGACACCACTTTGAGAGGAGGATTGCAAAGATCAATCGTTTTCATCTCAGGACCAAGATCCTGAAGTCTACCAATCTGTCTGAACAGATTGGTAGACTAAAGAAAGAAACAGAAGAAAAAAAGGAAATTTAATAATGATTTACAAAGTGCTCTATGTCAAAACCTAGTTACAGAGTACAAAATGAGAAGGCCTACTGTGCATTTAACGGTTAACACAGATTAACCTAACGATTAACTTATGTGAGATCCTGAGTATGTCCATCTTTCGTCACGTCTTTCTCTAACCTATGCATAGAATATAACCGAATTTTAAATAGTATCATAATGATACTTTTTCAAATTCGGCGTAGTCACCTTTTATAAAATGTTTTGTGTGCAATAAACAATGATAGTGGGATTCGTTTCAAATGACAGCAATTATTTTGATGTGCATGTTCATCATACCAAATAAACATTAAATAGTGCAATAAAGATACCCAAATAGAGATGTTGACTTTGCCATTGAAATTCATTTTGTTGGTAGCTTTTCTAGTATATATCAATATCGAAAATGTACGATGTCAATACCTTCAAAACTACGTAAGTAATGGGTTCTAATCACATATGAATAAATACAGGTAAATTACGGCAGTTTAGCTGTTTTCTATATCTAGTCAACTACTGACAAGTTAATTACTCCTATCTTTCGTGCTTGTCACAGAATATTTTTTTGATCCTGGGCAAGTGAGCATCTGGTGATGTATTATATATCCCACGTTTGGAAATCTTTACGGTCTTAATCTTTCGGTAATTATTATTTGTTATACACATTACAAATTTTTGAGACAAAACACTGATAAAGATCTAAAAATCATAGGTTAGAGAAGACGCGACGAAAGCTGACCACATTAGTGTTTTTATTTTAATATATTTATTTAGTATGTATGTCACCACACTATTGAATTCTTGTTCCTGTGACCTGGTTGTTTAATAATAAATGTGAATTTTCAACGTTCACGTTTTTTCATTTCGTGAACTAATATTAATTGAAATATAAAGGGAAAGTTCAAATGCATCATGGAATCCACTTACCAATGTAGAGGCTCAAAATCATTAAATGCCACCAAAGCTAACGTCAATATAACTATGGACAGAAAAACTGGAAACGGACACCTTAGTGGGAATGTAACCATATTTGCAGACTTACCAGGGCCCATTGTAGTAAGTACTTACTTTCACTTATACAGCCGATTTCATCAAATTAAAGATATACGAGTATGCTTTCCCCTACACCTACCTGGACATTCGCCTGGATTAAGTCACCAACAATTTTCCCTATATCATCAGACCATCGTGTGGGGGGTCTGTATCTACTTCATTTGTCTTCACGAGGTATCCAATATAATACCATTCCAGTCCATTTTGGTCTCCCAGTCTGATAACATGTCCAGCAAAACCATTTGAGCATAGCCACCCTTTCCACGACATCGGTTATTCCTGACCTTGTACTTATCGCAATGTTCTTAATCCGATCTAAGTATTTTATTTGTTGCATGGCTCTTTCATGTTTTCTCTGTGCTATACGGAACTTCTTTATAGTCCATTTAGTAATTTTAAGCGTTTCAGCTGCATATAAAAGTAATGGAAATATACAATGGTCGTACATTATGCGTTTAAACCTTTAGAGATTGTTGCTATCGAAGAATTTCTTATGATTGCAATATGCTGCCTAACCATGACCGATTCTCCCATGAAGGTTGTTGACCTAACGCCCAACTCCCTTACTAGAAGGGCTTTTCTTCTTCTTCCCTTAGCTGGGGGTGACCGGTTTTGTGGCGCCTAAAATCGCCATTCGCCCTCTCTTTGTTAGCTGTGGCACATCAATATACGAGTACGTCCAATATACCACACCCAGGGTTTGCGGGATCATAAAGATCACACGTGAACGCCAGAGAGTCGGACTAGATAGTAGTGTTGCTGTTGTTATGAAACTATGGCGTTTCATGGCATTTACTGGTACACATACCTTCCGGTACGGTATATCCCCCACGCCTCTATCTATCCATTCAAACCCCCTTACCATCCATTCAAACCCCAAAATAAATACTATTATACTAATATTATGTAGCAATAATAATATCCTTCTTCTTCCTAGCCCTGTTCAATTTACATAGGTTCGTCTCTTCTTGTATGGCATCTTCAGGACTGTCTGTCTGGGTGGCGTCTTGTGGGATCCGATCTATTTTGAGACTCTTTTGAATAAGTCTTGTACATATCAACTTGGACCTACCACATCATCTGGGTCGCTGGTCCGTTTCCATTGCCCTCCGTGAAACTTGGTCAGCATGTCCGCATTACTTAGCCGTAACACCTCAGACGGTTCTTTTAAGTTTATCCGAGATTGGCCTCCACTAAAACTCCCGCAAAAAGGATTGAATTTAACCTTTTCATTTGCAATACTTTGTTTGGCAGGGTCGAATCCGCATGGCGAAATGGTCTGGAAAGAGATTTGAAAAATCTCTAAGCTTCAACCTGGTTAACCTCTGTGATTTTAGTCCGCTCATGAAGTTTGTATTCGAAAGATACGTATTGTTAAATAAAACTAAATGTTCACTCGTAAAGGTATTGTATCTTTTTATTTTTATTTAAACTACCCATAAGGAAATACATATTAAAATTGTAACATTGAACAATACGTATACAGGGTTATTGGTTATTGAATACATTCCTTCTAGGAAGTTGTAGAGAATATTATTTTCGATGATTTATATCACGTATGGCATTATGCAAAAGTGAACCATTTTTGAGATAAAATGAATTAAATTTTTTTGATATTTATCGAGGTCATGTGTTCTAATTATTTATAAAAAAATAACTCTTGGTTATAATCATACATTTATTTTTTATTAATTAATGAACACCACACGTATTTATTACAAAAACAAAAACTAGATCTGTTTATTCACATTAGGAAATACTAGACCAAAATATCATACATTTTAATTATTTTTATTTTCAAATTCTAAAAGAAATGCGATTTTGAAAAAATGTTCACCTTTTAACGTTTCGTGCAGATTAATTATTTGAAAAATATCCACATACTTCTAGCTTGTAAACAAGGTATTTAAACTAAACATCGGTTTTAAAATTACAGAGAAATCAACATAACACTAGAAGAAGGTAGAAAATCGTCAAATTACATAAATCTTAAAATCATTGAATTAAGTCACTAAAAGTTACTTAAAATATCAATAAGAACAACTGACAATACACACAATATTACAGTCATTTTTATAATATACTTTTTACTACTGTTAGTGCGATATATAGATTTATTGCACAAATAATTTGCTTAAGTCACAATTAAAAATCGCTTGTGTATAAAAAATATTAAAATTGTTGAAATTTTCATAATGTAAGTATAAAAAAAATCTAACTAACCATCTTCGAGGGGGTACGTAGAAAAAAAAAACCACCACACTATTATTTCATGACACACTTCTCTTGCTTTCTCAACATTTATACCTCGTATCGTGAACCTCGTGTCGTTAACGCGTGACATAAATCATCGGTAATAAGCTTTCCTACAACCTCCTGGAAGGAATATATTCAATAACCAATAACCCCGTATTTTCTTAATGACACATTTTATATTTTAAAAATAATAAAAATTACACGTTAACCCAAACATGTTTCGGGACACAGAAGCCAAGGAAGAGCAATTAGTCTGCTGAACGAGGTATTCTCGGAGATCGACGTCTTTCATATTAGTGAAAGTACGTTCAGAAGACAAATACTTTTGACTTTAGAGAGTATCTTGTCTTCCTATTGTCGAACCATCTATATACCTACCATTATATTGTATTTAAGGAAGACACTATACTCTAAGTCAAGAGTAAGTGTCTTGTGAACCTATTTTCACTAAATAGAAAGTCGTCGATGATCTTACACCTGATGAATTCAACATAGTTTGCCAAAAAAGTAGTCTCATAAAATTTAATAATGATATTTATAATAACAAGGTTTCAAATTTAAAAAGATTTTATATATCAGTTCTTGTAACTTACATACCGATGGTAATTTTTTTCATTATCTCATTTATACAGGGCATTAAGATAATCGACCCGTTGAACTTCCAGGATATTTCACATGGATTTCTAGGAGAAAAATTTTTCTTTGGAAAATATGATATTCATATTTTCTTTCATTCTAATAACAGAAATATAGCATGTTATAGGGCAGTTGCACATCTTGTGGATATCAAAGAGTTCGACAATGAATTAAAAGCTTTGTCAAAAAAATATTCTTAATTATTATAAAAACTTCAGAATGTTTGTAGTATTGTAAATGTTAAAGAAAACCATAATATATTACATTTTTAAAACTTAACAAGCATCTGTTTTCAATTATTGTACGAGTATTATATATATTAGAGATTGCGAGGGGCGTAATTCTTCTGCAATACAGCATCAACTTAAAATTGACACAGCATGGTCATGTGCTGTATTTGGTTCATATTGTTTTACGGAGTAGAGAAAGTGGACTCTCTAAGTCATAGATTGGCAACCGCCGGCCCGCGGGACGCACCCGGCCCTGATTCATCTCGGCGAATTTATCCTTATACATTTGCAAGAAAAATCATTTGTCCTCTTGGCACATGTGAACAGTTTTTTTCGAGGATGAAACACACTAAATCAAAAATTTTAACAAGGATAACACATGAAAATCTCGAAAATTCTATGCGATTATCATTAAGCAATAATAATTCAAGTACAAGGCGTATCTTCACACTAAATTTTGTAATCAGTATATAATATTATGTTGTTCACTATATAAATTAATAAATATATAAGAAGTAGCAACGTGTTTTATTTTATTTAATATAACCTTATTATGATTAATAATTTGGTCCGGCCCTTGACAGGGAGACAGAATGATAATTTGGCCCTAGACCTAGGAAAGGTTCAGTACCTTCAAGACAACCAAACTCGGTATTCCAAACTTAAAAGAGAGATAGGAACTTCCTTTGGACTTTATTCTATGCACCGTATATGATGCCTAACGCATACCGTTCAGGTATGACGTCATGGCACCAACCGAGGTTTAGGGGTGGAAGGGAAACGACAGAAAACGGGGGGGGGGGGGATCATCAATTTTATGAAATTGACAGCCCCCCTAGTTATTATTTTACACTTGGAAATATAATGTGAATGAAGAAAGAAATATAAAAAATGAATAGTTAACAATGTTAATGGAACAATACATAGAAGACAGAGAAAACGCGGAACGATCAAATCACTCAAATCAAATCATTTTATTTACTCAACAGACATTACAAGCGGTGCAAATATTTAAGGCATCTATTAAGTACAGATAAAATATTATATCTATACAACATAATACCAGAAACGCATGTGATGTGGATCAACATTTGCGAGACAAGATACTTCCCATAGTCAATAGAAGTATTCTTCTAAACGTCCTTTAACTAACATGCAAGACGTAGATCTCCGAGGAGACCGCGTTCAGCAAACTAATGTCTCTTCTTACCGGCGTCACCAGAGGCAGATTGGTTCTGGGGGCCGGTAGGTTAAACAATCTGTTTGGTCGCTGTCGGAGAGATCTATCAAGGACAAAAATACCAACATTCTCCAGCACAGCGAGTTCTCGAAATATCCCCTGATTAATCTAAAGAAATGTCCACCTATTCCATCTCTTCGAAGTCCCGAGCATTCCCGAAAGAAATATTAAATGTCGGCCACGTCAGGAGTCGGAGACATCGACGTGCGTGCATGACACGGTGAATGAATGTTGAGGAATCGAGAGAAGCATGGTCAGGACACAGTGTGGGGGTGCATTGATTGTTTTTTTTTTTAATATTTCAATGTATCCAAACCAACCGCTTCATTATTTTCTTCGTAACACTTTCATTCATTTTTCACTGCATTCATTTTCTCATTCGAAATTTTACATACACCTACAGATTTTCCATAAGTTCTTCTAAGAAATTAATTAGCTTATCAGTTATCATTTTTTAAACTTAATTTGGAGTACCACAAGGCTCCTATTTAGGGCCACTGCTTTTCACTTTCCGCTTTCAATGATAAATTAACTGTAATAATATGTTTAGTTATTATTTTAAATACACAGGTATTCATATTATGTAACGAATCATTACATAATTGTTAATGAAAAACCTTTGTTTTTATATCACAATTGTATTTATTTTATGTCTTTATGTCGGCAAAAGTGATCCTTTTCAGGGGATGGCGAACCAGAAGAAGCAAAACAGTGGCCGCACCAACTAGAGTCAAAGTTGAAAAACTACAAAACAATGACGTAAGAGATAATTTCGTGAGAAAAGTGAACGAAAGATTGTGTGTGTCTGATGTAAATTTGTTGAATGTTGACGATACCTGGGAGTATTTAAAGGAAAGTTTGTGTGAAGCAGCGAAAGAATCGTGTGGTGTATGTGTACAAGGAAGAAGGAAAGGGGATGCGTGGTGGAATGATGACGTAAAGAGTGCAGTTAAAGAGAAGAAGGATGCTTGGTTGAATATGCTTTCGATAAATAAGAATGACAGAGGTAAGTATGAAAGTGCAAAAGATTTGTATAAGGTGTGCAAGAAGAAAGTGAAGTCGGTAGTGAAAGTGCAAAAAGAAAAGCTGAGGGAGGAAGAAGGGCTCAAAATGACAAAGAACTTCGGGGACAATATTAAAATGTTTTGGAAGGAAGTGAAGAAAGCCCGAAATCCTCCTGAAAGCGGATGTGTGAAAGCAATTTTGGATAGTGAGGGAAGAATGTTAACGGAAAGTAAGATCGTACAAGAGAGATGGATGGAGTATTTTAAAGAAATGTATGGCGGTGATACAAGTGTTGATGAAAGCATTAGAACTGGTGTAAACGCGATTGGTATAAATGACAATACAGAAAAAATAAGTATGAATGAGATTGAAAGATCTGTGAAAGCAATGAAAAGTGGAAAAGCTGTAGGGTATGACTGCATCGCTATAGAATTTATCAAAAACGGTGGCGAAGTAGTTTCCGCATGGATATGTAAACTGTTCAACCAATGCTTGGAGGAGGGATATACCCCACTCGACTGGAGGAGAGCAGTTATTTTGCCTCTGTACAAAGGAAAAGGATCCCATATGGAATGTGGAAACTACAGAGCTATTAGTATTTTGAGTGTTGTTGGTAAAATCTATGGCAGAATTTTAATAGAAAGAGTAAGAAAGACGACGAGTGATAGAGTTTGGGATGTGCAAGGCGCTTTTATGAATGGCAGAGGATGCATGGATCAAATTTTTGCACTTCGTACAGTGACAGAGAAGTTTATGGCCAAAAACCGTAAACTCTTCTGTGCGTTTGTCGATTTGCAAAAAGCATATGATCGCGTAGATAGAGGTAAACTGTGGGAAATATTGTCGGAATATGGAATAAACACAAAACTGATCACGGCAATTACATCGCTGTACACAGAAAGCACTGCTAGTGTCAGAGTAAATGGGGATCTTACAGCCTGGTTTGATATCAATAAAGGTGTCAAACAGGGGTGTGTAATGTCTCCATGGTTGTTTAATCTATATATGGACAAGTGTATGAAAGAGCTGAAAGGGTTGGAAGCAGGTGCAAAAATGGAAGATGTTTCAGTAAGCTGTTTGTTGTATGCGGACGACGCTGTGCTACTTGCAGACAACGAGCACGAACTGCAAGCCCTGGTGTCTAGGATGTATGAGGTATGCAAGCGATACGATTTGATGATGAATGTGAATAAGTCTAAGGTAATGATTTTCGAAAAAGAAGGAAGCATGACAGTGTGCAACATTAGTGTAAACGGTGAAAATCTGGAACAAGTGGATGAATTTGTTTATTTAGGAAGTATGTTTACAAAGGATGGGAGGGTGGAGAAGGATATTGAAAGAAGGGTTGGGGCAGGCAACAGAATAAATGGTGCACTTAAAGTTGTCATCGCAAACAAAAGCCTATCCAAAAAAGCTAAGATGGCAGTGCACAATGGTGTTCTTGTGCCGACCCTTATGTATGGAAGTGAAGCATGGAACTGGCAAAGAAGGATGAAAGTAGAATAAATGCAGTAGAAATGAGATCTCTAAGACGAATGTGTGGCAAATCTGTTTATGATAGAGTGACAAATGCAAGTATAAGAAGTGAATGTGGTGCGAATGAAAGTGTTATGAACAAAATAAGGAAAGGGTCATTAAGATGGTTTGGACACATGGAAAGAATGAGTGAAGACAGAATGGTAAAGAAGGTATATGTAAACGGCGTGAACGGAGCTAGAAATAGAGGAAGGCCGAGGAAAACGTGGCACGATCAAATCAATCAAATATTGAATGTCGGTCACGTGAGGAGTCGGAAAAATCGACGTGCGTGCATGACAAGATGTATGAATGTAGAGGAAGCGAGAGGCGTATGTCAGGACAGAACAGTGTGGCGTTCCATTCTTTCTGCCTACCCCTCCGGGGAGACGGCGTGATGGTAAGTTAGTTAGTTAGTTAGTATTTATTTTACGACAGCTGTTTCATCAACCAATGTTGACATCATCAGGTGTTACAATAATATATCAAATGTCAAATTTTCGTGATTTTTCAAATCTTTATGTGTATTTGTTCCTATGTCAATTTGAATAATTTCTTTGTTATAGTTTTGAAGTTCTTGCTGAAATTGAGTTAGGTACCTAAATATTTTAATAAAAAAAAACGGTTAGTTACTGTTTATAGGAGAAAATATTAAAGGTGGAAATAATAATAATAATAATAATAAAACAATAATTTGAAGTAACAATTACACATAGTATATAGTCAAAAACGATGAAACATAATAAATTAAAAACGATAAACAATTACAGGAAGTACATAGATTACATTAATAGGAAAGGTGACAAAAGTTGAAAGAAATATTTTTATTTTTAGCAGGATTGTACAGGGGAAAAGTTTTTAATGTACTATATACTAACAGGGAATAAGAAGGAATTTGGTTATTTATAACATTTAGTTTACATTTTTTGGCCTTCATCATTTCAAATTATGTTTGGACTCCCAATAAACCGATATCATTATAAATGAATTAACCTTTACTAAAAGTGATCGGAATATTATCGTGCATTTAACTTACATATATTTAGTTTTAAAAGCGATGTAATTATCTAGGCTTGAAACGACTACCTTATAAGGTAGTAAACTAATACGTATTTTAAATAGCAGATTTTTGAAGGAAGTTTTACTTATATAATACTTTTTATTTTAATAGATCTGACGATCGATGGCTCTAAAATCATGTCTCCTGGGATAACGGGATGGTGACAGAAATCATGTTTTCTAGGTGGATAGTGTCCGGAGGGGATTTCGTAAGCGGCTGTATATGCGAGTCTGTCACTTACACTTACTACATTCTGACTACCTGGTACCTCCAGTATCTTCTTCCGGAATTTCCAACGAACGATATCCTCTATTTCGCAAGTTTTTCTTATGTCTGCGTTACGTACCTACACGATCTTGGAGAGTTTTTCCAGTAATAGATTTAGGACCTTCATCTCAGATGTTCTTAGCAGACCCTTGGTTCTTATAGTGTCCGTCCGTGTTTCTACAAATCTACAACAAAAAACCATCTCCGTCCATGCGCTCCATATGCCCGAACCAACGCAGCAATCCTTTTATAATTTTGTACATAATACCTTGTTCCGCTCTACACCCCTTTCTTATTCTTCTTCTTCTTCTTCTTCGTTAGCCTTTATCAGTCCACTGCTGGACAAAGGCCTCTTCCCTTCCTTTCCACTCGTCTCTATTTTCTGCCACCTGCAGTCAAACCTCCCCCCACCCCCCCCCCCACGGCAGCAATGTCGTCGGCCTTCTCCTATTCTCCAATGGTATCCACCTTATTATTTTCTGGGTCCATCTATCCTCACTCTGTCTCGCCACATGACCCGCCCATTGCCACTTCAGTCTCGCTAGTCGTTCCATGATGTCTGTTATTTTTGTTCGGCGTCTAATCTCCTCATTTCTGATTTTATCTCGGAGACGGACGCCGACCATATGTCTTTCCATGGAACGCTGCGTGACTCTTAATCTCTCTACATTTTTCTTGGTGAAGGTCATAGTTTCCATCCCATAAGTCATCACCAGCAAGGGGTGAAACCAGAACCGTATGAAGTTTTTACTTAAAAAAATATTGTATTCTTAGTATCTCCAATACAGAATGCATAACGATTATTATTTTGCATGTTCCGATTTCAGTCATTATTTTAAACACATATATTTTCATTTTTAATGAGTCATTTCATAAAATATTGTGCAAAAAACCGAAAAAAAAAACAGCTTTGTCGAAAGTCAATTATAATCTCGTTGCTCGACCAGAGTGGACTTGTGACGCCGAATCCATTTGGATATCACTAACACGTGGTGCGAGCGGCCTCCCTAGAAATAATCTAAACATCGCTTGTGTGTACATACCCAAGGGATCTAACTATGCTAATTGTGTTGACAGCTTCCTAAATTTACTCTCCAGGCTAGTTACTGACCGGCCTGAAGACGACTTTCTTATTCTAGGTGACCTTGATATGTCAGACATTGACTGGTCTTGTAACACAACCGACCAATCATTGCTTCCTTCCAATTTTTCCTCTACCTGCTCTACTTTACTTGTGGACTATATGTCTCTTCTCGGTCTTCACCAGTATAATTCAATTAAAAACTCACTTAATCGTACCTTGGATCTTATACTTAGTACTTCCCATTTTGTCTCCGGAGTGTCTCGATCTGCTTTTCCACTTGTACCCGAGGATTCCCATCACCCAGTTATTGAATTAACTCTATCATTTGAACCTTCTCAACTACTACGTGAACCCCAACGAGCCGTTCATCTTTTTAAACATGGAGACTATGAATCAATTAATATTTTTTTATCTGAGGTTAATTGGTCAAATATTCTATCCACATACCCCCTCAACGCTGCGGTAGATGCCTTTTATATCGTGTTGAATAACTCCATTGAGCAATTTATACCCCTCCGACATTTTAAGAGTAACTCCAATTTTCCAGTTTGGTACAATAGTTCCCTCATAAAACTTACCAAAGAAAAGATCAAATATCACAAGCGGTTTACCAAATATAAAAATTCCCTTGATTATCACACCTTTTCTTTGCTGAGAACTCGCCAAAAGCGTATGGCCAGGAAATGTTTTTCTGAGTATATTCACTCTACCGAAATGAATATTACTAATAATCCAAACTCCTTTTGGCGATTCGTCAAGAGCAAGTACAAGAATAACTCCCTTCCAAAGATAATGTCTATTGATGATAATAAATCAATAAGTGGTGGCAGAAATATCAGCCATGCGTTCTCCACTTATTTTCATTCTGTCTTTGATTGTGACACTACCCCCAGTACTATAAACTCCTACGAGCCCTCAAACACCACTAACATCGGAAGCTGTCTTACAGATAGGAACACACTCGCCAGATATTTATCAGGTGTCGACACCAACAAAGGTGCTGGAAGTGATGGAATACCGCCATTATACTTATTTAACTGTGCAGAAACCCTCGCTGAACCTCTTTCTATCCTTTTTACCCGTTCTCTATCTGAAGGTTGCTTTCCAGATAAATGGAAAGAAGCCTTTATTATTCCAGTTCACAAATCAGGACCCAAAAGCTTCATCAAGAACTATCGTCCAATCTCCATTTTATCTGCCATTAGTAAGATTTTCGAGCGTATTGTATATGACCAATTATATCCCTCTCTTAAATGTGTTCTGAGTGATCAACAACATGGTTTCCTCCGTAACAAATCTGTTTTATCCAATCTGATACCGTTCACTGACTATATTATTTCGAACATGCACCGCGGACTCCAAACTGATGCCATATACACTGACTACGCCAAAGCTTTTGATAAGGTAAACCACAGCGTACTCCTAGATAAACTTGGCAGACTTGGAATCCACGGTGACCTTCTAAGATGGATAAATTCATATATCAAAAATCGAAGACAGGCTGTGGTGATTGGTGGCTTCAAGTCAGACTTCGTGGGAATTCCATCCGGAGTTGCTCAAGGCTCCCATCTGGGACCCCTCTTCTTTATTCTTTATATTCATGATATTGGCAACTGTTTCCTCTACTCCAAACACCTCCTTTTTGCTGATGACATGAAGGTCTTTCTGAATATTTCTGACATATCCGATTGCCATAAACTTCAGTCTGATCTCGACAGACTCTCTGATTATTGTAAGATAAATAAACTGACCCTCAATGCTGACAAATGTCTCAAAGTTTCGTTTTCTCGTAAAATCAACCCGCACAATCATGACTATTTTATTAATAACACAAGATTATCTAACTCAGATCGCGTGCGTGATCTCGGAGTCACAATGGACTCGAAACTCACTTTCGTAAGTCACATTGATGGCATTTTAGACAAATCCTACAGGACATTAGGATTCATATTGCGTACATGCAAACCCTTTCAGAACATCACAGCCCTCAAAGTTCTTTATACAACCATGGTTCGCTCACTACTCGAATACGTATCTCCCGTTTGGTCTCCTTACTATGCAGCGCATATTCAACGCATCGAAAGAGTCCAAAAAATTTTCATTAAACACATTAATTTCAAAATGTGCAGGTCATTTGCGAATTATAATTCTGCCCTTAAATTTTATTCCTTGGACTCTCTCGAAAATAGGCGAACAATTAATGATATGATGTTGCTTCACAAAATCATTCACTTCAAAATAGACAACTCCGAACTTCTTAGTAAATTATTACTGAATACCCTTATGCTTCGCACAAGACACACTGCGAACCAAATATTCCACCTTCCTGCTTATCGGACTAACTACGCTCAGAGTGCGGCGGTGTACCGGACGTGCGACACGTACAATAAGTGCTTTAGTAACATCGATGTGTTCCATCTTAATGAAAGTGATTTAAAAAAAATGGTTGGAGCAACCCTTCGGGGCGAATGAAATTAGTTACTCTATTTTTTTTTTCTTTTCTTGTCTTTTTCTTTTTTCTTTTACATTTTAAAATTGTATTTTATTTTTAATTCATTATTACTAATAGTTTTCTCTTTATCTTATAAAAGTGTTACTTTATTACTCTTATATATTTAACCTTATGTCAGTTGTTATATAATATTTGTGGTAGCATGTAATTGGCCTTGTTTTGTTGTCTCTATGTGTTTATACTCATATACTGTAATTGCTGTTTGTTACCCTCGATAATAAAAAATAAAATAAAATAAAATAAATAATCGGCTCATTTACTTGTACACATTTATCTCGTTTTTTCGTGGATGTGTAATAGCTACGATAGGTTTGACCACCTCTTAATTTAAGGTAAACTCATATTATATATATTATAGTTTATTCAACATTAAGTTATATTTATAAATAAACGATATATGAAAGAATATGTCGGTACGGTCATGACGGAAGCCAACGATATGAACGCAGAGTTGGAACACAGACTTCAAAAAGGCCTACGAGCTGCAGCCTCCTTGCGAACGTTCCTAAAGTCCAAGCTTCTATCCAGAAACACCAAGCTGCGTATTTATAACACCATTATGAAGCCAGTGGTGACATATGGTTCATAGTCATGGAAAATGTCTCTGAAAGAACAACAAAGAATCTACTGGTTTGAGAATATAATACCTCCCAATCTATGCTAGGGACCCAGACCCGGTGTTGCAGCGGAAATTTGGAGGCATAGGACCAACCAAGAGATCCGTACAATGACTCAGCAGTGAGAGCCGGTCGCCTAGCATAGATTGGGCACGTATGCCGAGCCAAAGAGACCAGAGCAATCGAGACCCTGTACGCGTCTAGACCGACTGGAGTAAGACCTCTAGGAAGGCCAAGACAGCGCCTAATGGACAATGTTCTGGCTGATCTGGCTAGGTTGGGCGAATCTTAGGAACAGGATGGAGGAGCTTGGCAAAAAATCATCAAGGAAGCCAAAACTCTTCAAGAGTTGTTATGGCCATAGGAAATAAGTAAGTATATAAAAGAATACCGAACGACGAAATAAAGAAGAAATGTAAAACAGATGATTGCATCATAAAAAACTAACTAACTAATCATCACGCCGTCTCTCCGAAGGTGTAAGCAGAAAGAATGGACTGCCACACATTTCTTTCCTGACATATTTCTCTCACTTCCTCAACATTCATACATCGTGTTATGCACGCGCGTCAATTTCTCTGACTACTCACTTGGCCAACATTCAATATTTGATTAATTTGATCGTGCCACGTTTTCCTCGGTCTTCCTCTATTTCTAGTTCCATTTACATCGATAACATATAAATTTTTACCATTATTTCTTTATTCATTGTTTCCATGTGTCCAAACCATCTTAATGATACTTTCAATATTTTGTTCATAACACCATCATTCGCAACGCATTCACTTCTTATATTTTTATTCGACACTCCATAAACAGAGTATCTATACATTCGTCTAAGAGATCTCATTTCTACTGCATTTATTCACTTTCATCCTTCTTTAACCAGTTCCACGATTCGCTTCGGTACATTTTTCATACATTTTTACATCATAAGTAAAATGGGCGGGTCATGTGGCGAGACAGAGTGAGGATAGATGGACCCAGAAAATAATAAGGTGGAGACCATGGGAGAATAGGAGAAACGTCGGCAGGCCGCAAAAAGGTGGGCAGACGACATTGCTGCCGTAGGGGGGGGGGGGGGGAATATGGCTACGGCTGGCAGGAGATAGAGACGAGTGGAAGGGAAGGGAGGAGGCCTATGTCCAGCAGTGGACCGATAAGGGCTGACGAAGAAGAAGAAGAAGAAATAAAATTAAAAAAGGATCCCTGAGATAGTTTAGACATATGGAATGAATGGACGAGAGAAGAATGGTTAAAATGCTTTATACAGGGTGACGCAAATGTTGTCACCCGATGTTCTTTGGCTGTAATTTTTTTTACGAATGAAATATTTTTGTTCTGCTTTTGGATTGTGTTTATCTGATATCTTAGTTTTCTAAATATGTTTTGTGAATGTATACTTATACTTGTATACGAATACTGGATTTCACCCATAGTGGGTGATTTCATGAATTAATCACCCGCCATGGGTGAAATCCAGTATTCGTATACAAGTATAAGTATACATTCACAAAAAATATTTGTAATCATTCTGGTCAATTCTTTGGCATATAGATAGGAGTGATATCTCCAGGCGGCTTTTAAACAATGCGCTAATGGCGATAGCCTTCACATTGTGTTAATAAAGTAGTATGCTAAATGCTAAAAATTAATCTCCATAGATGGCGTTAGTGTGTGGATTATATAGATTTAAAAATAAAAAAAACATATGTAATCAAATCTACATAGATGGCGTATTGAAACTGCTATGTGAAGATAAACATAGATTTGTAACATATATACAACCTCCAAAAAAATTGTCTTACATGGTCATAAAGAAATAGGTGGAATGGGGAATGTTGTAATTACATAAAGCGTGCGCTTAACCCAACCAATGACAGGTCATAAGTCCTGTAAACACCTTGATAAACCATATTCAGTTTCCAGTTTGCATCTTCGTCTCTATTGAGATACAATTAAATTTATTAGTTTTCTGTTTATTAAGATGAAAAAATGATATTGGCCAAGTGGCCGCCGTCAGAATTGAAGTGCATACATTTCCATCACTTTTTCCAGGACTTCCGGCTATAGATTCTCGCATTTCCATCTCTGTGGATATGTGAATAAGCAGAATTTTCGACACTTAATAAAAATGATCAATCATTTTCAGGGTGTGTTTTCTACAGTGTGTATTTTTTTACGGAATGCCATTTTTACTAACATTAACTAAATTCGCTGTGGAAATATGTATTACAGACAACATTTTTATAATTTGTATTCATAAATGGATATACTTTTAGAATAAATGAAGAACGACCTTGAGAGATTGACGACCTTCGTGGCAGAGTGGTTACGATCTCTGACTTCCATTATAAAGGTCCTGGGTTCGATTCCCGGCGATGGCAGTGTGATTGTCACACTGTCTTTGGTCTGGTGTAGAATTCACGTGACAATAAAATGGCGATAGATTGGCTACCTATCACATGTCACGAGAATCAATAAAATAGCTATAAAATAAAATTGTACACAGTAATTGGGTTCAAACGACCTGTTGTTCGTACGCCAAAAAAAAAAGAACGAATGGAGAAATACACACAAGAATATTAAAAATATGTATTATTTCAGATAATAGCGGTAGCGGCCAGAATAAATGCGGTTGAGATGAGGTCCCTAAGACGTATGTGTGGTAGAACGATATACGACAGAATCTCAAATGCTGATTAAAGAAAGGAATGTAGAGCGGAAGAAGGTATTATGAACAAAATTATGAAAGGATCGCTTCGTTGGTTCGGATATATGGAACGCTTGGATGGAGAAAGAATGGTTAAGAAAGTATACGTTAATGATGTAAATGGGGTACGGAGTCGAGGCAGACCGAGGAAAACATGGCATGACCAAATTAATCTTATTTTAAAATTTGGTCATGTTAGAAGTCGGAGGAATCGACGTGCGCGTATGACTCGTCGTATGAATGTGGAGGAAGCTAGTGCCAGGATAGAGTAGTGTGGCGGTCTATTCTCTCTGTCTACCCCTGCGGGGAAACGGCGTGATGGTTTGATTGTTTTTTTTAATCTATAGATTAGACTGAAGATTAATTTTGGATTATGATTATTTTTTTAAATTCAGGGTTATTACCTTTTGTTAAATGTTTGGAGTAAACATTAAAATCATGCGAGTTGTTTACAATAATTGCAATTCTTTTTAATTATATGTATGTATGTTATTATTGGGCATTTCAAATTTCCGATTTTTAATAGTGTGCTTAAGTTACTCAAACGGATACGTCGACAATGTCATTGAAATCCATTGTTTTGTTAGCTTGTATACTATATATTAATATTGAATGTGGACAATGTCAATTCTTGAAAAACTACGTAAGTAAAATGTTCTTCTAATGATTATTATTGTTGTTCAAAGTGCAAAAATCTTATCCATAGATCCTTTACCGCTCATTCATGTACCTTTCACACAGTGGCGTGCCTAGGGTCAACCAGTAAGGCAAGCCAAGGGATTATAATTAAATATTCTTTAAGAAATCACAATATAAATGATGTTCGTTACACAGCGAATAGTAACATACTTCAGAGTGATAAAGCCCAGCTTCAAATCCATACAAAAAATTGTAGATATCTTCTGATATATATGCACTTAGCTATATGATTACAGGCTAAAAATACATAAGTGCGACAAAGACCATTTGCAAGCCCAATATGAAGCTCATCGTAAACATGAACCAAAACATGTTGACGTAGGCAATTTAGCGGGCGTCTCACCTACGGTACGTATGTGTGAAATAAAATGCGGCTCATATGAGTGAAACAAAACATACACGCGTTGCAGTGGCATTTCTGTGCATGTCGGCGGAGTCATTTCCAACTCAACGAATTAAATCGCTTTAATGTCCGCGCGCGAAATTCATTCAATTCATTATTTTATTCGTAGACAGCTCAAACGCGCAAAAACATCGTTTTGATGTAGATTTTTAAGGCTAGCCCGGCTTCTCGGCTTGTATGGACGGACCGCCCCTGCTTGTACATCCCAAACTCTGCCAGTAGTCATTTTTTCACTCTTTCTATTAAAATTCGACCATAGAGTTTTCCAAAGGCATTTAGAGTAGTAGTCAGGTAACTTAAGTCGATTTTCATGTATTTTTTTAGGGCGTTTTTTTGTAGGAAAATAAAAATGAATCGTTTTGGATATTTGGGATGTTTTTATTTACATATTAAAGATACAGATTTTTTTTTTAATTAAAAGTTTATTATTATTATTATTATTATTGATCGAAGTTGGAACCTCGAAAAAAAAAGCGCGTGGGTGGCCCCGGTGATTTTGGCTCTTGATGTTATATGAAATCAAAAATTCTTGAAAATTCTTAATCTAACTTTTTATTTTACAACCCCTTCTTTGCTGACTTTTGTTTTTAAAGTCCGCCATTTTGTTATTTATCCATTAAATTTAACTTCTGTAGTTCCGACCAGAATGACATGTATTTCGAGGTGCCAACTTTGATCAGTAATAATAATAAAAATAAACTTTTAAAAAAATTCAATATTTTTTTGTATCTTTAATATGTGAATAAAAACATCCTAAAAAGCCAAAACGATTCATCTTTATTTTCCTACAAAAAACCAGACATGAAAATCGCCTTAAGTTACCAAACTACTACCTTAAATAAATAAATGAAAAGAAAAACCCTGGTCCTTTTAGTATGGGGGGTGAGTGTAAGGCCAACAACCTAACGTCTTATAACAACCATCGTTACAAACACTTCAAGAAATTCGTTTCTTGGAGGAGGCTGAGATCCACCAAGGGTTGTAGCCCCGGGAAAAAAAACTATTATATTTTATTCAAACTTATTTCTGACACATCCCTATCGACATCAGTGGCGTGCCTAGGGTCAACCAGGAAGGCAAGCCCGTCCGACTTTTCTGTGTTATTAGTGGAAGGTCACTATAATGCATTTTTCAGGATTAAAAGAGTTTTATCATTCTAAATTAATTTATTTTAAATCCCGTTGTAGGCGCATTTCAAATCTATATAAAAAATAATTGTGTGATTCAGTAAACTCGTGCAAATCTTCTTGTATAATATAATAATGTATTTACAAATACAAAAAGAAACATAATGAATAAGAAATAAACTCTAAATAGACAATAATAATAAATTTGTTAACACCGAAACACGAATTATAAATAAATGTTCGTAAAGAAATTACATAATCTTTCCTTTCATGACATTTCTGCACATAACGTAAATGACAGATAACATTTTGACAATATAAATGAAGTTCGTGACACAACGAATAGTAACATACTTCAAAATGATAAAGCCCGGCTTCAAATCCATACAAACAATTGTAGATATCTTCTGGTACATATATGTACCTAGCTATATGATTACAATCCAAAAATACATAGGTGTGAAAAAGACCCCTTTTACATTTTGCAAGCCCAATATGAAGCCCATCGAAAACATGAAACAAAACATGTGGACGTAGGCGATTTTGCGGGCATCTCACCTGCGGTACGTATGAGTGAAATAAAATACGGCGCATATGAATGAAACAAAACATTCACGTAGGTCATTTCTGCGCAATTAAATCGCGCGAAAATTCAAAATATTATTTTATTCGTAGACGACTCAAATGCGCAAAAAACACCGTTTTATTATAGATTTTGTAAGGCAAGCCCGGCTTTTCGGCTTGTATGGAAGTACCGCCACTGATCGGTATCCATGCGATTCACATTTGTACCGCTTATTTTCATTGAACCCTCGGTAAATTCACTCTCTGTCATACATATCACTCCATCCATCCTCCTTGTATACTCTGTGGGCATTATTTTACAATTTATAGGGAAACTTTAAAAGCATCTTTGAATCCACTAAACCGTGTAGAGGGCCTAAGTTATTCAACGCTACTAAGGCAAACCTCAATATCACTATGGACAGAAAAACTGGCAATGGGTTGATGTCTGGGAATGTAACCATCTTTGAAGACGTACCAGGACCTATAATAGTAGGTACTATTCATATTGTAATATTCGTCGTATTCTTCTTTGTGTAGGCCAGGGATGGCGAACCTTTTTGAGCCTGAGTGCCAATTTTTTTTTTTTATTGTAATAATATGTCGCGTGCCACATGCCATGGAAATAAAAATGCATCAAATCTTTGTGTAACTTCAGATTTTGAACATAAACAATGCACTCACAATTTCTACATTCATAGATCGTGCCATGCATGCACGACGATTTCTCCGGCTCCGTACGTGTTTGTGTCCAATGTTTAATAATTGATTGATTTGAACGTGCCACGTTTTCCTCTGATTTTCTTCACATTTTGTTCCGTTTACATTGTCGGCATATACTCTCTTAAACATTATTTCTTCGTAAAATGTTTGTTTTTCTCTCAACTTCGTACACAACACGAACTTAATAAAAAATTAAAAAAACAAACATGTTTCTGACACAGAAACCCTTCATAAAATATAATAATTTTAATATCTGTCGGAACTGACCACATTCATGAAAATTTTGTTAAAATATTTATAACACTTATGAAGGGCTTCTGTGTTCTAAATGTGTTTGTTTTTTAATGTTTTTTTTTTAAATAATGTTCGTGTTGTATGCAAAGCTTAAAAAACTATGTAAATGAATCCGCAATTCAAAGTTATGGCGAGTATACATAGATGATATTATTTCTTCAATAAATATTTCCATGTGTCCGAACCATCGAAGTGACTTTTTCATTATATTGTTCATAACACTTTCATTCGTTCTGCATTCACTTCTTATATTTGCTTTTGACACTATCATATACGAATTTGGCAAATGAGATGCAGTAGAAATGAGCAAATTTATCTTTTTCTTCTCAAACGTATTCCTAATGATTGAGGGTCGTGTCCATCGTGTGAACCATTGACCATGGTACACCATGTACACCTGTCTCCGGGCTGCAGCTAATGAGAGACTAGTCGAACTAAAGATTTGATCAATCCAGCGGCTTGGTGGACGTCCTTGTGGTCGCTTTTTCTCCACTTTGCCCATGATGATAAGCTTTTCAAGGTTATCCTGATCTCTCCGGGCTATGTGCTCAAAACACATCCCTGAGGGTCTTGCCCCGATACTTACGATTAACCAGTTTATTTTCCCAATTTAAATCGGTGAAAATGAAAATTTGTAGAGGTAGAGAAATACGGAAAAAGCCGCAACAGTTCCAACAGAAAGGAGAAGCGCTAGCCTTACCCCTTCGGGGATACAACGTGAGGGTTATTTATTTAAATTGAGCTTTATAAGCTCCCAATAATAATTTGTTATCATGATTATACGAATGTTTAAAATCTATACGTCTTAATGTTTCAGTCTATAGAATGGTTTGCGGGTCTTATATATTTTCTGGTTCTAGGAGAACTGGCCACAAAAATCCTGAGTGACCACAAGCAAGAAGGTCTGATGGCATCAAGAGAGTGGCAGGAGGTCAATAGCACTGAGTGGCGAGGGATAGAGAATTGTAAAGTCGGGAAGGGAGGCCTATGTCCAGCACTGGACGACTGAAGCCTGATGATGATTATGTCTATTGAAATCTAACCTTTTGATTTGCTATACTTTGTTTGACAGGGGCGCGTCCGCTTTAGCAAGTGGTCCGGAAGGAGGTTTGAAAAAGCTCTTAGCTTTAACATGGTTAACATCTGTGATTATACTACGCTCGTGGAGTTAGTTTTTCGAAGATACCTATTGTTCAACACCAGGAAATGTTCGATCGAAAAGGTATTTTTTTCTTTTTCTATGTAAATACCCACAGTAATAAAAAATTTAAACCTTCACAGGACAAAACATTTTGTTAAGATTTATAAAGGAAAACTTTTTTAATTCAATTGTGCTTGGAAAAAACAGGAGAACTCGAATATAAAAGTATTACTTGTATTGTGCAGTCTATATGGAATGGACAATACAAGTAATACTTTTACACTGACTTCTAGAAAACTGTCGTTTTCATTCGTATTAATTATTTAATATGGAGTTTTACATCATTGTTCAAGAAACAATAAATAAATACATAAAGATCATTGATGTGAACAATATTTTTAACTTTGTATTATAACACAACCCTTTATTTAATATACAGATAAAATTACAAATTACACATTTAAACAAACATGTTTCGGCACACAAGCCTTTCATCAGTGTAGTTAAATATAAATATTTTAAATAAACAATTTATTCTTGAATGTTGCCTTTTTTGTTGTTAAAATGAAATTTTTTCAAACGTTTAATGTATTTGTTGAAAGAAATATTATGAAAAAAAAAGATTTCTGTTTTACGAAATATGTTTGTGTATATGTAAAATATTGTTCAATTAATAAATAAATGATATTGTGGGGGTTAAACATTTTTTTTCCTGCCTGATTTTAATAATGAATAACTTTTATTAAGTTGTATTTGAAATGATTCTATTTGATCTGTAAGTTAAATGCATAGAAATATAGTACACGAATAACCGAAAACGCCTGACTAAAGATCTACTTATCGAAACGCTGAATCAGGGCCCAGATTCATTCACTAGGTCACTAGAGCAGAGCATCATGGGCAAAAGCATATAAAAGCGGTACTTCCGACCACCCAATACGTCAGTCAGTATTACGGCTTCTAACAGACACGAGTCTACGTTAATAAGTCTACGCCACGAGGGATCTCGGACTCCCTCCGCGCCGACCTACGAAGCCACGCTACTATGTCATTCCTCCTTGCGACTTCTAACCGACACGGGTCTACGCTGTCTACCTAACTTTAACTCTCACCACATCCACCCAAAGATCTATTGATCTTCTTATCTATGGATCTATTGATCTTGAGATTACATAGGATAATTCAACTACAACATAATAACAGTAATACATAAGTTAGAATCAGGGAGGAAAAAAATTGTTTAACCCCCCACCCCTATCATTTATTATATCTTCTTCTTCAAGTGCCCTGTCGGGTCCCCCCAACGTTGGCGATCACCTCGGCGAACCTGTCCCTGTCCTGCGCCGCTCGGAACAGCTCCTCAACACTTCGGATGCCGGTCCACTCCCTCAGGTTTCGCAGCCAGGACATTTGTCTCCTTCCGGGCCCTCGGCGTCCCTCAATTTTTTCCCTCCAATATCAGTTGGAGAAGGTGGTACTTTTCCCCACGCAGTATATGACCCAGATATGAGGTCTTTCGAACCTTGATAGTTGATAACAATTCCCTGTCAACTCTAGCTCGCCTCAGGAATTCGGTATTGGCTACCATGTCTGTCCAGGGAACTCTGAGCATTCGGCGATGGAGCCACATTTCAAATGCTTCCAGTCTGTTCATTGAGTTAACTTTCAGGATTACAATAAAACAGACCACACATAGCATTTGATCATTCTCTGACGAAGTTTCAAGTTTACGTTATCATTGCAGAAGAGTGATTTCATTTTATTAAACGTAGCTCTTGCTGCCTCAATTCTGCATTTTATCTCTACATCTGGGTCAAGAGATTGCGTTAGTATGCTGCCGAAGTATTAAAATTTTTCCACTCTTTCAACGTGACGGCCGTTCAAATGCAATACTGACCCACTGTAGTCAAGCCGTCCAAATGTCATCTATTTGGTTTTGCTGACATTTATTGTTAGCCCCAATCTTTCACCGGACTCGTCAACAAGATTAAGGAGGTTCTGAAGATCGCTGACACTTTCAGCTAATAAAACGTGTCGTCGGCAAATAAACCAAATAAATTTTGATGTAGGTACCAGAAGATGGCAGCAAGCTGCCGAAACCGGTCGAACATAAACGCAAGTGGAAGCACACTAAATACATAATAATAAAGAAATTTTATATAAATTTTTTTGTCATAAATATTTGCTACCTTCCTTTAATGGGTTTATGTGTACTTTTTAATGGTACTAAAAACAAAATTGAAAAAACTAGAAAAAGTATATTAGTTGCATTTTCATTATTTTTACTTTGTAATTATCACCAAAATAAATTTATTATTTCTTACATAAAACTTAATAAGAGGGTTGTTTCGCTTAACTAAAGCATTATTTTATATAACAGTTATTACAAATTTATTTTTATATTTCAGACCATATATACAAATAATTACCACACTTGCTTAGACTTGGGTTAGAGGTGAACAATGTATAAAGTAGCGAATTAATTGTTTTTTAAACAATGATGTTAAACTCCATATTAAATAATAATCTATACATATAAAATTGTCTGTTTTCTATAAGTTTTATAATATTCTATTGGGATGACATATCTCCTGGGTTGGATGTAGGTGCCAAAATGAGCGGAGTGTCAGTAAGCTGTCTCTTGTATGGGATGACGCTGTCCTAGTTGCAGACAAGTACTGATGAACAGAATGTATGTGGTATGCATGCGAAATGATCTGATGATAAATGTGAATAAGTTCAAGGTTTTTGAAAAAAAAGTCATCATGACAACCTGCAACATTAGTGTGAATGGTGAAAATTTGGAGCAAGTAGATGAGTTCGTGTATTTGGGTAGTATATTTACAAAATATGGGCGAGTGGAGAGGGATATTGAAAGAAGTGTTAGGGCAGGCAACGAAGTAAATGGTGCACTTAAAGTTGTCATCGCAAACAAAAACTTATCCAAAAAATCTAAAATGGCAGTGCATAATAGTGTGTTTGTACCGACTCTTATGTATGGAAGCGAAGCATGGAGCTGGCAAAAGAAGGATGAAAGTAGAATAAATGCAGTAGAAATGAGATCTCTTAGACGAATGTGTTGATACTCTGTGTATGATAGAGTGTCGAATGAAAATATAAGAAGTGAATGCGGTGCGAATGATGGTGTTATGAACAAAATAATGATAAGATCATTAAGATGGTTTGGACACACGGAAAGAAAGAATGAAGAAGAATGGTAAAAAAATGTATATTAATGATGTAAATGGAACTAGAAATAGAGGGAGACTATTGAATGTCGGCCACGTGAGGAGTCAGAAATTCGCGTGCGTGCATGACACGATGTATGAATGTTGAGGAATCGAGAGAAATATGTCAGGAACGAAAAGTGTGGAACTCAATTCTTTCTGCCTATTCGTTTCCCAGGAGGGTTAGGCAGAGAGGATGGATCGCTATACTGCTCTCTCCTGACGTACGCCCTAGATTCCTCTACAACAATACATCGTAACATGCGCACTCGTCGATTTTTCCGACTTCGAATTTGGCCGCCTTTTAGGATTAATTTGATCATGCTATGCCGTGCTTGCGTGGCTTTTCTTCCCACTCACACTGTTTGTTTACAACATTTGAAGCATCTTCTCTAGTCCATTTGTTCCGTATGTCCAAACCATCTCAGGGTTCCTTTAAAAAAAAATTTAAGTATATTTAATACCACTTCTAGGAAACAGACGTTTTCATAAGTATTAATTATATAAAGTAGAGCAATTTTTTAAAGCTAATTCTTTGCTTCATAAAATATTAATAAAAACTGATGATATTTATTGTTTTTGAACAATGATGTGAAACTCCATATGTAATAATAATTACGAATAAAAACGTGTGTCTCCTAGGAGTTTTATTATATTTAAGATGGAATGACATGTTTCACCCTTCTTAGGCATATAATAATACCTTAGGAGAGCGAAACATGTCATTCCATCTAAAAATATAATAAAACTCAAGAAATAGACTAAAAGACAGACGTTTTCATTAATATTAAATAACTTATGATGTATAATATTTTTTTGTATATTTAATACAGGGCATTAAGATCATCGACGAAATGAGCTTTCAAGACATCGCATATGGGTTTCTAGGAGAGCGATTTTTCTTTGGAAAATTTGATGCCTATATTTTATTTCACGCTCATAACAAAAATTTCGCCTGTTTCAGAACAATTTTTCGTGTTGTGGACATTAATGAGTTTGATAAAGAGCTTAGAGCTTTTTCTAAAAAGTATTCGTGAATTTCGAATACATGTAAATGTTTTCATTAATGTACTCGTATTCATTTTTTAATAATAATAAAGTAATCGTACATGATTATATGTTTTAAATTTTCATAAAAACTTTGAAGCAAGACATTTAAAACTTGAATATATTTCTATATTCGCCTTCACTTTGTGTTATGGATTCAAATTTTAATAAATATAATTATACTTTATATTACAACACTTTTTATTTGCACTGAACTCAGACATGTTTCGGTTACAAGTAACCTTTATCAATGTATACAATTTGAACAATCAAATAAAACAGAGCGGTCACTTATATACTAAATGGAGATCGAGTTAAGTATAAAAGTGGAAAGGGTATAATTAGGATTGAGGAGATGGGAAATGTTACGCGAACATGTCGAACATGGGAATTGAATTTAAATTAAATCGGTTATTTATTATATTTTCATTATTTTTAATGGCTTTTTTAATTTCTAAAATTGCTAAATTGTATAAAGTTGGGATTTTATTTTCATTATCCAAAATTTCAAAATCATTTTCTTTATTAAATGTATGATTATTTTCAATCAAATCGTTAGCGAAATTCCAAAAATTATTATTATAAAGGCATCTAAGATGTTCTTTAATTCTTATGTTAAAATTATGCGTTGTTTTTCCTATATAGAATTACGTGCAATCGTTAATTTTAAATTTGTAGACTCCCGACTGAATCAATTTATTAACTTTATCTTTTTTATTAGTTATGAGTTTACCGAGATTATTGTTATTAAAGTATAAAATGCGGGTCGAATATCACAGCTGTTTCGTAAACTTTGTTTTTTTAAACTTATTGAATGTTAATGCATTAACACTGTGGAATTCCATAGTAATATACTTTGGGAATTAAAAAAACTTTGTTTAAACCTCTTTTTAGTTGTTTGTTGGTTGGCGAAAAACAAATTGAGATACGTATAATAACAGTGCTTCAAAATAAAAGCCTATAATAATGTTGAAGGTTCATAGTGTTTCGGCCAAAATAGATTATCTAATCATTGTTTATCTATAAACAAATAGCGATGAACATTTTTTTAATTATTGTGTTATGTACATAAATAAGTCGACCCTCATATTATAACAGAACAACATGGATTCAGGAAGGGGCGCTCCCCTGAAACTAATCTCATGGTATTCACAGAATACATAACAAGGGCCTTGGATAATGGTCACCAAGTTGACTGATCATATAATGATTTCTCAAAGGCCTTTGATACTGTGAACCATGACATTCTGATAGCAAAACTATCTCAAATTGGATTCTCTTCTCAGTTGATTATGTTTTTTATTAGTTACCTCGAGGGGAGAAAACAGTTCGTCTCATACGGAATTTTTCAATCGGAACCTTTTCTTGTCAATTCAGGGGTACCACAAGGTTCAAACCTAGGGCCACTCCTCTTCACCATCTTCATAAATGATATTGCGAAGGTGATAAACTTCTCGCGATTTCTTTTATTTGCCGATGATCTGAAATTATTCCTAGAAATTAACAATCCCGACGACTGTCTTCGCCTCCAGTCTGACATTGATAATATTGTTAACTGGAGTCACAGTAATAAAATGTACTTCAATGTCTCTAAGTGCGCTATGCTATCGTTTACTAGAGCATTGAGAACTGTGTATTATAGATACACAATGAACAACCAGCAACTAACACACGTATCTACGATGAAGGATCTTGGGATCATTTATGAGAGTAGGCTGACTTTTCGTGCGCATATCGAGAGGATTTGTGACATTTCACTGAAGATGTTAGGCTTCATCATTCGGACCGGAAGAGTTTTCAGAAATCCCAATGTGCTCAGAGTCCTATACAACGCGTTGGTTCGGAGCAGACTCGAAAGTGGTTCTGTGATATGGAGTCCTCACGAGGCGAGATATTCCGTTATGCTGGAGAGAGTTCAGAAAAAATTTCTGAGGTATCTCTACATGAGGGAGTATGGTAGTTATCCGTGGCTCTATCCCACGGCATTTCTTTTAGGAATGCTCGGAACCAATTCTTTACAGCTTCGAAGAGATGGGCATCTCATAACCCATTTCTTTAAATTAATCAGGGGATATTTCGAGAACTCGGCCGTGCTAGAGGGTGTTGGTCTTTTTGTCCCTGATAGATTTCTCCGACAGCGACAGCACAGATTGTTTTACCAACCGGCCACCAGAACCAATCTGCCTCTGGTGACACCGGTGGGAAGAGCAATTAGTCTGCTGAACGCGATCTCCTCGGAGATCGACGTCTTTTATATTAGTGAAGGTACGTTCAGGGGACAAATACTCTTGACTTTAGAAAGTATGTTGTCTTCCTAATGTCTTACCATCTCTAATGCGTTCCTGGTACTTTGTTGTATTTTTATAATATTTTTCCTGTACTCAATAGATGCCTTAAACATTTTCCTGTTTGTAATGTCTTTTGAGTTAATAAACTGATTTGATTTGATTTGATTTGATTTGAATATGAATATATAATCAATTGTAGAAATTGTGTATATTTTTAAAAGAATAAAATGATACGTAAATTGCATTTTTAATTATCCTGACAATCAATGACAATAGAACCAGATATTAACCTACAAACTAACCATCACACCGATTCCCTGAAAGGATGGAACGCCACACTTTGAAGTGACAATCCTCTCGAACTTCCTTTAAAATCATACATCGTAACATGCTCGTCGATTTTTCCGACTTCCAATCTGGACGCCTTTCAGTAGGTAATTGAATTCTTTGGCCATGCCATATTTTCCTGGACCGTCCTCTGCTTCTTTCACCTTGTTTAAACAACACAACGAGAAGAAGTCTGGATGGATCCATTATTTTCAAGTGCGCATACCGGTATCATATCCTTTTCCCCCCACCTAACGACATCCTCGACCTCACATATTTCCTTTATTCTTGAGTTCCAAGCTCACCTCAACCTCAATATCACTATGGATAGAAAAACTGGGAACCGATACCTTTCTGGGAATGTCACCATCCTTAAAGACCGACCAGGGACCCTAATTGTTGTCTTAAATATGAACTGTTCCTTCACTAAATCAATAGGTTTAATAAATCTCTATCATCTCAATATGTGTTAACCTTAATTCTTGTAATTGTGTGTTTTTAGGTATTTAGATATATTTGGGTACTTGCCCTCTCGTATTACCAAAATGTCTCTGTTTGTAAAAATCTTCACCCGTCACAAATAAAATTTATGTTACTGCTATTGGCCTGTGGACAATGATACTTTTGCGAGAAGGGTGCTGTGCAGAATTCTGGGATCTGTGAATGACGGCGAAGGCTGGAGAGTGCGGCATAATGAAGAGCTGTACCATATTTACAAAGCTTCCAGTCTCTCCACACGGGTCTGACTGAATAGACTGAGATGGGCCGGTCACGTGTAGAGGATGCTGTCATCGCGAACCCCAAAAAGATGGCTGGAGTAGCACCCAGGTGGTAGAAGACCGAGGCTGCGATGGGAGGATGAAGTTGGGAGAGGTGGGGCGAAATTGTTACGAGTGTCAGATTGGAGGGTCGAAGCAGACGATGGGAAGAGTTGGAGGCAAATAATACTGGAGACTAAGGCTCGATATAGGCTGTAGGGTCATCGAAGAAAAAGTCGAAAAGGTAACTGCTTTTGGCCTATCATGTATAGGGGTACAAATTTAATGTGTTACTTTTTAAATAATTTTGTCATTTCTTTCGTACTATCATAAAACCGTAAGACGGATCTTTTGTTCAAACTCAACTCAATACTTCCATCTAAAAATCCTTTAAAAATTTAACCCATTGATTCGTCTATTGTTATCTTCCTAGTACTAGCGAAGTTAACTAACACATGTTATACATAATTCTAGGTTCTTGCACTCAGTATGTAATACTTTTGGTTAGTTAATATCGTTCTTCCGATGATGAAGGTGTAAGCCTTCCAAACATGTCGAGAAAAATAAACTCAAAAGTGGAAAAAACAGTGTTTTAATTCATAAAAATTCGTCGTTATGGAATTCCACAGTGTTAACGCCTTAAGTTTATCTAAAATTAAGTACATCTTTTAACATTCATTTCACGCCAAATTAATTTGGTTTGATTCGTATATTAAACATGTTAAAATATTAATTTAATTTATAATATTATTCACGGTGTTAGAAAAGATGATCATCCTGTACTTAGATACTAGATGACTTTAAATATGAAATAGAGTTAGAGAGTTCTAGTGTAAATTACCTATACAAATAAATTCAGGTTCAAAGTATACAAGTTCAGCGAAACACTGGTGTTGGTTTTTTACCAGTAACATTGCAATTTATTTTACAATCTTCAATACGAGCAGAAATAGCTCATTATCATGAAGAAAGAATCGGATCGTCCAGGCTCGAACCCATGTCCTCTGGATCAGTAGCCAAGCGTTCTGTCCCCTAGACTATTGTTCCGCAAAGCGTGCGCCGCGGCACACTGGTGTACCGTGGTCATCAGTTGGTGTGCCGCGGAAAAAAGTTTTCAACTCTCACTACTATGAAATCGAAAAAAAATAGAATGCCTGAGGACGATCAATGAAGAGGTGAGAGCAGACTTATCAACGATTGCACCAAATTTTGATCGCCTATGCTCAGTTGAACAGGCTCACATTTCTCACTAAACATATTTTCATATTAGGTATATTGATTTTAGTCATAAATAAATATTAAATGAACATTGCTTTTTTCTTTGGTGTACCTTTGAAATTTCATGATTTGATAGGTGTACCTTGAATACAAAAAGTTTGCGGAACACTGCCATAGACCACCACCCGATGGATTTCCACATTCAATAATAAAATATGTTGAAATGCCAAAAAAATACTTTTCGAATGTTTACTTAACAATATTTATTTCTTTGTAAACAACATTTTTTTAAACATGTTTCGGGCACCGAAGTCCTTTGTAAGGGTAGTTTATTATTGTGTCCACAAAATAAATATTTAAAAAAAAATTGTTTTGAAAGATACAAAAATGTTTTTTTTCGAACCTTTATCTTAATTATTAACTATTAATGTCAGTAAAACTAAGTGGATGGCATTCGGACGACTAAATCATACTGATTCGGTGATGCAACTGAACGGTTACAATGTTGAAAAGGTGGAAAAGTTCAAATGCCTCGGCAGCATGCTAATAGACACCCTTGACCCAAATGTAGAGTTGAAATGTCGGATTGAAGCAGCAAGAGCAGCATTTAACAAAATGAAGTCACTCTTTTGCAATGACAATGTCCACTTAAAACTAAGACAGAGGACGTTAAGGTGTCATGTGTGGTCTGTTCTGTTATATGGGTGTGAGACATGGACATTAAAAGTAAATACAATGAACCGGTTAGAGGCATTTGAAATGTGGCTTCACTGAAGAATGTTCAGGATCCCATGGACAGACAGAGTGACGAACACAGAAGTCCTGAATCGTGCAGTAGTAAATAGAGAGCTGCTGACATTGACCAAAGTCCGCAAGGTTTCATATCTGGGTCACGTTCTACGAGGAGAAAAATATCGCCTGCTGCATCTAATTTTGAAGGGAAAAATAGAGGGACGCGGGGGAGGGGGCAGGGTGAAAGCAGGTCTCTTGGCTGCGCAATGTGAGGGAATGGACGGGATTCGGAACTGTGGAGGAGCTATTCCGGACGAGCGCAGGATAGGGAAGAGTTTACCGAGTGATCGCCAACGTCGGGGGGACCTGACAGGGCACTTTAAGAAGATTGGTTTGTAGATTTATCAGTTAATATGTAAGGTAGAATAATTCTGCGTGTATTTTGTATTTTCTTTATTTAGACAAATATGATATTCAAGATCTATTGGCCCCAAACAGTGTCAAATGCCGTTCTCTAGGCCATAGCAGGCGAAAAGCGAATTAGAGAACAAGTCGCTCGAAGTGGATCGGTCACTCTGAGTCGGAACCCAGCCTGCATCGCCCAGGGCGCACTATATTGATCCCCTATGAGGGGAAAAGGAAGCGAGGCAGACCTAGAGCCACCTGGAGAAGAGCCCTGCAGGAAGAGGTTAAAGCAGCGGGCCTCACTTGGGATGATGTTAGGCATCAGGCATGCGATAGAGTCGGGTGGAGAAGGTTTCTTGAAGCCCAGTGCACCACGGATATGTGACAGGACAAAAAAAAGAAGACAAATATGTTGTGTTTCGCACTCCAAATGCCCACTTACGTAACTTTTTAAGCGCGTCTAATTAAGTTTTAAATTAAATGCATGTGTGGGTGTATTTCATGTGATGAAATATGTTGTTACTCGTTTTTAATTATGCCAATTATTTTAATATTTACGCATGTTACATTTCAGTACAGAAAAAAATATTAATAATGTTGTAAAGTCATGCAAACAGATATGTTGGCTTTATCAAATAAGTTCATTTTATTTGTGGCATTTCTAATATATATCAGAATCGACGATGGACTATGCCAGAATATTCCAAATTACGTGAGTATAATTTCTTACTTCTCACTCACGCATAGTTACTATTTGGTTAATGACAATGAAAACATTTTCAAATTTAATCGGGTGGTGGTCTAGGGGATAGAACGCTTGGCTTCTGATCCAGGGGACATGGGTTCAAGCCTGGACACGACCAGATTCCTTCTTCATAATAATGAGCTATTTTCTGCTCATATTGAAGATTGTAAAATAAATTCTAATATCATTGATTGAAATTCTTGGTATTAGTCTTTAAAAAAATAAAAAAATAAAAAAAATAAAAATGAAAAAAAAAGTATTGGTTTTTTATTTTTATTATTATTATTTTGTTGAATCGCTCTTTAATTTCATTGCAGCACGAGCCAAATCGATGTAAATGGTATAGCTATCAGTAAAAGGGATATATTTATGTTTTTAATACACTTTTTATATATATATATATTTTTTTAATTTTAGATAAACTTAAGGTGTTAACACCGTGGAATTCCATACTAACGCATTTTTATGAATTAAAGCTTTTTTTTTTTGTAATTTTGAGTTTATTTTATTTGACGTGTTTCGACGATCAAGAAAAATAAACTTAAAACTGGAAAAAAAAATGCATACAATGTCATTTATTAAAATAGTCCATTGTTTTGGCCGAAATACTATGAAACTTTAACATTATAAACGGTTAAATTTAAAAAAAAAATTATGTATCATTGTATTATGTCATAGTTGTCATCGCAAACAAAAACCTATCCAAAAAAACTAGAATGGGGCAGTGCACAATGGTGTTCTTCTACCGACCCTTATGTATGGAAGCGAAACATGGAACTGGTAAAAGAAGGATGAAAGTAGAATAAATGCAGTAGAAATGAGATCTCTAAGACGGATGTGTGATATTCTGTGTTTGATAGAGTGTCGAATGAAAATATAAGGAGTGAATGTGGTGCGAATGATGGTGTCATGAACAAAATAATGAAAGGACCATTAAGATGGTTTGGACATATGGAAAGAATGAATGGAGAAAAAATGGTAAAAAATTATATGTTAATGATGTAAATGGAACCAGAAATAGAGGAAGACCGAAGAAAACGTGGCACGATCAAATAAATCAAATATTGAATGTCGGCCGTGTGAGGAGTCAGAGAAATCGACGCGCGTGCATGACACGATGTATGAATGTTGAGGAAGCGAGAGAAATATGTCAGGAAAGAAAAGTGTGGCAGTCCATTCTTTCTGCCTACCCCTTCGGGGAGACGGCGTGATGGTTAGTTAGTTAGTTAGTTAGTTTGTATTTTTATTTTTATTTTACGCGACACGCGATTATTATGTTGACAGCATTGTAACACCTGATGATGTCAACATAGATTGACGAAATAAAGTAAAAATAAAAATACAATTGTAATACATAAAAAAAAGTTTTTTTTAATTTAACAGTTAATATTTATTAAAATTATTTACTTTAGTCGACAAAAAAATTAGAATGCAATGCATTTTTTTGCGTTGATTAAAACTAATTTTAACTACTAATTATAGGGTAAGTACGAATCCATATATGAATCCTCAATACCATGCAGAGGGCCAAAATTAATCAACGCCACCAATGCTAACCTCAATATCACTATGGACAGAAAAACTGGAAATGGATACCTTTCTGGGAATGTCACCGTCTTTGAAGATATACCAGGGCCCATTGTAGTAAGTACATCTTTTATTTTAAACTGTTTATGAATAAACTTTGTTTTTTATTTTACGCGACAGCTGTTTCATCAACCAATGTTGAAATCATCAGGTGTTTTTTTTTTATTTTTTTTTTTAAATGGGAGTTGCATTATTATTTACTTTGCATATTATGTACAAGGTTTATAAATCAACAAAGGGATATTCTGCTTTAATTTAACTTAAGGTTCTATCTAGCTAGCTATTGAATTCTGGATTTGGAAAGGACAATCTATGGTGGACCAAAAGGAACTTCTCAGCATTTGCTCATGTGGAGAGGAAACCACCTAAAACTCTCCAGGAGAAGCCGGCCTGTTGACTGTTGTCATCAGGCCTTCCGTTCCACTAGAAGAGTGTACGTCATTTTGTTCCCTAGCTTGGTTTATGATACCAATAATCATCAGGTGTTACAATAATATATCAAATGTAAAATTTTCGTGATTTTTCGAATCTTTATGTGTATTTGTTAATTTTAATAAAAGGTCTGATGGTTTGTTTTTTTGTTTGTTTAAGTAAAAAAAAAATTTTGAAATACAACTAGGTAGCTAACTAACCATCACGCCGTCTCCCCGAAGGGGTAGGCAGAAAGAATGGACTGCCACATTTTTCTTTCCTGACATATTTCTCTTGACTTCTCAACATTCATACATCGTGTCATGCACGCTCGTCGATTTCTCTGACTCCTCACATGGCCTCACATAATTTTGAAATATTTTAACCTTAAACACTTAAACACAAATATTTGTTCGTAAACAACATTTTTTTTTACATGTTTCGAACACAGAATCCCTTCGTCATTGTTATTTAATTAACAATAATTTTGTATGAACAAAACAAATATTTTTAAAAAAAATTTATGAATGTGGACAGTTTTGATATGTATTATAATGATTTTTTTCGAACGTTTATGCATTTGTTATAACAAATATTTTGAATAAATCGAAAATCATATTTAATGGTTCTTATTGCAGTCCAGGATTAATCTAGCGACAAAGGAAATATTCAATTATTGGACTTGAAGTTAAATTTATCTCCCGCGCACCCTTCAATCGCCTAACATCCACAAAATAAATCTAAAACAAATAATATAAAATACAATGATATAAAATCAAAAAACAAAATAAAATTAATTTAACACAAAATGTTCTTTTAAGATGGTGCACATATTGTCTATTTAATTTATGTTTTACGTATTCACATTTTTTTTTAAATTAGCAGTAATTATGCACTTAAAACAAACCAATACCAGTTAGAACTTTTAAATAATATTGATGAAATTGTTCAATACGCGATTGAAGTGTGCGCGGGAGATGCCAATTAGTGGCGATGAGGTTCGCAACCCATCACACCGCGTCTCCCGCGGGGCGAAAAATGAAGGATGGAGTGCAGCATCGGTTAAAGTGTGACAGTCCATTCTTTCCGTCCACCCTTTCGGGGAGACGGCGTGATGGTATGCTAGTTCTTCTTCTTCTTCTTCAGCCTGTATTGACCGTCCACTCCTGGACGTAGGCCTCCTCTCGCATTTTCTATTATCTTCTATTCTGAGCGATCCGCGTCCAGGCACTTCCCGCACTTCTCCGGATATTGTCGCGCCAACGCAACTGTGGGCGCCCAACTCCACGCTTTGCCGTCCTTGGCCACCAGCACAGCAGTCGCCTTGTCCACTTTTCTTCTGGATCGCGAGCGACATGTCCCGCCCATTGCCACTTGAGGGATGCGGCCATCTTGACAACATCGGTAACCTTTGTCCTGACTCTAATGTCCTCATTTTTGAGTCTGTCCCGTAAACTGATACCCAACATGGCTCTCTCCATTGCTCTCTGAGTGACTCTTAGCTTGTTGGCACTTTTTTGTGACATTGTGACTGTCTCAATACCATAAGTGAACACTGGCAGGACACAGGCATTGAACACTCTCCTTTTCAAGTTGATGGGTATTTTCGGATTTTTCAAAATGTGACCAAGATTTCTGAATTCTGCCCAGCTTAGTCCGAATCTTCTATTCAGGTCTGCTGTAAGTTAGTTAGTTAAGTCAAATTTATTTGATTGTTTATAATATTTTATTGTTTTAACTGTTTTTTTAATTTCTAAAATGTCACGATTATTCATAGTTATATCACTATTATAAACATGTAAAATTTCGATGCCATTGTCTTTATTAAAGAAATACACATTTTTCAATTAATCCGCAATACAAAGTTATGGTGATAGGTATGGTGGTATATAGAAGAAATTTTAATCTTATTTTAAAAATCTATTATATATCTTCTGGAAAATATAAGTATACAATTTGATGTAATGTGTTTTGTTTTACAGGGACGAGTTCTATTGAAAAAATGGTCCGGAAAAAGATTTGAAAATTCTCTAAGATTTAACATGGTCAATCTCTGCGATTATGGTTTACTTGTGGATGTACTTTTTCGGAAATACGTGTTGTTAAATACAGCAAAATGTTCCATCGTAAAGGTAATAAAGAAATTTATTGATTTACAAACAATTTTGCACAATTCCGTATTAAATAATAAATATGAATAAAAAAGTATATTTTTTAGAAGTTATATTTTTTTGGAAATGACATGTTTCGCCTTAGTAAAAGATTTGATAATGCCTAAGTAAGACGAAACATGTCATCCCCATAAAATATAATAAGCTTCTAGAAACCGGACGTTTACATTCGTATCAAGTGATTAAAGAATTTATATGTAACAACTAACTAACCATCACGCCGTCTCCCCGAAGGGGTAGGCAGAAAGAATGGACTGCCACACTTTTCTTTCCTGACATATTTCTCTCGCTTCCTCAACATTCATACATCGTGTGATGCACGCGCGTCGATTTTTCAGACTCCTCACGCGGCCGACATTCAATGTTTGATTTATTTGATCGTGCCACGTTTTCCTTGGTCTTTCTCTATTTCTAGTTCCATTTACATATTTAAATTATACTTTTTTACCATTCTTTATTCATTCATTTTTTCCATATGTCCAAAACATCTTAATGATCCTTTCATTATTTTGTTCATAACACCATCATTCGCACCGAATTAACTTCTTATATTTTTATTCGACACTCATTCATACAGAGTTTCCACACATTCGTCGAAGAGATCTCATTTTTACTGCATTAATTCTACTTTCATCTTCCTTTCACTTCTTTCAATATCCCTTTCAACTCGCTAATCTTTTGTTAACATACTACCTAAATACACAAACTCATCTACTTGCTCCAAATTTTCACCATTTACGTTATTGTTTTATATGTAACAAAAATGATCGTTTTACACTAAAAGAGAATTTATTAACCCAAAGAGGGTTGTGCAATAAACGTTACCTTATGTTGAACTAATCATAGTCTAAAGTTATGGTATCTGAAAAGGAAGAATCTATGGCGAATCATGACATACGTGCAAACGGTGAGAAACTGGAGCGGGTTACCGAATTTATTATCTGGAAAGCATGTATACAATAGATGGAAAAATGGAGACAGACGTCAAAAGAACGATTGGTGCTGAAAATGGTGCACTCAAAATCATCACTGTAAATGGAAATATATCGACTAAAGCGAAAATGACGGTGCACAGTGGGATATATTTTTTTTTTAAAGGAACATAGAAGTTCCCGCCACATACCCGAGGCTGTTATAGGGCGTAGCGGCGCCCTTTTATCAGCCTCGCTCGTACACTCCCTGGGCCTGTCCCCGGTCCATCCGGAACTTGCATTTAAATACGGCAACAACAAGGGGGTGCCAGACCACATTTAATCTACTCAATCTCACTTCTATGCTCCGCTGTACTTTATTGAATAAATAAATAAGCATAATATATAATACATGAACATTTTAGGAACATTATATTAAAGATAAAAATAATGATACACCACAGTAATATACAGCGGGAAGAACAGGAGAGGAATAGGAGACAAATGCGGGATGGGATTAAAAATAACGTGGAGTACAGTTTTTGGCATGTAGGACAAAGGACGAGGTTTAGGAAGCATTTCATAATATTACATAAATAAATAAAACCACTGCACAAATTATTATTATGGCCAAGAGGAAGAGGAACGATATAGCTCAGTGGTAGAGCATTCGACTGCACAGTGGTATATGTAAAAAATATCTTTAAAGCACAATCTAGCCGTCTATCCATTCTACCTGACAATGGCGAATGTAATTATATTGTCTATTGTTTTGGCCGAAATACTATGATAATTCAATATTTTTACTGTAAAAATTTTAAAACACTTTTATATTATAATATCACAATTTCTTTTTATTCACTGAGAGTGTCGCCAAACAGCCTCTCAGATGAAAATTGGTTGTAGACAATAAACCCATTGAACAGGTCATGAAGTTCAGATATCTGGGTGTGGAGATATCTAGTGCAGCGATCTATATGATGGAGTTAAAAAAAACAGACTGAAAAAGCTGCAGTTATCTCCGGATGTCTAAAGGACACTGTCTGGGACAATAATCTTATGCTAGTAGATAGCAAAGTTTGAATTTATAAAACATGCATCAGGCCCATAATGACATACGGAATCGAAGCAGGAGAAGACACTGTCAGAACCAAATATCTCTTAAGAGTAGCAGGAATGAGAACATTGCAACCTATTGTGGGGAGAACCCTTAGAGATAGAATACCCAATGAAGAAATTCGCAAATCCTGCAAAATTGAGACATAGTGAGATGGAGTAGGCAGAGAAGACGATTCTGGAGGGACCACATCGAGAGAATTGATCCAGCAAGAATTCCTAATATCGTGATGCACGAGACTACAGAGGGCCGCCGACCACCAAATAGATGGAGAGAAGGCTGGTCGTCTTCATCACAGGAAGAAAGTTGATCACAAGATCTACAATCAGTAGAAGAAGAAGAAGAGAGTGTCGCGACAGCTGTTTCGCCCACCGATGTTGGCAGAAAATGTCAACAAAGGTTAACGAAACAGTAAAAGAATAGAAACAGTAGAATAATAGAAGATATTTTAACAGTGTTTAAAATTTTAACAGTAATAGTATTATATTATTAAAAAATGCAGTATATTATTTTAATATTTTTTCTTACCACACCAAATGCCGCCAGGGTGGCTTGGAAATCATAATATAAATTGGCAAAAACCGGATATCATCAATAAAGAGTACGATAATATTTTGAATACAAGAGAGCAAGATTGGAATACCTCGTTTCCTTCCGAAAGCAATTCGAAATGTACACGATACGCATGTCTCTTGAAAGTTTATTATTTTGAAATTGATTCCGATTATTGTTGTGAGACAGTAGTGTAGAAAATAAAAGAAGAACAAGTTGGTGTTGTTGATTGTGAAATTTTTAACGTGGGGAAAAAAAACTGTATTTAAAGTTAAAACTTTTCACTGATTGCGATTGTTTAGTGAACTGAGATTTAAGGGTAGAAAATCTTTACTCCCGTGAATATTTCACGGGTCCCAACTAATTGATTATTTAGTAGCCTGGAATATAAATATAGATAAGGTGCGAATAAGTAAAAACTTCGCGCGAACAAGTGTTATGAACATAATAATGAAAGGGTGGTTTAGAAGGTTCGGATACATGGAAAGAATAAATGAAGAAATATAGGAAGGCCGAGGATAACGTGGCACTATCAAATCAATCAAATATTCAATGTCGATCGCGCAAAGACTCTGAAAAATCGGCGTGCGTGCATGGCACGATGTATGAATGTAGAGGAAGCGATAAAAGTATGTCGAGACATACCAGTGTGGCGGTCCATCACTTCTGCCTACCCCTTCTGGGACTTACTTAACATCTTAACATCTTCTTACTTAAAATCTTCCCGCCTCCCTCACACACTATCTTCTTCCTGTTTTTAAATTTAGTTTGTTATATATTTGTCCTATTGTGTATTGTGAATTAATGTGTGTTTTATATAATTTTAATGTTTTTTTTTTACTAATTTAAGGTGTGCTTTATTTAATATTTACTTCTGATTTTATTTCATAATAAAGAAATCTGAGGCCCCGCGGGAGATATATAAGGTTAAAATAATAGATTAAATATGGTCTGTCACCCTTTTGATTGATGACATAAAAGGCTAAATTAAATTAACGTAAGTCCCGGATGGACAAGTAACAGGCCTAGATAGTGCAGCGAGACTGACGAAAGGGCGTCGCTGCGTCCTATAACAGTCTCGGGTGGTGGTGGGAACCTTATATATACCCCTTCTGGGAGATGCTTAGTTAGTTAATAATAAAAACCGATTGAAGCTTTAAATGTACAATAAAACTTAATACGTATTATGAAGGATTTTTCATTTATTATTTATTATTTATTTGCTAGAAACAGTGTTTATTTTTTTACGAACTAGTTCTTCAATCTATTCAGTGTCCTTATTTTATTAATATTCAATTATTTGGTTCACTATAATGTATTAATCAGATGATAATTTTTTTTTTATTATAGGGCGTAAAGGAAATTGATACAATAAACTTCCGAGACATCTCACGTGGATTTCTAGGCGACAGATTCTTCTTTGGAAAATTTGAGATCAGTAGTTTCTTTTATGCTCACAACAAAAACTTAGCATGTTTCAAGACTGTTATAAAGGTTGTGGATATCAAAGAGTTCGACAAGGAACTGAAAGCTTATACTAAAAAATATTCTTAAGCCTCCCAATAACTGTGTGTGTTTATAGTATTTTGTTTTTATTAATAACTAACTAACTTACCATCACGCCGTCTCCCCGAAAGGGTAGGCAGAAAGAATGGACTGCCACACTTTAATCGATGCGGTACTCCATACTTCTCTTTTCGCCATCGCGAGAGACGCGGTGTGATGGGTTGCGAACCTCATCGCCACCAACAGGCATCTCCCGCGCACACTTCGATCGTTCAACGTCTACATAATAAATCTAAAACAAATTATCTGAAATACAATGATATAAAATAAAATAATAAAGAAAAATAATTTAACACATAATGTTCTTTTAGATGGTGCACTTGTCGTCAGCTGGACGATCCGGACATTTGTGTTTATTTAATTTTTATTCCACGTTATCCACTGTTTTTATTTTATTTACTGTAATTAGGGACTTAAAATAATCCAACACCAGCAAGAACTTGAAAATATTATTGAAGAATTTATTCAAATTGTCATTGGAACAAATGAAAAATTTATTTTTACACCTGTCAAAATTATTTTTATAAACTACTAGAATAATTAATACTAATAAAAACATCAGTTTTCTAGAAGATTTATTATATTTTATGGGAATGACAAAAATTCAGCTCGTCGAAGTTTATATACACTTGTAAATTAAGCAGAATATGGTAATTAACGAAAATTCATGTGATTTTACACATTTTTAACAAATAATTGTTTGGGTAAGTCCAGAAATATTGGAAAGTGTTTCTTGGAACTCGTTAAGAAATGCTATGTCAATGATTACATAATTAGGGAATACGAAACGATATTATATAAATCAAGAATAAGTTGGTGAAACCGTGTTCCCTCTCGTCAAGCTCCACCAACGTTTCGGAGGCCCTTGCGGCCTCCATTATACAAGTTTATCTTATTCCTTTGAAATGTTTAATTTTACAACTTTCCTTTTCTTAAGAACTTTCTAAACTTGGCATTGTCCAGAGAATTCGACGTAATTATGAGTATTACACTTAATAACCACAACCCCCCTTTGGGTTTTCCCCTTTACATCGGAATTTCTTACGATTCACGACACGTCACCACTTTCACTTCATATTTGACAGCTGTCTGCTTACGGCACGGTATCGCCAAGTAGAAGCTAAATACACACTTACACACTACACAACTAGGTATTCGGTTGTACCTAACTTTGTTTTATTCTCTTGCTTTATTGTATTTATTTGTTGTCTTGTTTTTTGAGTCTAGTTTCTCTTTGTTACTTATATCTTGTATTTTCTTTTGAGTTTTTAGTTTCTCCTTGTTACTTATATCTTGTATTTTCTTTTGAGTCTAGGTTCTCTTTGTTACTTATATCTTGTATTATTTTTTCTTCTGAGTTATTTAGATTCGGATTTAATTTTTTCTTCTGATTTCATAGATATATTATTATCTTTCATAATCTACTTATATTTTTTCTTTTTCGCCATTTCTTAATATATTCTAAGTTATGAATAGCCGAATTTCTAACACCCTGATGATGGAGGCCGCAAGGGCCTCCGAAACGTTGGTGGAGCTTGACGAGAGGGAACACGGTTTCACCCCGAAAAATATTTCTGTATATGATAACCGTGGAAATTTACGTTCTTACTTCAAGAATAAGTTATTTGATGTAGGATGAAGTAAAGTGTTTCTAAGAAAAACATCTTCTTACAAATTGTTTACAAATTATATTACATATTTCGAGGTGACTAATGATTCTACGTATTATATTATTATATAAAATAAAATCGCTATCCTGTCAATCTATTTATTCTTCTCTTCTGCATGGATCAAGAGTTCTTTGAATCTAATTATATATATACTCGCATATAGGAACTTCATTTAAGGAGTGAGGATGAATATATGTTAGTTTGTTCATTGATTAAAGTTTATTAATTTTTATTAATACATCTATATAAATGCGTGTTTTTACAATAAGTAAAAATAAATAGAAGTTGAGTTTGTGTATTTAGGTAGTATGTTTACAAGAGATGGGAGAGTGGAGAGGGATATTGAAAGAAGGGTTGGGGCAGGCAACAAAGTGAATGGTGCACTTAAAGTTGTCATCGCAAACAAAAACCTATCCAAAAAAGCTAGAATGGCAGTGCACAATGCTGTTCTTCTACCGACCCTTATGTATGGAAGCGAAGCATGGAACTGGCAAAGGAAGGATGAAAGTAGAATAAATGCAGTAGAAATGAGATCTCTTAGACGATTGTGTGGATATTCTGTGTATGATAGAGTGTCGAATGAAAATATAAGAAGTGAATGCGGTGCGAATGATGGTGTCATGAACAAAATAATTAAAGGATCATTAAGATGGTTTGGACATATGGAAAAAATGAATGAAGAAAGAATGGTAAAAAAATTATATGTTAATGATGCAAATGGTACCAGAAATAGAGGAAGACCGAGGAAAACGTGGCACGATCAAATAAATCAAATATTGAATGTCGGCCATGTGAGGAGTCAGAGAAATCGACGCGCATGACACGATGTATGAATGTTGAGGAATCGAGAGAAATATGTGAGGAAAGAAAGGTGTGGCAGTCCATTCTTTCTGCCTACCCCTTCGGGGAGACGGCGTGATGGTTAGTTAGTTAGTTAGTTAGTTAAAATAAATATTTTACTCTATATAAATTATGTGAAAAATTCATTTCTGTATTGTTGTGGCAAAGTGAGTTATTTTAGGTGGTTAGTGAATCGATATAAATAAACCTATACTGGTTCCAAACAGCCGAAATAAGACACGGATACGAGAAGTCTAACGCAATTACCATCCAGCGAGGTGTGAGACAGGGTTGTATCCTTTCACCATTGTTATTTAATCTCTACTCCGACTATGATTTTAAACGAGCCCTCATCAACACCGAGAAAGGACTGAAAATTAATGGCGTTGTGATAAACAATATAAGATATGCCGACGACACTGTTTTATTAGCTGAAAGTGTCAGCGATCTTCAGAACCTCCTTAATCTTGTTGACGAGTCCGGTGAAAGATTGGGGCTAACAATAAATATCAGCAAAACCAAATGGATGACATTCAGACGGCTTGACTACAGTGGATCAGTATTGCATTTGAACGGCCGTAACGTTGAAAGGGTGGAAAAATTTAAATACCTCGGCAGCATACTAACACAATCTCTTGACCCAGATGTAGAGATAAAATGCAGAATTGAGGCAGCAAGAGCTACGTTTAATAAAATTCTGCAATGATAACGTAAACTTGAAACTCCGCCAGAGAATGATCAAATGCTATGTGTGGTCTGTTTTATTGTACGGGTGTGAAACTTGGACCCTGAAAGTTAACTCAATGAACAGACTGGAAGCATTTGAAATGTGGCTCCATCGCCGAATGCTCAGAGTTCCCTGGACAGACATGGTTACCAATACCGAAGTCCTGAGGCGAGCTAGAGTTGACAGGGAATTGTTATCAACTATCAAGGTTCGAAAGATCTCATATCTGGGTCATATACTGCGTGAGGAAAAGTACCACCTTCTCCAACTGATATTGGAGGGAAAAATTGAGGGTCGCCGAAGGCCCGAAAGGAGACAAATGTCCTGGCTGCGAAACGTGAGGGAGTGGACCGGCATCCGAAGTGTTGAGGAGCTGTTCCGAGCGGCGCAGGACAGGGACAGGTTCGCCGAGGTGATCGCCAACGTTGGGGGGACCCGACAGGGCACTTGAAGAAGAAGAATGAATCGATGATGAATGAATGGATCGACAGCTGAAAGTCGACCTCGCAAGAAAAGAAACAACAACCTTGAGAAACAGGCCACAAGGCCTACACTAAGAAGAAGAACAAGCAGTTAATGAATAAGTAAGTCGAGAAAGTCCATCGAAAATGTTTGAGAATGAACAGAGTTTGAGAATGCCCTCACAAGGCGAAACAAATTTGAAACAAAAATTATATTATCAATATATAAATAAATACTGTATAATCAACAAAACTATCGTGTTTTCATTGTATATTTTATAATGAAGTTTTACAAATTGAAAAACCACATCCATAAATAAATCCAGCGAAAATATATATTGTACTAGCGAACCCGACAGACGCTGTCCTGCCCGAATGTCGGCTTGCCTGCTTTTATTATAGCTGGTTTCGTACCGTTTTTTTTTAAGACTAAAATAGCTCATTATTATGAAAAAGGAATCTGGTCGTGTCCAGGCTTGAGCCCAAGTCCCCTGGATTAGGAGCCAAGCGTTCTATTCCCTAGACTACCATCCCGCTACGTTATTTCAATAAGTTTTGTCGTTGAATAATACACTCAATATGCACGCAATTGTGATACATGCCATACATGGAATATCAAATCTACGCCACGCTACAACCCAACTGATTTGCGAGTGCTATCATACAAAATTCGACATCAGCGCCCTCTATTGTAAACAAACATAACTATGAATTATTCTCAGAAGGAAAATTAATCATGAACTTTCTCGAAGATTTAAACGGTCACCTACCGGGTTCGATTTTGAATCTATACCATCCAGAGAGGATACTGAGACATTACACTGAGGACGATAGCAGGTAAGACACTGAGGGATCGCGCGAGGAACACCAGAATAAGAGAGATATGTGAGGTTGAGGATAAGATGGTGCAGACAGCGAAAAAATGACTGGTACGGTCATGTTCAAAGAATGGACTCCACCAGACTCCCCTATATTGCATTGCATAATCAACCTCATGGGACTCGTCCTCGTGGAAGACCTCCTAAAAGATGGAAGGGCAGCTGGGAATCTACCTCACAGGAGGAGCAACTCTCTGGAGAACAGACCAAATAGGTCTACAATAAGGAAGAAGAAGAAAAAGAAGACCATCCAGAGACCCACTTTAACACACACAAAATAATTCATCAAAATCGGTAAAGCCGTTTAAGAGGAGTTCAAGTATATAATTTAATATTTTTTCGTGCATCAATATTCACACATATAAGCTCAATGCTTTATCGACTTCACTGGTTAAGGTTACGATCCTCGAAGGAAGAAGCAACACACAAACTTCTTGTCCCGCCAAGGAGCTTCAAACTTCGCGGATCGCGCTTTGGCATCGCGGGACCGACGGCATGGAACAGGCTGCCCTACAATATCCGCAATCAAGACGACGAAGGAGTGTTCAGAAGCTCTGTTAAAACTTTTCTTTTTAAAAAAACTTTCCGGACGTAGAGCGCCATTGAAGTGAATCTCTCACAAAATAGCGCTCTACAACTCATCATCATCATCATACGCCCGAACAAAAGAATTATAGATAATATAAATACAAAGATATCGGCTGTAGAATATTAAATGTTGTTTAAGATACGAGATTCCCTACAATTGTAGATAACAGCGCCATCTATAGTAAACAAACATAACAATGAATTATTCTCAGAAGGTCAATTATTCATGAACTTCCCCGAAGGTTTTAACGGTCACCTACCGGGTCCCATTGTAAATCTTAACCACCCAGAGACCCACTCATACGCACGGGAAAAAAATCATCAAAATCGGTTCAGCCGTTTGGGATATATATAAAGATTTACAATGTGTTTTGTTTAATTTATAAACGATATAAATTTGGATAATAATTAGAAATTGATTGCGGGTTGACACGAAAACCACTTTTTATAAGGGAATACAATAGAACATTATAATAATCACAATATTTTTTAAACAGTTTTTTACTGTTACAACGATATGAAACGCACGATATGTATAATGAATTTGTCATTTGTTTATGATTAAAAATCCTCATCATCTAACAAAGAAAACAAAATACTTAAAAACAAATTAAACATTAATATGATTGGATAATTGACCAACTGACTAAACTATGATTCAACTATTGATAGCCTGTTTATATGGATATATTGATTTTAAATAGCAAACACGTGTCTTTTTACTACTGTAATTATTTATGCTAGGCAGTGTAATATTGTCACACTGCCTTGGGTCTGGTGTAGAGGTCACGTGACAATAAAACCTATCATAAGTCATGTGAATCAATATAATGCTAAAAACAAAATGTATACAGTAATTAGGTTCAAACGACGTGTATAAAAAAATGTAAAGGGAACGTAATTAAATGCTGGGCGTTTGTTTGTCGACAACGAAGACCAAAGACATTTTAAAACAGATTCACAATGTATTATATTATCGTATGTTGTTAATATGAAAATTGAACCTATTCTTTTTCTCCGTGGTTAGAATCCTACGGATTGGTCTGCAATAAGCCTCACTCGTTCTCTCCACTGAGTCATGTCTCCAGCAAGACTTTTCATTTCTGTGTAACTACCACTAATAAATTCACTTGATGAAACAATTGCTGTGCGTTTGTTTATCGACAACGAAGACCAAAGACATTTTAACTAGTCATTTTTAAATAGGATTATTGTATAAATGTGTTGTTAACCTTTCCTTTACAGTGCTAAAATAAAAACGTGCGTTCCTGTGTTGGATAGTCAGTACCCTATCAAAAATTAGCGATTTTAAATCGGAAAAATAAAAACGTTAATAGCTAATCCCCTTAATTATTTATAATTGAAGTAAAAAATATAATAATTGATATTTATTTGCTTAAAACATTTAAAAAAAAAAAGGCAACGCTCACGGGACGGGCATAGGTCCACTCTGGTTGCAAGCCCAAGAGCTACTGCCGCCGACTGCCGGGCAGTGAGAACATTGAGCTCCTCGCGCTTCCACAGTGAAGTATGCAAGAGTGAGATGCGAATATAGTGTCGCGCACTCAGCGCTACGAATTTCGTTTCCGATTTCACAAAATATCTCGGATGTACCCGATAAAATTTGATTATTATTAATATTATTTTATTTATCAATGCGTAAATATATTATGGAGGTATACCTAAAATCTTAAACTTGTATTTATTATATGTATAAAGATATTGATGGTTATTAGAAGCAACGTGTAGAAGATACCCATCACAGGGAAGGGAGGGTTAAAATGAAAATTTAACCTATTCTTCTTCTACATGATTACAATCCTGCGGATTGGTCTGCAACAAGGCTCACTCGTTTCCTCCACTCAGTACTAATTTAATTTCTGTGTGCAAACCACAGTGCATGTCTCTTATCACCTGGTCTATATAGGCGTTCCTTGGGTGGCCTCTGCAATTTCTGCCCTTAACCATTCCCTCTGCCATAGTAATAAGTAGGCCCGGATGCCTAATGTTATGATGTCTTATCTAGTTTGCTCGTTGCTTGGCAATTCTTTTGACCATTCCACTCGTTTCTCCGGCCCTTCTCATTACCTCGCTGTTTTGGATGTGTTCCGATCAATGGATTCCCATTATGCATCTGTAGGACCACACTTCAAAAGCAACTATACATCTGAATTACCATTGCGTACTTAATAATGTTTCCTAAACCATTTTATAAATAGGTGCTTTATAAATTTATAAATTTTATAAATAGGTGTTTATAAATAGGTGCCTTCGCTCAATATTCAAAATATATTGGCCCCAAACAGTGTCAAATGCCGCTCTTTGGACTATGGCAGGCGAAAAGCCAATTAAAGAACAGGTCGCTAGACGCAAATGGCAGTGGATCGGTCACACTCTGAGACGGAACCCAGCCTGCATCGCTCAGTGCGCACTAGACTGATCCCCTATGGGGGGAAAGAGAAAGCGAGGCAGACCTAGAGCCACCTGGAGAAGAACCCTGCAGGACGAGGTTAAGGCGGCAGGCCTCACTTGGGATGATGTTAGGCATCAGGCATGCGATAGAGTCGGGTGGAGAAGGTTCCTTAAGGCCCTATTCACCACGGAGGTGTGACAGGACAAAAAAGAAGAAGAAGAAACCATTTTACTGTCAACTTCCTCAATTTATTAATTTATCACTTATTTATTTATTAGGGGTTACTAATATACAGCGATATCATTAACACATATTAGAATAAAACAAAGTAATACCAATTACATGCAACCACAAATATAAAATAATAGTTAACAGTTACAAACGAAAGCGTGAAATGAGATTGAAGTTAAACTAAGACAAAATGAGGCTAAATAAAATATTAACTAACTAACTAACCATCACGCCATTTCTCCGGATGGGTAGGCAGAGAGCATGGATCGCCAAATTGTTCTATCTTGGCATAATTATGGCGCCTCTTCTACATTCACACATCGTGACATGCACGCTCGTCGATTGTTCCTAGTAATTGATTAATTTGATCATGCCAGTCATCATTGGCTTTCCTCGACTTCTTTTCCCATTCACACTGCTTGCATATACCTTTTTAAGCATTCTTCCCTCATCAATTCGTTCCATATGTCCAAACCCATCACAAATTTGCATTAGTACCATCCCAAATTTGCTTTATATATTTCCCCCCACCCCTAAATTATTTTAAAACATCTTTATAAGGACATACTGTTTGGCGTTTAGGTTCAATTTGAGAATGCCCTCGCAAAGCGAAACAAATATGTCACTATTATTTTGTAACCAAATAATAATTAAAAACAGCGTTTTGCATACATACACGTATTATAATTGTGGTAATTACGATTTTTTTTTTCACTTTTTAGTTTATTTTTCTCGGTATGTTTCCAAGGTTTTACACCTTCATCATCAGGAAAATGATATACAAAAATTAGTTTATATCATTCTCCCGACTATTAAATGGCAAAACCTTCGATAAAAGTTAAGAAAAATAAACTTGAAAGTGGAAAAATAGTATAATTCATAAAAAAAATTGTCATTATGGAAATTCAAAGTGTTCTCAAGTCCTAAGTTTATCAAAAATTAATAAAAGCCGGTCACTATTAATCGACGAGCGTGAATATAACGATATAAGAATATAGAGAAAGTAAAACAATTATGACAGGATAGAGCAGTGTGCAGCTATCCTCTCTGCCTACCCCTGCCGAGAATCGACGTGATCGTTAGTTCCACAAAAAGCGGTTCCTCAAATAATATTTCAAATTGGTATTTTTATATAGCTTTGTGAATTATTGTACTTAGGAAAAGACAAGAGAATAAAAAGAAATCAATTTATCATTTTCACAGCCAGAAAACTTTCTTGGCAAAATTTTTCCGCAGAATATCACCAAATGATTATCAGAACTGCAATTCCAGAAGTGTATTTCTTTCGCGAATTTGCATACGCTAAGTACGATATTATTTCCATGGAATGGATTCTAGTGAAATAACAAATTACTCTCGAATATTCAAACCCCCGAAGGGAGGTGCTCGAAAAGATGAAGGTAATAAAATAACTTCCTATTCATAAATTTTTAACAAGTCGGAGGTAAGTTTCGCTAATGTAGAAAATTTTATCATTTTCTTTGAACTCTCTGTGTTACGTTTAACATTTACTTTAATATCGTGGCCGAGTGGTAAGTGCTTTGGCTGCGTTCGATTCCCACAATGGCGATTCCCGCAACGACAGTGTGATTGTGATATATGATACGTTTTGAATTCCCAGGAGCTCACACAATAATGAAGATATCATAGAATAATGTTGAATTAAATTAACAAATTTAGTTTCCACTTACATGCGCTTACCTCTGTTTGTGATATGTATGATTATTTCTGAAACCCCACATAACCATGTCCGTATAGCCCAGAGTAATCCCGAACTAAGTCGTCAATACTATTGCCAGGAGAGACATTTTGCTATTGTAAACATCCACCGATGCGAACATCAAGCCATATACCATTGAATAATACTGCTTTTAGGGTATATTATACATGTAATATTACGCTATAATTGCGAAGACATCTTAGCCAGCCATTACGTCCTGCCAAAGGACTAATATTCGAACAAAGGACAATGCACGGGAGATTAAATGGCATCCTTTGTATTGAAACATCGGCGATTATAGATAATTATGTGATCTTATTGGCAGGAATTCAAGGATTCTTAGAAAATGATATACAATGGTTCAGGACCGCAAGGATCGTATTAATATAATAACTCATAATGTCAGCCAATTACGGGTCGTACTCGTATATTGTTTGAAAGAGAAAAAAACGTATTCCCCGTCATATTCACGAATCATATTTAAAATTTTGCGGCCATATGATCTTTTGATTTGAAACACATTTATTATTTTATTATGCTTTAGCATGCTGCGTAGTATCACAGATTTCGATTATAGATTAAATTACACCCTTAGTAGTTAATTTAATTGATATATGGAAAACATTAAATGTTTGTTGTTTTTTTTTATTTTAATTTTTGTTTTTTTTTAATTAAAAAATTAAAACGAGAACGTTTATTTTATTACAATTATTTTTAATTTTGATCTGATTATTGATGTACGACAATAGTGTAGAAAATTAAAAACAAAACGATTTTGAATTGTTAATTCCGAAATTTTTAATGCGCATAAAATTATTTTTTTTAGTTAAAAGTGTTAACGATTGTACAATAAACGAAGTTTTCAAATCAATATATCTGAAAGAAGTCTTCAAGTAAAACCTGAATAAATTTATTTTGAGAATTAAATATGTTAATTCATGTGCCTATTTTTATTTTAAACTTTAAACATAAATTAGCTCCAAAATTTTTTAGCTATAAGTTGATCTTATTCCATCAAATATTTTAAAAATGTATAATATATGAATAAAAATTTGATAAAACGATGTTTTTTAACTACTTCTACTTTTGTCTTTATTTTGACAGCGACCGGTTTCGCCAGGTTCGCTGGCATCGACAGATTGGTGCCTCTGCTATAAACTCATTCCTTTATACACATAGATCAGGGGTGGCAAACATGACTCTATACAAAAATTATCTTAAAATAATTACATAAATTCTACAAAATTACTCTAAAACTGTCTGAAAAATGAAAATTTTATATAATAATAATATTTTTGTATAAAGTTATGTTTGCCACCCTTGAACTGTGAGTATATAAAGGATTGAGTTTGTGGTAGGAGCACCAGTCTGTTGATGCCAGCGAGCCTGGCGAAACCGGCCGCTGTCGAAATAAAGACAAAAGTGGAAGTAGTAAAAAAAACATCGTTTTATTTAATTATTACTTCAAATGAACTTCCATCAAGAGATTTCATTAAAATTATTTGATTATCTTAAAAATGTATAATATGGTTTACTTCCATGAATATTTCACGAGTTGCAAGTAGTAATACGTATTTATTGTAAAAAAAAAACTCGCCATTACATCCATCCACATCCACATTTTCGCTTCATCATTAATGTGAATCTGTCGCTCGGATATCCATTTTTCCATGAACACCACAAAGCGCCTGTTAATTAATATTTTCGTATCGTATTCTAACAAAAACACAACAGCAATTAGTGGTAAAATACAGGGGATAAAACATGTTTTTCGGAGAGGCTTTTACAGAATTTTATACTTTGTTACGCGGGCGGTTGGGGGATGCAAAAAAAGCAACACAATGTCATCATCGAATGTAGCGGATAACGAGGGGTATTATAACGACTGGTCATCCGTTAATCGTCACCAACGGGGCCCGTTAAACGGAATGGTCAGTCGTAATGTCCGCTGGAGGCAGGCCGGTAAATAGTTGAACAAATGGGGTACATTGTCGTTTATCCTGATATGACTTTATATCAAAAGAGGAAGTATAATGAAGGCCATTTGTAGGAGAAATGACCGATACGCGGCATTTCAGATGGTATCGAAATTAATTTGTGATAAATCTCGCAAACGGGTGTTCCTTTAGGCTAGGGTTGCCACAATATCCTTAATACTGACCGGGACAGAAATCAAAACTCAAGAAAAGTAATGTACAGAGTGTTCACACTGAGCGAGAATGCTGTCCGAAGTAGTTGGTAAGTACCTACCTAATAAGAAAAATAGATGATTTAGGAAAAAAATGTGCCTATGTTTATTTAGCTAATGATAGGATAGGAACACGACATATTTATAGTTCTATTCAACAGGAGAACAATATTATTTTCATTCAAGGATTAATTGTATCTCAATAGAGACGAAGATGCAAATTGGAAATAGAATATGGTAATCGCGATGTTTACGGGACTTATGACCTGTCATTGGTTGGGTTAAGCGCATGCTTTATGTAATACAACATTCCCCATTCCACATTTTCCTATGACCACCATGTCTGACAAATTTTTGGAAGTTGTATATATGTTTATCTGTTACACCACACTTCACATGGTAGTTTCAATTTACACACTGGGGCCATCTATGAAGATTGGATTTTAGGCATTAAGTAGAAGATCTTTTTAACGCAATGTGAAAAGCTATCGCCATTATCGTATTGCTAGATAGCGACTGGAGATGTCACTCCAATTTATATGCTATAACTTTATTATTTTATAATTATTTTCATTATATTTTGCATGGAATAGTTCAAAAAGATTCAAGTGTACTTATATTTGTTTGTCTTCACAACTTCAGCCTGTGTTCTGCCAGTTGGTACTTATGTTCTTGTAACTATAACATTTTCCAAACAAAGTGCCGAGAAACTACGAGTGACCCAAAGAGCTATGGAATGAGCCATGTTAGGAATAAGCCTAAAAGACGGAGTCAGAAACGATACGGTGAGAGCAAAAACAAAGGTCACTGACATCATCCACCGGGTGACGACTCTAAAATGGCAATGGGCAGGTTGCGTAGCCAGAAGCTCAGATGAAAAATGGACAAGAAGACTGCCGACTTGGAGACCGTGGACGGCAAAGAGAAGTGCATTGCGACCACAACTACGGTGGAAGGATTATTTGAACAGACACGTTGGAATAACCTGGATGCAGTCTGCACAAGACAGAGTGACATGGAAGCGAATGGACAAAGTCTTTGTCCAGGAGTGGACGGGAATAGGTTAAGGAATAATAAGAAGATGACTTCAGCTCCAACTTCTGGAGCTCCGCTTGGCTCATGATATATTTGTGAAGCTGCGATTTTTTAATAATACCGTGGCTCATTTATTGCAACTTGGACATTTGATGGGCTAACCGGGACAACCGGGACAGAGTTTCTACGCCGGTGATATGTCCGGTGTACCGGGACGTTTGGCAACCCTACTTTAGGCTGATAAGGGAAATATATTTGCACTCTACGAGATCACTTCTGGCTATCTATAGATTTCAATCACGTCGTCAATATTTATCTAATATTTTGTTTAGATAAAATTTATATACATTCACAGCTTACTGGGCTACATTACATTTTGTGTACAACAGGTCGTTTGAACTTAATCACTCTTATATAATAGATTAGTTCCCTATCGCTTGTCATGAGAATAAATAAAATAGCTAAAAAACAACAATCACCATTTTATTATAACATGAATTCTACGCCAGACCCAATGACAGTACCTATGCCATTCACACGGCCACCGCCGAAAATTGAACCCGGGACCTTCAGCCGTATGGCATGATCAAATAAATTATGTTATTAAATATTCGGCCATAGTAGATTGTAAACAAAACGATGTACTCGTAAACATATTTTGTCAGAATAGAAAAACATGGTGGTAATTTTCTTTTTGTGAAATTTACAACAGGAACGAACTCGCGGTTATTTTGCCAGTTATATATTGTTAAGTCCAGAGTAACATTACAATATTAACTAACTAACCAGGCTGCCTCCGCGAAGGGGTAAGCAGAAAGAATAGACTGCCACACTCTATTTAACCGATGCGGTACTCCATCCTTCTCTTTTCGCCCCCGCGGGTGACGCAGTGTGACGGGTTGCGAACCTCATCGCCACCAATAGGCATCTACCGCGCACAAATAATAACTAAAACGTTCACAAAATAAATCTAGAATAAACAATGTAAAATAATACAACAAGACATCATATGGTTATTTTTGACGGTGCATATGTTGTCAGCTGGACGATTCGGCCTTTGTGTTTATTTAATTTATATTCCACGTATCCACCTTATTTTAATTAATTATAATAAGACACTTCAAACAATCCAACTCCAGCAAGTAATTCAATATTAATGATTTATTAGTGGTAATATTAATGATTTTTGATATTAATATTTTTAAGTGATTGCAAGTTTAATGCAATCAATCGGTCTCCCTGCAGACCTAAAGTGCATTGAAAACCCACCAGAGTTTAGATCGAGGCTCAAAACGCACCTGTTCAAACTGTCCTATCCTGATGCAAATGTTGATCAACAACCCCCATACTAATTTGATTATTTTTAACAAAAAAATTTATTTTTAACAAAATTTTTAATTTAAAAAAAGTTTTTTTTTTACAAATGTTTATTTTTTAACAAAAATGTTTATTTTATCCAAATTTATTATCTTTAACTAGTTCATGAAATGGAGCTACAGCGTCCTTGAGATGATTAATTCATAAAAATGGCACTCTTTAAATCACCCAATTTATTATTATTATATTATTTCATTTTAAAATAATTTTTATATTGTGAATACTATTATATATATATAACGAAAACAAAAAAAAATTAGACGAAATTTCTATATTATTATGTATTTAGTGTGCTTCCACTTGTGTTTATGTTCGACCGGCTTCGGCAGCTTGCTACCATCGTCTGATTTCGGCAGCAAACCGCCGAAACCGGTCGAACGTAAACACAAGTGGAAGCACACTAAATACATAATAATAAAAAAAAAATTTAATCAAATTTTTTTTGTTTTCATAATTTAAAATGAACTTCTACTAATAAATTTCAATTAAAAACATTAATTATTTGCGAAAACTATATTTATTTGATTGACACAATAGATAAAATTGGGTAAGACATTATCAAAGTGTACCTATACTATATTATGAGTAAAAATACAGTAGATCGAAAAATATAAAGATTTGGAATAATAGGTAATAAACATATTTTCAAGTATACAAAGACGCCCCTAATTATTACGTTCTGCGCTATAGAAATTCCGTACTAGGAGCAAGGTATATAGAATAATATGGTAAGATATTGCGCACGTAGCATGCTATCCCTTTCTAATAATTTGCTGTCAAGTGACGTCATGTGGTGAACTCGAAATCGAAACGAAACTATAAACAAACCTAAATAACTATAAACAAGCTAAATCAAATGGAGTTGATTTGCCATATCCAGTTAAAAATCTTTTTTATCGATGTAAAATGTTTTTCAAAATAAGAACAATGAACTTAAAGCTCATTGAAGATGCTAACTCTAAAAAAAGAAAAATAAAAAAAACAATAACTTAAATAAAGAAAACGATTTGTCATAATTTATTTAATACAATTACAAAAACTTCTTTTAATTAGACGTAATAAATAAACAAAGAAAAATTCCATACCCAATGTATAAATATATACTCAACTCATACTACACAACCTAATGCTTGGGTCTCCACGTGACGTAGCTGCGCAGTAGATGTCAAAAATAAAACGCGGAATATCTTACCATATTTATTCTATATACCTTGTACTAGGAGCACATAGAAACTAGGAGACAGGAAGCAACTTGACATTGGTTTATTGGACCATCTCCTTTAGGTAAACACACTCCACTGCTTCGCTCCTGGTAGTAGTTCCTTTAGCACATTCCACGGGTAGCAGACTTAAACGGGAAATGGACGCCCATTCTCTGGATGATTTTCGACGAAACAATATTGCTGGGAATTCCGAAAGTACCAGGAGCGCACAAGGTCTAAGGGGTGATTCAGGAAACGTACTGCCGTGTCGATGAGCTGTGAAGTGCGACCAAGCGTGACGAGACAAACGTCGTTAAAACAAATGCGTTTTCGATTCGGAGAATAATACACTTTTAATTCTGTTACGACATGAAGTAAGCGCGAAGCTCTCGATAAATGTCAAACGGGGGGTTGATATATTTCGCACTTTAAATATTAGTGGATGAAAATACACTCCCCCATTCAAGTCTAGATAGTACTAGTAATCTTATACGTGAATTCAGATATGAACGATTCATGATATATTATAGATAAATTCCATTGTTTTGGTTGAAACATCATGATACTTCAACATTATTAACTCATAAAATTTAAACGCTGTTATACGAGTAGAATCACTTTTTAATTTTATTTCATTTTTATTTTTCGCGACAGCTGTTTTGCCGATTTTGGCATCATTTGGTGTTACAATATGTTTTTCGTTTATGTGGAGAGTTTTAATGATGATATCGCTAATGACGATTTACCCAATGATGCCAACATCGGTTGGCAAAACAGCTGTCACAAAACAAAATATTTGATACCATAAAAAAAAACAGTTAATAGACAAATTCAGTAAATTTAGTAACAGATTTTTTTAAATTCATTCAAAAAAATTAAACAATCGCTCAAACCATTGGTTTAAAATTTTGTTTATACGAGTACCTAATATTTTAAAGAATCATTTCAAACGCTGCTGGTTGCATAAAGAATCACAAACTAAGAACCAAAAATTCCTCGAAAGTATATTTGCAATGTAATTATCATTATTAGAAATAACAAATATTTCAACTATTCATATACTAAAATATAATGTGTTTTATTTTTATTTAAATAAACTATTTCAATTATTTGACTCCTGTCTAAGTAGATAATATTTTCTACCAGGAATATAAAACACCGCCCACCTGGAAAACCACATACGAGATGGAGGGACAGCTGGACCTCATTATCCCACGAGACATGATTTCTGTCTCACAGATCGTTAGATCTATTAAAAGAAGAAGAAGAAGAATATAAAACAAATAATGCAACGTTGAGAAGATAGAATTAAAAAAAAATTAAATAATTGCCTCTTGAGCATTGTTACACCGATTTAATTTATATCCGAAATATGCATTGTTTTTTTAAAAAGATGTCGTAGACATGATAAAATAATTGCAAAACGAGAAAAAATAGAGCAAGTTTATCTAACTTATTTAACCGAATTAACCGAATTCATTTATCTGGGAAGCATTTTTACAAGAGATGGTAAATGGAAAAAGATATTGAAAGAAGGGTTGGAGCTGGAAACAAAACATAATATATGGTGCACTCTAAGTCGTTAGCGCAAATAGAAACGTATCGAATGAAAGAAAGATGGCAGGGCACAATGCAGTTCTAGTGCCGACCCTTATGTATAAAAGTAAAGCTTGGAGTTGGCAGAAGAAGGGTGAAAGTAGGATAAATGCCTCAGGTGATTACATCATAAGTAAAATTAAAAAAGGATCCCTCAGATGGTTTGTACATATGGAACGAATGAACGAGAGAAGAATGGTTAAAATGTTGTATATAAGCAGTGTGAGTGGAAAGAGAAGTAATCACATACTGAAATGCGGCCACATTCGAAGTCGGAAAAATCGACGAACGTGCATGTTGAATGAACGATGTATGAATGTGGAAGAATCTAGAGATATGTCAGGACAGAACGGTATGGCAATTCATCCTCTCTGCCTATCCATTTGCGGAAACGTCGTGATGGTTGTAAGTTAGTTAGTTACATAAGGTAGGAGTCTCTATAAATAACCGTATAAGGAGTGTGTTAAAATTATTAGTTGCATGTAATTTTAAAAATTACGTCGTCGAATGTTGAGTCCTGGTCGACACAGGATTTGGTGTAAGAAATATTTTGTCGAGTCACACTCGACATCGGAGTGGTAGGGGTTAAAAATTCCAAAAGACAGTCGTTTTCATTATTAACTAACATGTCTGTTTTCATAAGAGATATGATAAGTAGAAAAGATAATTAATTAAACGCATTTTTGAAAATGGAATCATTCGAAGATACTACCTACTTCTTCACAGATTCTTGCTTCTCAAAACAAATTACCATTTCGTTGTTTCACATAACCGACTCTTATAACGGAGAATGCAAATATTTTGATTTACACCGAAATAATAGGAGCGAATAAGTTGGGAGCTTTCAGACGAAAGCACAAACAATAAGCTGCTACCGGAAACGCACTTTGCATTTACCCCATTGTCCCGTATGCTGGCACCGTGAAAAGTGTCCCCAGACACAATAATTTCCCGCCAAAGACGACACCATATTTTATTGTCGGCAAACGTGTTGCGATACAATAAAAGTGACGTAAACCCGGTGACTCGCTAAAGAAATGCTATTTTCATATTTTCCGTATACAAAGGAAGTCGATTCCGAACGGATGTGTTTTTCATTTTACTTTTCCGACGCTTTTGGCGGTGTTTATACATAATTTATTCACGGCGGGAGCCAACTAAAATATGAAATCGTAATACATTAAGAATTAAGAGACTTTGACAATTTGCATTAATATTTTTTTAAACGTAACTACAATACCAAAATTATGATTTAGATTAAACACATTTAAACAAAACGTTACCTAGTTGGGCTTGCCATTTCTAGAACTCAATTGTTTCTTGAACAAATGTGTACCTGTAAATATCCATATTAAATATTTCATATCATATTGGTGGAAACGTTTCTTCCAATACACCAATGATTCATAATATTATAAATAAAAAGTTTGAGAAACAATAGAAAATAATACGTAATGAAATAATATGATAAACTCACAATTATAACAATGACAGACAGGTCCTTCCTTAGGTCAACTACACTATCACTAAATACGTCGACCTCCGAGGTGACACAATTTAGCAAAGATATTGCTCTACCTACCGGCATAATCATTGGCAGGTTGGTTTTGCATCGTGGGAGATAAACAAATATGTGGCCCGACAAAAGTCGGGGAAGAACAAACCTTCATCACTCAGGATTTCTATACAACTGCCTATCAGTCGAAAGAAGTGAACACTCAAGTGAATGTCTTGTCTTCTCCCGAGTGACAAGTAGCCTACCATTCCTAGTAAGAAATCAGTCAAAAAGAGACACAGATAATATTCATACTAATTACTAAATAATATTATTATATATATACAGGAGTAACGTATTTCGGCTAGTTAAATCACGTTTGAAACATTGTAAAACATTCGTAAAAATATTCGTATAATAAATTTCTACAAGACGGATTATTTCACCAATATCCAATTTTTATAGTGATAGATCTATAGTTCTTCTACAGATCTATTCAATGTTTAATTTCAACTCTCAGCATATAATATTTGCTAAAAAATGAAAACTGTTTAAACATATATTTATATGCAAATTAAATGCCCATCTTAGAATTTGTTTTATACTTTTGCATATAATACAAGTTTTGGTATGTGTTTTGTTTCCACGTAACTTGTAAAACTTTAATTCCTAAGTATTATTCTGAAAGGAATAATACTTCAAACTTGACGTTAAAGACAATAAAAGACTTTAGTGTGGAGACAATAATTCTCATTAAAACTTAGGAAATGCATTCAATTAGTTCAGAAAGCATTGTCTTCTTATTCAAAGTTATGGCTGCGTTAAGAAGAGGTTTTATAAACTACAGGGCATACAAAAATTACTCCCTATTATTTGAAATATCGGATTCATAACTTTCCTAAAAAAATGTTAGTTACTTTAATTGTGAATTCTTAATAGCATGTTTAATTCCACCCGATTTTTAGCTCTAACCGATTTCGTCAGCTCGCTGCCATCTTCTAGTTACTGCCACCTTCATCATCGGAAGGATAATAAAAATCAAAATATAAAATCATTATGGCAAGAAAACCTTTATCGTTCTCCCGATGACAAAGGTGCACAGCCTTCGGAATATGTCGTGGAAAAATTGAGGTTTGCATCATAAAAAAACATCAGAAATTAATTCAGTTAATTATTTCCTCAAACTGTCTTATTATATGTCATTATTAAAATAAATTAAATATAAATTTTTAATTGTATCTCAATAGAGACGAAGAAACAAACTGGAAACTGAATATGGATGATCAAGGTGTTTACAGGACTTATGACCTGTCATTGGTTGGGTTAAGCGCACGCTTTATGTAATTACAACATTCCCCATTCCACCATTGTTATTATGATCATGTATGATACATTTTTGGAAGTTGTATATATACTCCAAATTCATACTTATCTTCACGTGGCAGTTCCAGTTAGCCATCTATGTAGATTTGATTGCACTAATCAATTTTTTAAGATTAATCTATACAATCCATCCACTAACGCCATCTATGAAGAATGATTGTTTAGCATAAATAAAATAAATAAATAAAATAAATAAAAAATAAAATAAATAAAAAATAAATTAAATATGATAACACAATTATAGTAATATATCCACAGAAGCAAAGATGGCAGTACACAATGGAGTTCTAGTGCCAACCCTCATGTATGGAAGTGAAGCTTGGAGCTGGCAAAAGAAGGATGAAAGCAGGATAAACGCCGTAGAAATGAGATCACTAAGAAGAATGTGCGAGAAATCGTTGTATGATAGAATACCGAACGATGAAATGAGAAAGAAATGTAAGGCAGATGACTGTATCATGAATAAAATTAAAAAAGGATCCCTGAGATGGTTCGGACATATGGAACGAATGGATGAGAGTAGAATGGTTAAAAAGTTGTACACAAGCAGCGTGAGTGGGAAAAGAAGCCGAGGACGACCGAGAAAAACATGGCATGACCAAATTAATCAATTACTAAAGGCGGCCACATTCGAAGTCGGAACAATCGACGTGCGTGCATGGTAAGATGTATGGATGTAGAGGAAGCTCGAGAGGTGTGCCAGGACAGGCCAGTGTGGCGATCCATCCTCTCTGCCTACCCCTCCGGGGAAATGGCGTGATGGTTAGCTAGTTAGTTAGTTTATACGAGTATAAAAAAACTGAATTTCCCCAAGAGATTAAAAACAAAATATTAGATTTTTCTTGTCATAACCACCTTACTATAATAAACTTAATTAATTGTTAAAATATAAAATGCTGTTTATGGTATCACAATTTTTTTTAAGTGACAGCTTTTTTGTCAACCTATATTGACATCATCAGATGTTATAAAATTGTGAAACTATAAAGAGCGTTTTATATTATATTTTAAGAGTTAAAAATGCTGGAGTATCATTGTGTTTCGGCCAAAACAATGGACTATAATAAACTGTATTTACAAATCCGAGAAATGTAAGCTAGTTTTTTTATATTTTAAACAGATAATCGCCTGTAATATTTATATTTTTATAATAGAAATTTCCTTTAAAGAGTAATACTTTAGTCTATCTATGTAGAATATTCTGAATATCAAAAATTCATTTATGATATTCAATCCTAGGGATTGGTTTTGCAGAAAAGTCTAAATTTTTTGCAGGTTCTAGGGATATCACTTGGATCTTTAATGTGGTAGTTTCCCGTTGCTTTCCACAATTTTTGCATAAAACAGGTTATTTAAACCCTTTTTTTACAATTTTTAGCTATTGATTCTCATGAGATGTGATTGATTCTCATGAGATTGATTATTGATTCTCATGAGATGATTGTTGATTCTCATGAGATTGATTATTGATTCTCATGATTCTCATGATGATGTATTGATTAAAAAGACTCTATCGCCATTTTTATTGTCACGTGAATTCCACCATACCATTCAGTTAACATACAAAAATATACAATAGTTAACAATTAACTAATTGCTAGTAGAAGTTTCATTGACTTTCAATACTTATATTTATTAAATGTGATTATAAAAAAAGGTAAGAAATGTGTGGCAGTCCATTCTTTCTGCCTGCCCCTTTGGGGAGACGGCGTGGTGGTTAGTTAGTTTTTTTTTTTTTGATTATGAAAAATTAAAATAAGATACTTTCATATGGAGAGTTCTAGAAACACCCTGTATTTAAGTAAGTCCCGCAGTAACTCGGTAGAATGCAATTTGTCTTGTTGCTATTTCATCTCGTAGTTCCAGAACCATGTTTTGATAACAGTATGCAACGAAATAGAGATGGTATTACTTCAAATATCGAAATACGTACAACCATTGTCATTTAATATAAACGGCGCCAGCGGGAGCTTGCGAGGTAAGTTGGTTCTCCATTAGGAAATTGTATCTACAATACCTTTAAAACAATAAAGAATTTGTTTTGTCTATCATTTGTGAACGTTAAGTTAACGATCATGCTTTTGAAAAGCATTATGAACTAAAAAATACTGATTGATTTCACTATCAGGAAGAAAGTAATACGAATGAAAACGTCTAGATTTTTATATATGTATATAATAGTTTAGAGGAATGACATGTTTCGCTTTTCTAAAGCATTATCAAATGTCAGATATTTGATTAATCCCTTACAAAGGCGAAACATGTCATTCCCATAAATGTAATAAAACTTCTATAAAACAGACGTTTTCATTCGTATTAAATATGTGGTTTTACATCATTGTTCAAGAAACAATAAAACGGTAAAAATTATTATCTGATCTGAGTCATTTCATATTTTGTGAGTACGTAGAAAATTGGAAAATTATGTATTTAAATAATTTCTTTGCTGAATAGATTTTTTTACATTTCTACAAATTATTTTCAAGAAAATTAGGTCATTGTTCAAGAAACAATCGATTGGAAGAAATTCATAAAATACTCGTGATTTAAAATAGTTATGGAAATTTTTTGTTCTAATTCATAAAGACATGATGCTGAGATGGTTCGGACATATGGAACGAATGGATGAGAGTAGAATGGTTAAAAAGTTGTACACAAGCAGCGTGAGTGGGAAAATAAGCCGAGGACGACCGAGGAAAATATGGCATGACCAAATTAACCAATTACTAAAAGGCGGCCACATTCGAAGTCGGAATAATCGACGTGCGTGCATGGTGCGATGTATGAATGTGGAGGAAGCCCGAGAGGTGTGCCAGGACAGGCCAGTGTGGCGATCCATCCTCTCTGCCTACCCCTCCGGGGGAATGGCGTGATGGTAAGTTAGTTAGTTAGTTTTCATAAAGACATTAATACTCGTATTATACAGGAAAGACATATTTTGCCAATCTGATGTATTAACAAATGTCACATTTTTCTTCTTCAAATTTCTAGATAACACACGTTTTCATTATTTTCCTTAATTTGACCGATCCGTTTAGACAGAATATCAGATTTCGTCTTGTGATGAAGACGCCCAGCTTTATCTCCATCTCTTTGATGGTCACGGCCCAATTGAGTCTCGTGCATCAAGACCTTGGAAATCCTCGCTGGATCCATCCTCTCGATGTGGTCCCTCCAGAATTGTCTTCTCTGCCTACTCCTTCTCAATATGTCATCATGCACTCTTCGTTGGATATCTTACTCTTCGTTGGATATCCTGCCTCCGCATATCCTAGGTCGCAATATTTTCATTTTTAGAAGATTTTTGGTTCTGTCAGTGTCTGCTCTGGCTTTGATTCCGTAAGTCATTATGGGATCTGATGCAAGTTTTCTAGTTCCAGACTTTGCTTTCCACTGGCATATGCTTATTTTCCACAGTGACCCTCAGGCATCCGGATGTAACTGATGGTTTATTAGTATGTTCTTGAACTTCATTATACAAATCAAATCAAATCAGTTTATTTCGTCAATAGACATTACAAAATTATTTTTAAGGCATCTTAAATCAATGAAGAACAGGTAAAATAATATATTGTGTATAGTATACTACCAGAAACGCATGAGAGGTGGTTCGACATAAGGAAGACGGGATACTCTCCAGAATTAAGAGTATTTGCCCTTTGAACGTACTTTCACTAATATGAAAGACGTCGATCACAAAGGAGACCGCGTTCAGCAGATTAATTGCTCGTCCCACCGATTTCACCAGAGACCGGTTGGTTCTGGTGGCTGATAAGTAAAACAATTTATACTGTCGCTGTCGGAGATATCTATCAGAGTATTTTCACATTCAGACGTTTTCATTCATATTACCTATTTATTAAAGAATTTCACATCATTGTTCAAGAAACAATAAATATTTAATTGTACGTAACAACCAGTTAATGGTTTGTTTGCGAAATAATGAGGGCGCTATTATAATTGGTCATATCATAGCTTCTGTTTTGGGGTGGTGGAAATAAATTGTTTCTTGCATTCTGTAACACCGCCCTTAATAAAGCCATACTAATAATACGGTATTGCCAGACATAAAACGTGAAGCCGGGCAATATAAATTTGATGACCTTTTTATGTCGAATCACTAATTGAATCCACATATGAGGACAAAGCTCTTTTGATGCGGTGCACGCGAAGGCGGGAAAATGAAACGTATTTAAAAATGATACATGGTTTTTGTCAGTTTATTGCAAACATATTTTTTATTGTTCCCTGATTGCCTAAACAACAATGTAAAAATGACTACATGTTAAATATTTCATCTTGAGTTGTTTTTTTTTAACATTCCTTATGTCTTTAAACTTTCGTATGCAGCACATAATTTGTGGTGTGATATTATTAAATAAAAAAAATTATACAATTATAATATTTGTATCTAAACCACTTTATTTGTTAACACCAATCGGTTTCCCTCCCGCCGGAACTTCGTCAGAGTAAGAGAACAAACTAAACATATAATCAGATCATTTTATATATAGAGAAAATATATATAAAATGTAGGGGAGTTAGAGGGGTAGGAGAAAGCGTGCACGAGGACGAATAGGATCTTAGAAAGGTGAGTCATAATCATTATTTCCTAATTGTTGGTGTCAACTAATAAAGAGGTCAATAAAGGTATTTATGATGTAAATGCAGTCCACACCCGATATCTAGGCATGTAATTATAAACATGTAAGTTCATTAATATGAATTAAAACGTCATCTTCTAGAAGTTTTATTATATTTTATATGAAATGACATGTTTCCCCCTTCTAAGCCATTCAAAATTTTCAATCAATATTTGATAATGTCTTAGAAGGGCGAAACATTTCATTCCATATAAAATATAATATAACTCCTATAAGACAGACGTTTTCATTCATATTAATGATTTAATATGGAGTTTTACGGTATTATTCAAGAAATAATAAATGGTATTTAGGTTGATTTGGGGAAAATTAACGTACTTAAAAAAAAACTTTACATTCTAAACAACGCATTAAACATATTCGAATTAAGTCTCAGTTCACGTGACGCATTGAGTCCTGTTTAATCATCAAACTTATAAAAACGTAATAAACCAGCTTCCAACATTGTAAGTTTATTACCCGGAGAGTGTTTGGGGTGGTTTATGCTAAACAATAAAAAATAATTACCCTCCCTTTGCACCCTACACCTGAACCGGAGGCCACGTGGATTGTCCATTGACATAAAATTCCATTATTAATATGTAACCATCAAAAGAATTTACCTTTTTTTATGTAATTAAATCAATTATATTGTATGGACTCCATTCTTTTTGATATTTAAATAATATTTCATATTATGATATTCATATACATATTATTCAAAAGATTTAATGTAATATTTTTTTAATAGGAATTGAATGTTTCACCTTGCTTAGCACTATCAAATATAAAAATCAAAAATAAAATAATACGTTTCATGTGTAAATAATTTATTATTATACTCGTATATTAAAAAAAAAGACATATTTTAAAAGTTTTATAATTATTTATCGAAATGTTAAGTTATGTCTTGATAGGTCATTATCAAATATTACTCCGATATAATCAACCAAAGTGAAACATGTCACTCCGATAAAACACGTATTGAAAATTCTAAAAAACCGACCTTAATGATGGCATAAAACTACAATAATCTTTAATAATGTTAATGATAATGATGACAATTATGACAATGATGATAATGATGACAATTATGACAATGATGACAATGATGACAATGATGACAATGATGACAATGATGACAATGATGACAATGATGACAATGATGACAATGATGACAATGATGACAATGATGACAATGATGACAATGATGACAATGATGACAATGATGACAATGATGACAATGATAACAATGATGACAATGATGACAATGATGACAATGATGACAATGATGACAATGATGACAATGATGACAATGATGACAATGATGACAATGATGACAATGATGACAATGATGACAATGATGACAATGATGACAATGATGACAATTTGATAATGATGATAATGATGATCTTAATTACATCAAATATTAAATAATTGTAAAGACTATCTATATCTTCTAAAATATACCCCAACCAAACAAGTTTACAGACAAACAAAACAAATGGACATATCAGACATGACCAAATATGAGACCTTAAAAATTGTACACAGAGTGACCATGGAAAAGACAACAGACAGCACCTACAGCACCTATTAACTAAAAATTCAGACATACACAGACACTGGACCAGGAATTGTGACAGATATCACTTACCGATTGCACGAACTAAGACAGGACAATCAAGGATATTGTTTTTTTTTTAATAAATTAAATAAAAATAAATAAATAAATCTTTCATACATCCCAAAGCAGATATTAATAATTCCTAATCTGTGAATAAGTCATTACAGGCCATGATATATTTGTCAAAACATGATTGATTGCTTGAATCATGAATTACTTTGCAGAAGGCTTGTCATCGATAATATCATACTGAATTATCGCGATTTATTTATAGTACGTGATAGCAATATTTTTTATTTTTAATATATGTTACAAGAGATTATATGAACCCATTATATCAAAATTATAATTAATAACTTAAGATACGCAGATGATACAACACTAATTGCATCCACAGAGAATGAACTCGCAGAACTTATTGAAATAATCGAAAGGGAGAGTGAGAGCTGATGGGCTTGAGGATTAACAGATCAAAGACAATGTTAATGATGATAAGCAGAGCTAACCAACACACAAACACAGGCCTTCTCTCAGATTTGGAAGTTGTGAATGAATTTGTATATTTTGGATCGCTGATACTTGTCCAGGGGGGATGAGGGATATTAGACGCAGAACCCAAATGACTAAAACTGCCACGACAAAGCTCACCAAGATATGGCAAAACAAAAATATCTCCAACAAGTCCAAGATGAGACTGGTTCAAACACTTGTTTTCTCCATATTCTTTTATGGTTGCGAGTCTTGGACTATGCGAACATCAGAGTGGTCCAAAATTGATGCTTTCGAGATGTGGTGCTTGCGACGAATACTGCGTATACCTACTCTGCAGATGTTGGCAGAGTGAATGGACCTCCTTATAGCTTTTTCCCGACACGCCTTTCGAGGTTCCTCTATATCCATACATCGTATCATGCTCATCGATTTTTCCGACTTCTTCAAGAAAAATATAGAGAATAACGATATGCTTAAAAGTAAATCTATCTAGAATATAATCTAGAAAAAAAAAATCATAATTGAATCACAAGTAAATATCTCGTATTAAAAATATATAGTAGACTTCCTTTTAGTTGCATTTGTAACTTGTTTATTGTTTATTGAACAATGATGTAAAACTCCATACAAATAATTAATATGAATGAAAACATCTGTCTTCTAGGAGCTTTATTATATTTAAGATAAAATGAAAAGTTTCGCCCTTCTAAGGGATTATCAATGTAAGTAACATTTTTATCGTTTATAAAGAATTTTGACATGAGTTAAAATAAATTTTTATTTTGTTCCAATGACAATTTGAATAATTTCTTCAATAATATTTTTAAGTTTTTGCTGGTGTTGGATTGTTTTAAGTGTTGATATTACAGTTATTTAAAAGAACGGTGGATACGTGGAATATAAATTAAATAAACACAAAAGTCCGGATCGTTCAGCTGACAACATGTGCACCATCTAAAAAACACTATGTGTTATATTATTTTTATTATTTTTATTTTATGTCATTATTTTTTTTATTATTTATTTTAGATTTATTTTGTGGACGTTGGACGATCGAAGTGTGTGCGGGAGATGCCTATTGATGGAGATGAGGTTTGCAACCGCGACACCGCAACACCGCGTCTCTCGCGGGGGCGAAAGAGAAGGATGGAGTGCCGCATCGGTTAAAGTGTGGCAGTTCATTTTTTCTGCCTACCCCTTCGGGAAGAGTGCGTGGTAGTTAGTTATAACATTTGATAAATGCCTTAGAAAGGTGCAACATGTCTTTCCATCTAAAATATAATAAAACTCATAGAAGACAAACGTATTCATTAAAATTAATTGTGTAACTTGTCGCAAACTGCGCATGACGACAATGATCGTTTATTTGTTTGCATAGTGAAAGACAGTAGTGAAAGATTTCCTGATAAAGGAAACTTAACTTTCTTTTGCATTGTCCTTTCTATTGCGTTAAACAAATCTTACAAATGCACTAAAGTCACCCCAATTAAACGATTTTTTCTTCTCAATTACGTAAGAAGCAAAGGTTTACTGCAGGGAGCGTGAGGCGGCGGGAGGTACTGATTGAAGGGCGGATTTATTGTCAATAGGTCTATCGTAAAGGGACAGGCATAAACCTGCTGGGCTGACTTTATTACAGACGAATTGGTGCACCCGAGAGGATCAAATAATGGTGCAGATAGTTTTCACGGGATCGCAAGATCCGTGACATAGTTGCGATCATGAAAAAGCACATGTGAACTTTCAAAAAACAATTATTTTTATTATCTGGTAACTATAGAAAAATGACATTATTGCTCTGAATATTATTGTGAAATCTTTAAATATAATATATTAACACACTTTTACCAGTTTTTACATCACTTTATTATTTCCTTAAAACCAACCGGTTTCTGTACAGGGTTACAAAATAAACTTATCCAGTTTATCTTGTAACCCTGACGAAGCTCCGGCGGTAGCGAGAGCGGTTGGTTTTAACAAAAAAATAAAGTTGTTTATAAACTAGTAAAAGATTGATCATATTATTTTTAATAATGCAAAATCACAAATTAAGTGCTTCATACGAAAGTATAAAATATCCTGGGTCATATCTTAAGGCTTACAAATAAATAATAACTTTAATTTGAGGAGAAATAATTTATCATTATATATTGTTTCTAAACAATAACAATTATCTCCATTTAAATATTATTAAAAACGTTCATATTTCTATTAAATATTATATTTTAATTGAGTGACATGTTTCGCCTTGAAAAGGCAATAGATTTGAACGGCATTTGAAAGATTAGAAGATCCCTTATTGACGTGCTAGCTATATTTATTTATTGTAGGGTAATATAAAGTGATTATTAATACACATACAAATGAACAAACTTACAGTTAAATAAAGCATAGAAGGTTACCCGCCGCTTACCCGAAGCTGTTATAGGACGCAGCGACGCCCCTTCGTAGGCTTCGCTCAAGCAATCCCTAGGCCGCCCCCCCCCTACCCCCTTCCACGCAGGACTTACATTAGCTGGAGAATGCTCCATTCCAGAAAAAAAGCAAAAGGCGAAAAGGGTATCTAGGCCACATTTAATCCAGTTTAATTTCAATTCACTTCTATGTCCCAGTCTAACAAAACAAAGCAAAATATGGTACAAGACTTTATGGCCTATTATAAAATTGTGATAAAGTGCTAGCAATAAGAAAAAAGTCACTTCAACATTAAATAGCTCATTATTATTAAGGTGGGTCGTATCCAGTTTGAACCCAAGTCCCATGGATCAGGAGCCAAACGGGTATGCCCTTTAGACCACTACCTTCTCAATCTTTTGAACAACAATAGAGCACTAGAACGAAGGTTTATCTAAATCATTAGTTTATGAAGATAATTCTATAGATCCTGGTTTAGTATATCCGCTAAGTTGATTATCTATGTGAATTTTATCTAAAATATAAAAGTCTAATTCAAAATTAATTTCCTATGCTTCACTTATTCTCCCTTGTCATCTCTTTACTGCTGAATGTAGGCCTCTTCAAACATTATCTATTTACTTCTATCCTACGTGACTGTTATGCATCTTCTTCCCTCGACTGGAGCCCATTATCATTTTAGGGTTGTCCGATGCTTCTTTTTTCTTAAAATGGTCTCCACATCAAGACTCTGGGTATTAATTTTTGCATTCTGGTGACATGTCAAGCTTTGTCCAGCGTCTGCTTTCGGTACTCGATATTTTATCTCTCAGATTCAGTAATTTTTTTCTAGATTTAACATTTGTAGATAAATTCACGATGCTACATTATTTCTATGGTAGTTTGGACTAGAATAGATTTTGACATAAACTGGTTTCGAGAAAGGTGAAGAATGATTATGGATTAGAAAAAAAATGTGGAGCGTGCGCCAGTTTTACGACAGCAATAACCTTAAAAACAGCGCAAATTGATGACGCGTGTTACACAATAAAATTTGTGTTTTTAGATTTCTTCCCTCAAGGGGTACACAACCATTTATTTGTGAAATAATGAAAAATTTATGATGCAAAAAAAACTTGTTCAATTAATTCATGTATTTATTTTTTAAATAATCAAATGATTCTATTGAAATCTAATGATGGAATTTCATTTTAAATTGTAATTAAATAAAACGAGGTTTTTTCAACCACTTCCACTTTTGTCTTTATTTCGACATGTGGTCCCATCACTAATGTATGGAAGCGAAGCATGGAACTGGCAGAAGAAGGATGAAAGCAGAATAAATGCGGTAAAGATGAGGTCCTTAAGACGTATGTGTGGTAGAACGATATACGACAGGATCTCAAATGCTGATATCAGAAAGGAATGTAAAGCGGAAGAAGGTATTATGAACAAAATTATGAAAGGATCGCAGTGTTGGCTCGAACATATGGCACACATCGATGGAGAAAGAATGGTTAAGAAAGTATACCTTAATGGTGTAAATGGGGTACGGAGTCGAGGCAGACCGAGGAAAACATGGCATGACCAAATTAATCAAATTTTAAAGGTTGGTCATGTTAGAAGTCAGAGGAATCGACGTGCGTATATGACTCGTTGTATGAATGTGGAGGAATCTAGAGAGGTTTGCCAGGATAGAGTAGTGTGGCGGTCCATTATCTCTGCCTCCCCCTGCGGGGAAACGGCGTAATGGTTTGTTTGTTTGTTGCAATCGGTTTCGCCATCGACGGACTGGTTTATGACAAAATTATTTTCATTATCAGATACCTGTTTTTTTATGACGATAGTCAGATTCATTGTCTTTCATAAAATGGCATTTATTGTTTCTTGAACAATTGTGTATAACTCCATAATTAATACGTGTTTCACAGCTGCGTTGGCGCGACGATATCCGGAAGAGTGCGGGAAGTGCCTGGATGCGGATCGTTTACGACAGAAGGGAGTGGAAAATACAAGAGGAGGCCTACGTCCAGGAGTAGACGTCCACAGCAGGCTAAAGAAGAAGAAGACAAAGGCGTATTCAACGCCTGTGTTCTGCCTTAGTTCATTTATGGTATTGATACATTCTTAATGTAACAAAAAAGGCAAACAAACTGAGAGCCACATAGAGAGCAATAGAAAGTGCCACGTTGGGTATGTGCTTGAGGGACAGAGTCAGAAATAAGGACATACGAGCCAGGACAAAGATCTACGACGATATCAAATCGGCCGCAACCCTTAAGTGGCGTTGGGCAAGACACGTTGCTCGTGACCCAGATGAAAAGTGGACAAGGCGACTGCTGTGCTCAGCCCGAGGACGACAAAGCGTGGAGATGCACTACTCAATGGAGAAATGATTAGGAAGAAGAATCATGTCCATCCATATTTTTTTAGGTCACAGAATATATTACTAATGGCCTCGGAAGTCGACATATTTTGTGATTGTGTGAGTTGCCTCAGGGATACAATATCAGTGTTATGATTCTTTCTTATTCTTGCTCTTAAGGTTTTTAATTTTTATATTTCTCTTATAAATTCTTATTATTTAATTGCTTATGATCTGTGTCTGTAATATTTGTGATTTTCATTCAAATAAATAAAATCAATAAATAAATTAAATAACTTTAAAATAATTTACCGATTTTTCATACAAAAGGCGGTGTACAAAAAAATACCCTCACATTGTTCTTTCCTCACATACTTCACACGCTTGCTCAATATTCATACATCGTATCATGCATGCACTTAAATGTCTCAGACTCCTAACATTTAATATTTGATTGATTTGATCGTGTCATTTTTTTCTCGGTTTTCCTTCTTATCTTGTTCCGTTTACATCGTTAACGTATACTTTTTTTTACAATTATTACCATATGTTCAAACCATTTAAATGACTATTTGATAACACTTGTTTACATTAGGCACTCTATCATATACATATTTACCACACATTCGTCTAATATATCTAATTTCAACTACATTTATAAAAATTATAGTTATTACAAAAATTGTGACTAATAAGGTATCCAAAACAAACGAATTCTGCAATTTGAAAAAAAAAAAATTTGTTTGAAAATAAAAAAAGGTAATATAATAGTATCCATTTTCTTCGATTCCAATTGGTTGGAGACGACTGCCAAATCATGTCGCGTCTCGTCTGACATAAAAGCGTCAAGTACATTGTCATTTAGAGTGCGTTCGATGTTTTGATCGACGAATTTATTAGATCCGCCTACCCCAATCGGCAAGGGGTGGTTCTTTAGTTAACAATCAAAGGGTTGCTGACTCTTGTGTCATTTCACTACCCTTTCGCCAGTCGTTTATTTTTACGATAATGCGAGCTAACATCAGTTATGTAAATGCTAAATTATTTCACATGCAGACACAAGCATGAAAATCAGAAATGAGCGATTTGATCTGACAAATTGGTATACATATGATTTTTAACAATGCACTTATTCCCTTCTCTAAGGGCAAAGAAATATTCGAAAATTTTGTTTAAAATAGACTAAAAAAAATTTTTTTACATTTTTCACAAACATATTTTTTGAAGACCGTGTATTTTATACATTTTTATTTTGGATAATTGTAAATAAAAAAGGGTAAAAAAACTGTGTTCTATTTTATAAGGGGAATTTGTGATACTATTTTATCCACATATTTTATTAAATATTTTTATAAAAATCTCTCATCAGATGAAAATAAATAATATTTAAACTGAATTTATGGAAAGATTTACAAAGTAAGCAACATATTATTAATTGCAAATTATGATAACTGAAATTATAGAAGGTTTTATAACCTAAACAACATATGAATTGTAAAATTACAATAAGGAACAATTTGCTTATAAAGAGAAATAATTTGCATAGATACTAATTATTATTAAATGCACAGTTATTGGCTATAAGTGGGGATGAAAGCCTAGAAAATCACAGAATTTTTAGAAAAGGAGTAATTTGATTAAATTATAGATATATTATAGATTATAGATATATTTTGACAGGTGTAAAAATAATTTTTTTATTTGTTCCAATGACAATTTGAATAAATTCTTCAATAATATTTTTAAGTTCTTGCTGGTGTTGGATTGTTTTAAGTGCCTAATTACAGTAAATTTAAAAAAAAACAGTGGATAACGTGGAATAAAAATTAAATAAACACAAATGTCCGGATCGTCCAGCTGACGACAAGTGCACCATCTAAAATAACATTATGTGTTAAATTATTTTTCTTTGTTATTTTATTTTATATCATTGTATTTCAGATATTTTGTTTTAGATTTATTATGTAGACGTTGAACGATCGAAGTGTGCGCGGGAGATGCCTTTTGGTGGCGATGAGGTTCGCAACCCATCACACCGCGTCTCTCGCGATGGCGAAAAGAGAAGGATGGAGTGCCGCATCGATTAAAGTGTGGCAGTCCATTCATTCTGCCTACCCTTTCGGGGAGACGGCGTGATGGTTAGTTAGTTAGTTAGTTAGATATACTCGTATAATATTATATACAATTTTTTTTATATACTGAAGATTAACAAAATACAAATTAAAAATTCGTATGTAATACAAATAAAGTTTAATTCTACTTGGTTTTATGGGTTCAACCGATTTCGACAACACGTTGCCATCTTCTGGAAAACCGGTCCGATGTGTCAAATCCGGTCGAAGCCATAAAACTAAGTAGAATTAAACTAAATATGTATATTATTATGAATAGTCCATTGTTTTGACCGAAACACATGATACTTAAACATTATAAACTGTTAAATTGAAAAAAACTTTTTATCAATAATATATCAAATGTAAAATTTTCTTGATTTTCGAACCTTTATCTGTATTTGTTCCTATGTCAGTTTGAATAATTTCTTTGATATAATTTTGAAGTTCTTGCTGGAGTTGAGTTAGGTACCTAATTATTTCAATTAAACAAACGGTTAGCTACTATTCATAGGAGAAAATATTGAAGGTGGAAAAAATAATAATAAGTAATAATAATAATAATCATAATACAAACAGTAATTAGGAGGAACAATTATTATACATTATAATATAGAGTCAAAAACGATGAAACAAAATTAATTAAAGACGATAAACAATAAAGGAAGTAGATAACATTAATAAGTAAGGTGACAAAAGTTGAAGGTAGTATTATTATTTTTTTCTAGATTATATAGGGGAAAAGTTTTAAATCTACTATTTACTAATTGGGAATAAGCTGGAATTCGGTTATTTATAACATTCAATTTACATTTCTTTGCCTTTAGAATTTCAAAATTTTCTAATCTCTCTAATTTTTGGGAATTATTGCTATAAGCAAAAAATGTGTATTTGGTTTCAAAATGGTGGTCAAAATTCACACAATGCCATTTCCAAAAAAAAATTGTTTTTTTTAATTTAACAGTTTGTACATTATTATTAAAGATATTTTTTTAAATACATTGTATATAATGAACTTCTACCACTAAACTTTAATCAATACTATTAAAATCTTCTATATTCATTCTTGATTTAATTTGTGTTTTTAATTAAGCGCCGTTTTACAAAGTATCAATTATTGTTCAACATTAATATCTAGTTATTTTTGTTCTGTAGATTTTGTTTGATAAGTATTTCTAGTGTTAAGTTATATAATGTTAGATAAAAATTTGTACTAATTCAATATTTATAGATTATTCATGCATAATATAATAGATAATGTATCCATTGATAAGGCAGCATCTTTATGGAGTTGTATCAGTTACAGCACTATTGTAAAATACACATCTGTTTATGCTAATCTATGCACATTATATACCAAACAAACTCAACACTTTTATGTCGTCTTCATTTACATTATAATCAAAATCATAAAACCAATTTACATCACACCCTATAGGACCAAAACGCATTTAGAATACCAATAAACTATTTAAAATCTCTTTCTCTTCAGACAGGCATGGAGCTTTTATTGTTAACAACTCTATTTCCCAAAATCTGTGAGAATCGGTTCGGGATTTGAGTATATGGGAGTAAATCAAAACGCGGAGGGTTTCGGTAAATACCGCAAAAAAATATAAACAGATAATGTACCGTGACGCGTGATGAGTTACCTCTTTGGACGGCGTCGCTAAATTCATTTGAACGTGCGTCAGCCGTCACATTCCGTCATAACTTAGACATTTTATGACGGAGGACGTCAAAGTTCGCTGCCGATACAATAGGGCGCGCTGCGGCGGTATCGTCCTGTTATAATGCGTGTATCGATGGTCCTTCGATTCTTCCGAAGGGGAGATCGGGGAAGCTGACGACACGTAGTTGTAGCACTCGTTTAATTTTCTTCAAATACAGTATTTTTTTATATAGTAAAATTGAGATATCTTGTATGATAGAGTGTCGAATGAAAATATAAGAATGTACGCCATATTTTGTGTAGTGGATGTTTTATTTGTCTTTTTTTTTCTTATTTTTTTATATACTTTGTTTATACAACACTATTTAAATTACATATCAGACGTTTCTAACAACCAGTCCTTCTTCCAGTTAGTTCCAAAATAAATCTTTATTACATCTGTCAAAATTGATCATATTTGTCAACAATGTTTTAAATTTGTATCACTGAAGAAGGACGGGTTGTCCGAAACATGTCTGATATGTAATTTTAATAGTGTTGTATGTACAAAGTAAAGAAAAAAAGACCGAAAATATAAGAAGTGATTGCGGTGCGAATGAAAGTGTAATGAACATAATAATGGAAGGATCATTGAAATGGTTTGGACACAGGGACAGAATGGTAAAAAATTATAGTATTATATAACGATTTAATTGGAACTATAAATAGAGGCAGACCGAGGAAAACATGGCACCATCAAATAAATCAAATATTGAATGTAGACCACGTGAGGAGTAGGGGAAATCGACGTGCGTACGAGACACGATCTACTCGTATGTATGTTGACGACGCGGGAGAAGTATCAATGTGGCGGTCCATTCTTCTGCCTATCTTTTCGGGGAGATGGCGTGATGGTTAGTTTGTTAGTTAGTTAATTTAATAAAGGCACATCAGCGTGTTTTGAATTTAAAAATTTAAAATGGTGCCTAATAGAGTTCCAAAGTTGAACGTTTCTTAGATTAATGTGTTTATACAATACTTAGGTAGGTACTAAACAAACATGTTAACACAGTAAATTATTTTAAATATTATTTATATACGTGAATGTATGAAGTACCGAAATGGATTCAAATATTATGTATAATATATTATATTTGAAATGTATTTTTATTTCTGGCAAAATAATTATTTCCCCGATCTCCCCTTTTTGTATTACAGTACCCATTCACTTTACCCCAGAACGGGTGCTAACAGAGTCCCGTCAGACATCACAACTTGGGGTCATCCTACGATTATTTATTAGTTTTGGAACAATGCGCAACTCGTGAGGGTTCCAAACCTCTGAAATGCCATAGACAATATTAAATAAGTCCCAAATTAGACACACTGATTATTCGTGAAGAGACGGTAGAATTCATAGAAGAGATCGTAATTAATAAATGGGCTATAATACCGCAGTTTAGTACGTCGTAAATTAGCGTTTTGCGTTATTGAATCGTTGTTTTCGTTCAATCTATCGTAGAAAACGTGTGTAAAGATTATCTATGGTGATTTCATCTGAAAATAATTTCATTGTGAAATCAAACCAATTCTCTCTTATTCATAATTCTGTACTTAATCAATTTAACAATCTTATCTTTTTTTTTGTAAACAACAGAACTTTGAACCCAATTACTGTACACAAGTTTTTGTGGTGTTTTTTTAGCAATTATATTCAAATGAAATCAAATCAGTTTATTTACTGAAAAGACGTTACAAACAGCATAAATGTTTAAGGCATCTATTGAGTACAGGGAAAATATTATAAACATACTACATAATACCAGGAACGCATTAAAGATGGTTCAACATTAGGAAGATTCTAAAGTCGAGAGTAGTTGTCTTCTGAACGCACCTCACTAATATAAAAGACGTCGTTTTCCGAGGAGCGTTCAACAAATTTATTGCTTTTCCCATTGGTGTCACAGAGGCCGATTTCTCAAAATATTCCCTGATTAATCTTAAGATATGAGTTATGAGATTTCCATCTTTTCGAAGCTGCAGAGAATTGGTCCCGAGCATTTCCAAACGAAATGCCGTGTCATAGAGCCACAGGTAACCACCATACTCGTACACCCTCGTGTAGAGATATACCTTAGAATTTTTTCTGAACCCTCTTTAGCATAGATTCTCATGACATGTGATAGATATCGGCAATTTATTGTCACCTGAATTCTACACATAACAAAGACAGTGTGATAATCACACTGCCATGGCCGGGAATCGACCGGGACCTTCTATATGGCAGTCAGAGCTCTTACCATTCGGCCACGAAGGTCTTCCATATTATCGTTACTCTCTAAAAGAACTAATATCAATCTTGTGTTCGGTCAATCGTGTTCAAAATTATATTTGCATGATTACATAGTTACAGAGAAGTCCAAGTAAATTTAAATAACGTCCTTACTTGAAATGACAAAAATATATTTTTAAATCTAATGTTGTGAAATCTGTGTAAGGCATTTAGATAGCGCAAGCGATTTGACGCATATTCTTATGATCAAATAATCATTAAGATGGTTTAGACACATAAAAATAATAAAATAGATAAATAATAAAGAAAATATATGTGAACTATATAAACGAAACAAGATATAGAGAAAGACCGAAGAAAACGTGCACAATTAAATCAATAGAACAATAAACAGCATCCACACGAAGAGTCGAAGAAATCGAGGTATGTGCATGCTGAAGAACAAGAGAAATATATCAGAAATAACAGCGTGGCGCTACATTATTTCTGCCTACCCCTTGGGGGATACGGTGTAATGGTTAGTTAGTTTTAGTTTTTGAATGAAACATAAAAATATATTTGCAAACTCATAATTGGATGTGTTTTATTTAAATATTTATAGTTCATCGATTTGGCATGACCAAATAAAATAAATTGTATAGGTCGACCATGCCAGAAGTCGAAAGAATTGACGTGAGCGTATACTCGCTTTGTCTAATTTGGGAGGAAATTAGAGAGGTGTGTCAGGGTAGAGTTTTGTGGCTGTCAATTCTCTCTCTCTGCCAACTCTTCTTGAGAAACGGCGTGATGGTTTACTGTTGTTCTTACCTCTAATATAAAATTGAATATGTAGTATTAATTTCAATCAAATTTGACCACGTGATGAAACGGTTTTGTCACAGCGTCAGCGACTTGCCTAACTAACTGCAATAAGCATTTCGGTTATAAGTAGGAGGGATCATTAATTTTTAGTGATACGATTATGCGATCCGGATACGGGGGGTGGTGACCGGCGTTTGATGCTCGTATTAATTGCGCAGGCGCATAACTTTTATATTCGTCAAGCTTGCTTCCGGTGGAGGCTGCTTGAAGATGGTGGACCACAAGCAAACCATTCGGGATCTGATCCCAGTAGAGAAAATGAAAACAATTATTCTCGTTATAAGGATGAAATAACCATACCGTGGTTAAATTCGAAGCGTTTTATAATTTTACTAGGGCACACAACAGACGTTTTCCTGCCCGAACGTTGGCTTGCTTGCTATTAGCTAGCAAGGTAAATAATTAAAATACCACAGAATTCGACAGCAGCGCCATCTATGGTCAGCAAGCAAAACTATGAATTATTATTTGAAGGTCAATTATTCATGAACTTTTCAAAATGTTTTAAAAGTCACCTAACGGATCCAATAGTGAATCTAAACCAAACAAGTAACTACTCAAACACACAAAAAAAATCATCAAAATCTGTCCAGCCGTTTAGGAGGAGTTCAACCACATACGTCATATAGAATAATTTTATATTTATATTAAGATATCTATGAGTAATGCTATGTATTTCTTCTATATTCGTCATACTTTGTGTTGTAATTGCTTTATTTCTATTTTTCTTTTTTATACACTTTATACAACACTTACATTTAAAAAATTTAAATTACATAGATAAGTTTCGGACAACCAGTCCTTCTTCAGTGATACATATTATAAAGATAACATCTGTCAGATCATGTAAACAATTTTATAATATTTTTAATATATATCTTTATAATATGTATCACTGAAGAAGGACTGGTTGTCCGAAACATGTCTACGTAATTTAAATTGTTTTAATGTAAGTGTTGTATAAACAAAGTGTATAAAAAATAGAAAAGAGAAATGTTATGTATGTTTATATTCATATGTATTAACTTCATACGTAGAAAACTAAAGCGAATAATGGCAATATGTTTTGTAAGCAAAAATTATTTTCTCGGTGCTTTTAGGTATGTGCTGGATAGTTATCTGCTTACCCCAATCGAGTGATATCGGGTAGAAAAGTACGTACAATGGCACACTTTAGATATCACAGTCAAACATAATAATGTCCACTGCTTTGAAGGGTTCCCATACCGGAAGCGTCCCGTGCACCCCTGGACCAAACAGGGGAGGGGGTGAAATGTCACTCAATGCTCCATCAAAAGTCTATTGTCCGCTGAGATTTTTATTCGTCAGTTTGGCGATGGGAATGCGCATCTCCGGAATATTTCATGTCATAATATTTTATTGGGTTTTTACGTTTTATTTTTATTTGCATTTTTATTAGCTTGGCACCGGGCAGGGGCGATAAATTTTAGCCCTGGCTGCACCCCTGAGAACTTGGACATCATCAAAATGTAGCGTTCTGGGGTAAATCATTATAATGTTTGTGCATAATATTGGCAGTGGTGCATCAGTGAGATTATATTTGTGCATTTAGCGTTGTATTTTATTTATGCTTCCGACATCATTTTTGTTTCTTGCTAGTTTCAATGCAAGAGAATTTTTTTTTTAAGGAACATAGAAGTTCCCGCCACATACCCGAATCTGTTAATAGGGCGTAGCGGCGCCCTTTTGTCAGCCTCGCTTGTACACTCCCTGGGCCTGTCCCCGGTTCATCCGGGACTTACATTTAAAGACGGCAACATCAAGGGGGTGCCAGACCACATTTAATCTACCCTATCTTATTTCTTTGCTCCACTGTACTTTATTGAATAAATAAGCATAATATATAATACAGGAACATTTTAGAAACAGTATATAAAAAAAGGAAAAATACACCACAGGAATATACAGCGAAATGGTTTGCAGAAAATTATACCATTTTTACTGGTTTTCTCAGGATACCACATGGGCCTTTTTTAAATATGGTAGTTTCCACATTTATATACAGCAAGCTATTATAACCCAATTACTTTCTACAACTTTTTAGCTATTGATTCTCATTACATACTCGTATGATAGGGGGATGAAGCGAAAAGGGGGCGACGAGGTGTAACAGGCGAATGTATAACCTTACAGAATTTTTTAAATCCGTTATCACACAATATACATATGTATATAATTTGTTACATACTAAAAGCATACGATAAAATCACCTTATAAAATAATATCATCTATGATTTTGTGACACCACATCCTTCGACAGATATTAATGGGTAAAGTGGAGGGACGTCGGGGAGTTGGTAGAAGTCAGCTGTCCTGGCTGAGAAATATCGAAGATTGGACAGGAACAAGAAACGTTCAGAACCTTTTCCAAGTGGCGCAGGATAGAGATGCCTTTGCTGCAGTGATTGGCGACGTTGGGGGGAACTGACACGGTACCGAAAGAAGAAGAACATATGATAGGTACCAAATCTATCGCAGTTTTATTGTTACGTAAATTCTAGACCAAAGACAGTGGGACAATCACACTGCCATCGCCGGGAATCGAACCCCGGACCATCGGTGTGGCGGTCATATGATTTGATGTGATTCCGATTAACAAAGCATTTAGAAACAATTTATTACACTATCGTTCATTTGTTTTATGTACCAAATCGACATGGAAACTAAAAAAAAGTATCAGAAATCTAATCATTTTTTTCAAATCATCAAATATTAAACATTTTTTATTATTTTGTAAAAGTGAAAAGGAAGTTTCATTAATCCATAGCTTAAATCGAATGAATAAAAACTGCCGGGTGCTAATGGAAACAATACAACATCAGCCAAGCTTTCCACTAAATGGCAAGTGAAAGAAAAGAAATAAAGTAGTGCCATTCATACAAAGAAGACGAAGGAAGAATGATTGAAAGTCTCATTTAAACAATATGAATTACAGGAGCATGTGGAGAAATGTATCTAATTACTTAATGCAGCATGGCCAATAAGAGTAAGATGAGAATCTATAAAGCATGCGTAAGACCAATAATAACATATGGCGTCCAAGCAAGGGCAGACACAGTAAAGACCAAACACGTTTTGAGGACTTCCGAAATGAAGACACTGAGGACGATAGCAGGCAAGGCACTGAGAGATCGCGTAAGGAACACCAGAATAAGATAGATATGTTAGGTTGAGGATATTAGAAGATGGAGCAAACAGCGAAAAAGGGACTGGTACGGTCATGTTCAAAGAATCGACACCATCAGACTCCCCTATATTGCATTGCATAATCAGCCTCATGGGACTCGTCCTTGTGGAAGACCTCCTAAAAGATGGAAAGACAGCTGGAAATCTACCTCACAGGAAGAGCAACACTCTGGAGAATAGACCACATAGGTCTACAACAAGGAAGAATAAGAAGACTTAATTGCAGCCATGTTTAGAGTAGAGAAATTTTCATTATATAAATAAGTTGAATCTTAAAAGGTGTATGTCAGGAAAGAAAAGCGTAATAGTCCATCCATTACGTCGATCCCTCCGGGAAAGCAAAAGTGAAGACACTGCAAAAGGAAGTAGCGATTTCCTGAGCACGGTTCGTATATCTCTTGGGTTATAGAATCAATTAAAAATTCTGCGAATTTGCATAACTAATATAGCTAATGCAAAAACACCCCCTACCCCAGTTTTATCCCATCATCGCGGGGGGTGCCGCTTCCTGTCTCGTGACATGGGAGACAAATCGCAAGAGAATGTTATTTTGACAATTACAAATCAAGTCACCGTGAATGTTTTACAGCTTTCATCTCAAGTTTGAATATATTAAATATGATATTCTGGATTGAAGTAAGCTAAGTACGTAGCCCTAAATGAACTTGAGTAAATAATCTCAAATACCAGTACAAATCCATATATCCAAATTCTCGTCAGTTGATGCTGCAATATACTAGAGAAGGATTATTTAAAAAACTTAACTTTATTTATCATTAATATCGTATGATCACCTGCGTGCATTAGATTAGACCTTATTAAGAAAGAAAATGAGTTTTCATGAGCTCTTTTGAAACTTCCTCTTATGAAGAGAAGCGCCATTAAAGATATTTCATGATACATCAAAATGAATAAAATGGAATCTTTTATTATACGTGTACCAGGAATTAAACTATTATTTTATAGTGTTACGTTAAAATTTGTTTAAAAAAATATTTTGCAAAAATTACAATATATAATAGCCATCATCGGGAAGATCCAAGTTTCTGGCTTAATTATTAAATGGTTCGAAGTGGATCGGAATCAACTAAAAAAAAATCTATTTTTATTCATCAAAATTTGATCGTCGTCTACATCTAGGAAGGTATTTAACATAGGTTGTTCAACAAAGGTTGATGAAACAGCTGTCGCGTAAAATAAAATACAATTGTGGTACAAAAACAAAGTTATTTAATTTAACAATTTTAAAATGTCAAGGTTAAAACAATGGACTATTCAAAAAAAAATTATGCAAAATATCTTCAAATATTCAATCTAATATAATAAAACTTTTAGAAAACAGAAACAGAAGTTTTCATTCGTAATTATAATTAAATATGGATATTTATAGCATTGCTTAAGAAACGAATAAGAAAATATCCTAAATAGCCATTTATAATGTCAAGCTGTGTTAATAATGGAAAAAATTAAAAATACGGAGGTGCTTTATTCATCTTAACAAATGTTAAATTAGCGTTAAGACTAGACACCCCAAAACAAGGGCGAAGGGATGAAGATTGTCGCTGCAAATAATCCAGCCAGGAAACAGCCCTCAAGGCAGTAATTTCGAGGGGTGGTATTGCTAATTAATTATTCCTATGACATAAATAATAACTGCCGAGTCTTAGCTAAGAATTTTAAGCACATTGTATGGAACATTTAACAGTATTAATCGGAGTACTCAATTATCTTGGGTGGAATAAGAGAGCTGAATATGGTATTCTAGCAGTTGGTGAAAATCTAACTAAAACGCCCAGGGCGAACTACTGGTACAATAATGTACCGTCTTATGCATTTATATTTGTTCATATTATATCAAAAGCAATGTTATAAACACATTTAATAAAAATTAAACAGTACTAGATGATTTATTGTGTGGATTATATGGATTAATCTTTAAAAGATTAACATATGTAATCAAATCTACATAGATGGCGTATTGAAACTGCTATGTGAAGATAAACATAGATTTGTAACATATATACAACCTCCAAGAATTTGTCTTACATGGTCATAAAGAAAAAGGTGGAATGGGGAATGTTGTAATTACATAAAGCGTGCGCTTAACCCAACCAATGACAGGTCATAAGTCCTGTAAACACCTTGATCAACCATATCCAGTTTCTAGTTTGCATTTTCGTCTCTATTGAGATACAATTAGATTTATTTATAAATTAAAACACAGTTCATTAAAAAAATTATATTTAGAATATTTTTTAAGTGTATTAATAATAATTAATATTTTTAATTGAAATTTCTTCGTAGAAGAAGTTCATTGGACACGATGAAAATAAAAAGAAGTAATCAAAAAATATATACACTTTGGAATTGAAAAATAGCGCTGTTTATTTTCCATTTCGGAGGAGACCTCCATCTTCAATATACAACAAAAAACTAAACAATGAAAGACTTATTAAAACGCATTTAAAAATCTATACAATACAATAGAACAATACATTTGAATTTAAAAAAAAATATTACCTGGACTTATTGCTTTAAGTACTAATAATTTATTTTTATCAGTAAGAACATTTCTTCGTTTTCGAGGTTTTGTAATACCGCCCTTCGTTTTTGTGGTATGTGAGCATGATCCATACACCATAGATACAAGTACATAATCCATAGATAAATATATTCATAGGTAGCCGCGAAACATTGTGAATATGGAGTCCAATATGAAGTGTCCATTAGCGCGCCATGTCAGTCTGTAATACGACCGGCTAACTGTTACCCATAATAATAACGTTATTAGTTCGCCATTGTCAACTTGCGTAGATACCATCGCGGTCGGTACGTCACAACCAGCGCCCTGTGTTGCCAGGTCACCATAATGATTTCAAATTGAATAGACTTGCAATTATTATTGTGCACCGGGAGATGTAAATATTTACGTACCTGGCAATTTGAAAATCTCTTCAAAAGCTGTATGGGTGATCGTAACTACTCGCTTTTATAAACTATCTCGTTATATTGTATAGATCTTAATTTTGTTAATTTTATAGTGAAAGATTTATGATTTTCTTCTATATTCGCCATAACTTTGTGTTGTTTTGACTCATTGAACAATGTTTATTTTTATTTTTAAACATTGTTAAAAACACGAACATAAAAAAAACATGTTTCGGACACAGAAGCCTTCATCAGTGTTTAGTGTATGCAATATAAATATTTTAATAAAGCTTTCATGCATGTTGTCAGTTTTGACAGAAATGTTTTTTTCGAACGTGTATGCATTTGTTATAACAAATATTATTGAATAAATCTAAAGTAATAGTTTAATGTTCTTATCGGGGTCCAGGTAAAATTAATACCTGAAGAATAGAAGAATTAATACACCAAAAATTTCTATAAGCAATATTAATATCCATTGTTTTGACCGATACACTGTGATACTTCAACAACTGTTAAAATTTATAACACTGTTATGATATCAAAAATTTTATTATTAACTTTTTGAGTATCGCAACAGCTGTTTCGCTAACCGATGTTGGCATCATCAGGTGAATTGATTCCAACATCGGTTGGCGAAAAAGCTGTCGCGACACTCAAAAAGTGAATAGTAAAAATTGTGATACCATAACAGTGTTATAGATTTCAACAGTCAATTTTGGGATACTTTTATGATATTTTAATTGTAAATATGATTATTTTAGTAAAACAAATATTAAAATCGTAAATAACTGACTCACTCCCTCACACTCAGTGTAAAATTTATTATATATGATTATTTTATAAATCATTACTTCGGTCTGTCGGATTTGGCATTTATCGCTGGTGTAGCCGATATATCGGTTTTTGGCAAACAAAGGATTATAACATTAATATTATAGCAAATCATATCAGTCTCTAAATGTACACTACAATTGACAATAGAAAAATCATAAGTTTACATCAACAATAAACTCTGTGAACATAGTGAGATAATTCATTTTAGATAAACTTAAGGCGTTAACACTGTGGAACTCCATTATGACATTTTTTATAAATTAAAAAACTGTTTTTCCACTTTTGAGTTTATTTTTCTCGACATGTTTCGTACACCTTCATCACCGAGAGAACGATATAAACTTTGTTCTCCCGATGATGAAGGTGTAAGCTTTCGAAACATGTCGAGAAAAATAAACTCAAAAGTGGAAAAAACAGTGTTTATTCATAAAAATTTGAGATAATTATATAAATATGAGGATAGAGATACTACTCCTCCATCTAAACAAAAATATGACATAAAACATATTTCATTTTATTAAACTTACCCCTTGCGCACTAAATTAAATGTCATATCGTTCCCTTATAATATTATGAATGACCAGAAGCAATGCAACAAAGGGCAGCATTGCCCATTCATTAGGCCCTTTCATGATGGGCAAAGGGACGGTAATTACTGAGTTTTTAATGCCTTTTAATGACACTTAGGGCACTGATTATGAATATTAATTTGGCTCAATTGACCCTGCGGTGACCGGGAGAAAAATAACTCCCAAAGTTCTCACGGGCCATTGGTTAAAGAGACGGGTGTTACGAAAGCAGTGTAGAATACATCCGGCATAATATTACTAATTCAAAATAAATAAATAAATCTATAAACTGTTACATTAAAAAACTTTCCAAAGTTGAGGTACGAAAAATGGGGTACGAAGTCGAGGCAGACCTAAGATAAAATGGCATGACCAAATTAATCAAATTTTAAAGGTTGGTCATGTTAGAAGTCGGAGGAATCGACTTGCGTGTATGACTCGTTGTATGAATGTGGAGAGGTTTGCCAGGATAGAGTAGTGTGGCGGTCCATTCTCTCTGCCTACCCCTGCGGGGAAACGGCGCGATGGTTTATTTGTTTGTTTGTTTTTTAAAAAAACTTTGTTTTATGTATCACAATTGTATTTAAATTTTACGCGACAGCTGTTTCGTCAACATAGGTTGTCGAAACAGCTGTCGCGTTAAATAAAAATACAATTGTGATATATAAAACAAAGTTTTTTAATTGAACAGTTTATAATATTAAAGTATCATAGTGTTTCCTAATCAAAACAGTTTTTTTTAATTGACTTCAGAAAACGACATAAAAACAGAATGTAGCGGTCCATTATTTCTACCTACCCCATCGGGGAGACGTGATGGTTAATTAGGTATTTTTAGGGCATTTTCACTGTGGAATTGTATATTTTTCTCGATACACCTTGAAAGGTGCAAAACATTCGAAACATGTCTAGAAAAAAAGCAGTGTTTTAATTAACATAATTATAAAGTATTTAAAATATTTAATACAAATGTGTTCTTTTTTAACCACCCAGTAAATTCAAAAATTCAAAACCGTGTTCCATGTTAGTTCCGCGTGTCCGAAATCTGCGGGTCGGACGACACTTCTGTCTCCGCACGGGAACTGTCCACATGTGGGCATTCCCGACGCTCGCTGCCCGGCGCGTGGACGCTAGCCCCGGGCGGCGGACGCGTCGCGATGGCATAGGGGTAACACAGACGATAATGACCAATCTATTGCCATACCCAAACACTTTAGAATGTAGATATATAAATTTCCTTTGAATCCAATGACGCTTTAAATGGAATGCTCACAAAAAATATAATTTTACTTCTTTATTGTTTCTTAAACGATATTGTAAAATAAATGTAAATGTAAAATAAAACGTCCGTCTTCTAGGAGTTTTATTAGTAATGATAAATAACATTTGATTATACCTTAGAAGGGCGACACGTGTCATCCCATAAATAAAGAAATAAATACTTTTTGAAGACAGACGTTTTCATTTATATTAATTGTTTAATATAGAGTTTTACACCATTGTTCAAGAAATAATAAGTAATATTGTAAAACTCCATAACAAATAATTAATACGAATAAAAACATCTATTTTTCTAGAAGTTTTATTACAATTTATGGGAACGAAATGTTTCGTCTATTAAGGCATTATCAAATATGTTGTTTTTCTAAGGCATTATCAAAAGGCTTTCTAAAGCACATTAAATAATATATGTCATTCCTATGAATAGAAATTAAACTTTTAGAAAATAAAGTCTCATTCGTATTAATAATTTAATTTCACTTAAGTATTAATTCTAAGGGACTCGAGTGATTGGAATTGCTACGGTGGGATGTACCCTGCTGGAAGCTGTGTACCTATGGAATGTCCAGAAAAGCCACCTTGTATGACAACAGCAAGACTTCCAATAAGTCCGACTTCTTGGCATCCTAAGATGGTCCTCGTTGTATCCGCTAGTCTGATGTGATCACTGACCTTTCCATCAAGGTTATAGTAGACATAGATAGAGTATATGGCGTATCTTTGCGCCACAAAACTGAAACCAATCAGCTAAGAGAAGGTAATTTCTACACTGAATTCTTGGAGAAAAGAATGTGAAACAACTCAGTAACACTTTACAGGAAATCACTATAGCGATAAATCATTCGTTACAGTGTCTACGTCATGGAGACCTGACAGTGCACTTTAAGAAGATGAAGAATAAACATTTAAGGATTTGTTTAAAGTATTGTTTAATTCGAATAATTATTATTTTATTCGAAAAAACAAAAAAATATTGAGATTTCTTAAGAAGCTACAATTATTCTTAGATTTTTTTCACGAATTTTGTGTAAAAATTAGCAACGAGTGTAATCTATAAAAGTACCATTTTAATTAAAATAATTAAAATCCTTTAATAAGTTTTCAAATGATAAAAATATAATAAAACTTATTATATATAAAAACGAATCTTCGAAATCGCAAATATGAATTAATACGAATGAAAACGTATGTTTTCTAGTAGATTTATTACAATGTATTTTATGGGAATGACATGTTTCGCGCTGCTGAGGCATTATCAACGAACATGAGCGAGTATATCACCTCGTGGAGACTCCATACCACCGAATCACAGTCGAGCCTTCGATTGTTGAAATGCTTCGTCCTCACAAATAATTTCAATAAAATAGACTGATTTATTGCTTCTTGAACAATGATATAAAACTCCGTATTAAATAATTAATAGAAATGAAAACGCCAGTTGATGTTTCATTATCATTTGATCAGGCGAAACACGTCATTCAAAAGTTTTCATTCGTATGACATGAGCGCCATTGCAAATAGTTAAGACCATTGACATGAATCTACATAAATAATAAATACCAGTGTCCTTCAGTCCTGATTGCCAAAATTTACATAATATAAATCGAAATACGAAATCAATCCGAACCTATTTAGCTTTTGAATGTAATTTTGCAGGGGCTTAAGGACCCCCTAGAAGTGTCAAAATATACCATAGATGTTTATGTAATACCATAGTTTCATATGGGTGACTATGTTGAGTGCGAAATATACCCCACTTATCAGTGCGAAATATCTTTTTTAAGTTTTGGTCCGCGACAAAGGGTTAAACGTGTGAATTCATTTTACAGTTTAATGCTGGTATGCCGATCTTAATTTGAACCCTCCAATCAAATCCTAGTAAACGAGATCAAAATCTGAAATGCTTATAACATTTAAAGAAGACGTTAAAAAATTATAATACAAAAAACAATTGGTATCTTCTGAATAAATATTATTTTGTATAATTTATTATTTTTTCTATGTTCGCCATACTTTGTGTTGAAGATGTTTTATTTGCCTTTTTTCTTTTTTATATACTTTGTACATAAAACACTAACTTTAAAAAAAAAATTACGTATCAGACATGTTTCGGACAACCGGTCCTTCCTTAGTGATATTATAAAGATACATATTTAAAATATTATAAAATTGTTTACAAATATGATCAGTTTTGACAGATGTTATAAAGATTTATTTCGGTACGTTTATGCTTTTGTTATAACAAATATTATGAATTAATTTAAATTTTATAATAATAATTTCAAGTTCTTATTGCGGTTCAGGTAATTACTTACAACAAAGAAAATAAATCAATGATTGGACTTGACGTTAAATTTATATTATTATTTTCTTTATTTTTAATTGCTTATTTTAATTTTTAAAGTTTCGAGTTTGCTCAAAGTTATACTTCTATTATTAACATGCAAAATTTCAACGCCGCTATCTTTATTAAATGAATGAACTTAAATAATTAATATAAATATAAAAAATAATATCCATATTAAATCAATTAAACGAATGAATACGTATGTTTTCTAGAAGTTGTATTGTATTTAATGGAAATTACTTTTTATTTGTATTAATTATTTAATATCGACGTCATTCCCATTAAATAAATTAAAACTACTAAAAAACAAACGTTTTTATTTGTTTTAATTACATGTGTACTAAAAAACAATATGTGCACCATCTAAAAAGAACATTTTGTGTCAAATTATTTTTATTTTGTTATTTTATTTTATATCATTGTATTTTAAATTATTTGTTTTAGATTTATTTTGTGGGTGTTGGACGATCGAAGTGTGCGCGGGAGATGCCTATTGGTGGCGATGAGGTTCGCAACCCATCACACCACGTCTCCAGCGGAGCGAAAAGAGTGCTGCATCAGTAAAAGTGTGACAGTCCATTCTTTCTGCCTACCCTTTCGGGGAGACGGCGTGATGGTTAGTTAGTTAGTTAGTTTATTTATATATTTATATATTATTTGCTCGCTCGATTTTTCGTGGGATTTTAATCATTCTTTTAAAATGGCTTTCCCTGCAAACAAATTTTCAAACTGTAAAATCCAACAAGAGAACACGTAAAACTAAACGAAATTAAATTCTCTCACACAAAGCATCACATGTACATTAATTCCAGTCATCTGGCTGCAAATTAAAGGGTCAACAGCGAGAACAATATGTATGCAAAATTTCCAGTCATTGATCAGAATCAGTGGCTCCCTCCACCCACATTGTGACCGCCGCCCCTGCCATTCTGTGACGAACCACCTAGCCCCGCGCCGCCCCTGTATTCTGGGACGAGCGCCCCTCCGACCAAGCCGCCACTGGTCTCTGATGAAAGCACTTGAAACGCATTGATATGAGCATATTGAATACTAGGAGAGCGGTATTCGGGGGTATGGTTTATGGAATAGTACTATTATGTACGATATGTAGGTACGGTAAGTATATCGAACTTATATTTAATCTACCTCCATACATCTCGTTACATGAGTCATGATTGAAAATATGAAAAAATTATTAAAATGTTCATGGACCCTTTCATTATATAACACAATACAGAAATGATATCCTCTGAATTTCTTACAGTTTGGACTCCACTCTTTCATGTGGATTCACATTTGAATACATTATTTTTTTAGTCCTAATTTCAAGAATATACGAAGTATGCAATAAGTATGACTTTTTTTTTTTAAAAGACTAATTAATACCAAAGATTTCAATCAATGATATTAGAATTCATTTTTTACAATCTTCAATATGAGCAGAAAATAGCTCATTATTATGAAGAAGGAATCTGGTCGTGTCCAGGCTCGAACCCAAGTCCCCTGGATCAGAAGCCAAACGTTCTATCCCCTAGACCACCACCCTATTTATGAATATGGAGGAAGCTAGAGATGTATGTCAGGAAAGAGAATTGTGGCGGTCCATTCTATCTGCCTACGCCTGCGGGGAAACGGCGTGATGTTTTTTTGTTGTTAAGCCTAAAAGTCGCCCCCATAGCTGAAAAAGCTGGGCAACGTCTTTTATGATGGTACGACCATGTGAACAGAAGGGGACAATGAATACACCATCCACAAGGTCCTTCAACTGGAAGATGGAAGGTGGGACCGATCAGCTCCCTGTAACGTGGATGTCCACAGTCAGGAATGACCTTAAGGTGCTGCGACAGGATAGCCAAATGACCCTGGATTGCGAAGCTTAGAAAAGACATATTAGGAGAACCCACCACAAATAAAGGAAATGGTTAGGCGAAAGAAAAAAATATTTTGCTTAAAAGAAAGCTTTTTTACAAAAACGATTTTTTTATGAATTAACATGAAGGATGAAAGTATTGTAGAATAAATGCAGTAGAAATGAGATCTCTTAGACGAGTGTATGAATACTCTGTGTATGATAGAGTGTCGAATGAAAATATAAAAAGTTAATGCGGTGCGAATGATGGTGTTACACAACAAAATAATGAAAGGATCATTAAGATAGTTTGGACATATGGAAAGAATGAATGAAGAAAGAATGGTAAAAAAATTATATGTTAACGATGTAATTGGAACCAGAAATAGAGGAAGACCGAGGAAAACGTGGCACGATCAAATAAATAAAATATTGAATGTCGGTCATGGGAGGGGTTAGAGAAATCGACGCGCGTGCATGACACGATGCAGCCCATTCTTTCTGCCTACCCCTTCGGGGAGACGGCGTGATGGTTAGTTAGTTAGTTAGTAACATTGTTTTTTTTTTCTTCTGGAGTTTATTTTTCTCGAGATGTTTCGGAGGTTTTACACCCTCATCATCGGGAGTACGATATAAATGACAATTGTCTTCAATTAAAATTATTATAAATAGTTAAGAATCTAAAATGAATTGTGCTGGATCAGTAGATAAAACTTTACGCACTATTGAACATTTAAAAACGTATCAAATTTCAGAACGGGTTAGCCACTAAAGTTTAAATTTATGATTCTAAACCATCTGTTCAATTGACCAGTCATTAACTTTAGTATACGAGTATATAAAACAAAACATCCACGTTGTAAAATATTTATTGATTATTTATAGTAAGGTACCTCTACTTGAAAGTTGGTAGACATGCGCATTCAATGTTTTTTTTATGTGTGTAAACACGTGGCTTTTATTATGAGTCATTCCACCGAAGAAAATTATTTATGAAAATACGTTTTATATCTTTGACGAAGTAACTTGGACAAATATACATTTTTTAGATGAATAGGATGCCCGGTTTCATAAGTATTGTACACATATATTGTATAGTTATGTACGAGTATAAAGTTAAATACAATATTATGTTTTATGTCAATATGCTTATTTTATTCTTCAACTATTTCATATAAAGAAAAGGTTTTCTAGAAAAAAATTCTAGTTCATTTAGGTCAATTATTATTTGATAATGCACTATCAAGGCAAAACATGTCAATACAATACATAGGTCAACAGACTGGTTCAGACACTCCAGTTTTATTTGCATTTCACACATTTATCATCTCCCTCTCTCCCTCTCTCCCTCTCTCCCTCTCTCCCTCTCTCCCTCTCTCCCTCTCTCCCTCTCTCCCTCTCTCCCTCTCTCCCTCTCCCACTGTCCCTCTCTCTCAATAAATAATTACATGTAACACCTCTCAATGGTGGATGTGAGAGTATACGAGTATATATAATTCGAATTATGCAAAAAAATATTACTTTGTATTATATTAGAATGGTAAAGCGCACCAACCCGCATGCTTCGTTCGCCAATTAAACGCGTTTAGCCGCGTATTGTGTTACACATATCAAGCTAGAAGGATTATTTTATTGTTTGAATTTAGAAGGGCAGATCAAATGACTTACGCCAAGCAATTCTCAACAATTTTCCCGACGCAATAATTTTTTTATAAAAACAAAAAAAAATTATAAGTAATGGGGTTTTTTTTTTGGTTTTAATTAAAAACTTAACATAAATGCCTTTAAATATTCCACTGTTTTGGCTGAAACACGGTGATAATTCAACATTATTAAATGTGAAAATTCAAAATACTGTTATAATTTATATTATTCACGTTTTGAGCGTTGCGACAGCTATTTCGACAACCGATGTTGTCGTGATACTCAAAAAGTGAAAATTATGATCTTATATCAGTATTTTTCAGTTTGACAGTTAATACGTTTCTTTTTGTATATTTAATATATTTTCATAGATTAACACATTAACCATTAATGCAGTAATCTAAGGAAAAACCATCATTAGTACATTTGTTTCAATAAAAATAATTATTTATTTAATTGTACTGAATATGAACTTTTACATCATTGTTTTCAATAAAGAATAAATAGGTGATAATTCAATATTTTGTAAGTAATATAATGAAAATTATTTATTGTTTCTTGAACAATGATGTCAACGCCATATAAAATGATTAATACTAATGAACAGTTTTCTAGAAGTTTTATTATATTTAATAATTTGATAATGCCTTAGATGGGCGAAACATATCATCCCCATAAAATGTAATAAAACTTCTAGAAAACTGACCTTTTCATTCGTATTAATAATGATAATTGATCAACAATCGATTTAAAACATTGCATTGCTGAATACGTTATTTCAAAGAAAATCAAATAAAATCAAATCAAATCAGGTTATTCATCAAGAGACATTACAAAATTTATGTTTAAGGCATCTATTGAGAACAAGTAAAATAATATATTGTGTATAGTATACTACCAGAAACGCAAGACAGATGGTTCAACATTAGGAAGACAGGATACTCTCCAGAATTAAGAGTATTTGCCTTCTGAACGTACTTTCACTAACATGAAAGACGTCGATCTCCGAGGAGACCGCGTTCAGCAGACTAATTGCTCATCCCACCGGTGTCACCAGAGGTAGATTGGTTCTGGCGGCCGGTAGGTAAAACAATCTGCCACTGTCGGTGATATCTATCGGGGACAAAAAGCCGAACACCCTACAGTACGGCGAGTTCTCGAAGTATCCCCTAATTAATTGAAAGAAATGGGTAATTAGATGTCCATCTCTTCGAAGCTGTAGAGAATTGGTTCCGAGCATTCCCAAAAGAAATGCCTTGGGATAGAGCCACGGATAGCTACCATACTCCCTCATGTACATACTCCCTCAGAATTTTTTTCTGAACCCTCTCCAGCATAACGGAATATCTCGCCTCGTGAGGACTCCATATCACAGAACCACCTTTAAGTCTGCTTCGAACCCATGCACATTGTTCACATTGAGATCCCTGAAAACTCTGCTGGTCCGGACGATGAAGTCCAACATCCTCAGTACAGTGCCACACACATTTGTACAAATTAATGTTAAAATGGAGAAGGACGCCGGAGAAGGCGTCTGCTGTCCGAAATGTAAATGTAAAAAGGGTTGTGAAAATCCTGAATTTTTTATAAGTTGACTAACCAAAAGCTTTTTCAAAAGTTTGAGAAGCACAGGGAAGTTTTATGACAGATTAGAGACATGCGCTAATTGGCATCGCGCAGACTCACTCGGAGGGCAGCGGGCCAGCTACCGGCATCTTTGCATGTTAATCATGCCATGTTTGTTAAATGATTTTTAATGAAATGCTTGCGACGTCTTGCACAATAGTTTACGCTGGAAATTTAATAGACCCAATTAATCTAGTTTAAACCATTTACATACTCATAATCTACATATTTATTATTTAATGCGAACAACCGTTATTTTAAATTAAAAATGTTTGTGTTATTCTGTTGTACCGGATGTGTTTATTGTAAAAAAACATAGTATCCACCCGTACAGGGTGGCCTAAAATGACCTTAAACAAAAGTACAACAACAAAACATCATGTCGTTTCTTCGAAAGGGTAGGCGGAGAGAATGGAACGCTACACTACTCTTTTCTGACACACCTCTATAGTTTCCTTCTCATTCATATAGCATTAAAAAGATATTTTACTTAATGCTTAAAATACAATCATCGTTAGTGTGTAGATTGAATAAGCTACCATGCAAAGGGTGGCGTTGCAGATTAACATATATACAACTTCCAAACATTTCTCAGACATGGTGGTCATAAGAAAAAATGTGGAATGGGGAATGTTGTATTACATAAAGCGTGCACTTAACCCAACCAATTACAGGTCATAAGTCCTGTAAACACCTCGATCAACCATATTCGGTTTCCAATTTGCATCTTCGTCTCTATTGAGATACAATTAATTCTTAGCTAGTTATACACAAATAATCTACCTCTTGTTCATTTGATTAAATATTTGAATTTTTATTTCATTAATGAAATAAAATACCAAATTTTGATTTATCGCTCTAAGATAATCTGCAGTCGTTCTATCTGAAAATAAAATCAATTTAATAGTCCACTGTTTTGGCCGAAATACTATACTTTAACACGATAAACTATTAAATTAAAAACTAACTAACTAACCATCACGCCGTCTCCCCGAAGGGGTAGGCAGAAAGAATGGACTGCCACACCTTTCTTTCCTGACATATTTCTCTCGCTTTCTCAACATTCATACATCGTGTCATGCACGCGCGTCGATTTCTCTGACTCCTCACATGGCCGACATTCAATATTTGATTTATTTGATCGTGCCACGTTTTCCTCGGTCTTCCTCTATTTCTGGTTCCATTTACATCATTAACATATATTTTTTTTACCATTCTTTCTTCATTCATTCTTTCCATATGTCCAAACCATCTTAATGATACTTTCATTATTTTGTTCCTGACACCATCATTCGCACCGCATTCACTTCTTATATTTTCATTCGACACTCTATCATACACAGAATATCCGCACATTCGTCTAATAGATCTCATTTCTACTGCATTTATTCTACTTTCATCCTTCCTTTGCCAGTTCCATGCTTCGCTTCCATTAAATTAAATAAAAATTATTTTATGTATCACAATTCTATTTTTATTTTTCGCGACAGCTGTTTCGTCAACCTATGTTGACATCATCAGGTGTTACAATAATATATCAAATGTCAAATTTTCGTGATTTTTCGAAACTTTGAGTTTAATATTTTTAAAGATCTTGCTGGAGTTGAGTTGATACCTAATTATTTTAATTAAAAGAACGCTTAGTAAAAATAATAATAATAATCATAATACTAATAAAAACATTAATTAGGAGGAACAATTACACATAATATAGAGTCAAAATTTTACTTCTGGCTCTCAGGTATATTTTTTTTATATGTGATTATTATTATTTGATCTGACTACATATATAGTATTATACATACGAGTATATGTATGCGTTGTGGACCTAGGTAAAAACATAAGGACTTATCGTTATGGAATTCCATACTGACGAATTACTATCAAAGTCTAAAGTTATGGTATTCGAAAAGGGAGAACGTATGACGGATTGTGACATAAGTGCGAACGGTGAGAAATTAGAGCAAGTTACCGAATTTATTTATCTGAGAAGCATATTTACAAGAGATGGAAAAATAGAGAGAGATATCGAAAGGTGGGTTGGAAACAAAATAAATGATGCGCTCAAAGTCATTACAGCAAATATAAATATATCTATTGAATCAAAGACGGCAGTACACAATGGAGTTCTAGTGCCGCCCTTTTGTGTGTAAGTGAAGCTTGGAGTTGGCAGAAGAAGGGTAGATTTGGCAGAAGAAGTGAAGCTTGGAGTTGGCAGAAGAAGGGAAAGTAAGATAAATGCCGCAGAAATGAGGTCACTTAGAATAATATGTAGAAAAAATAATGTATGATAGAATATCTATTGATAAAGTAAAAAAGCAATGTAAAGAGGATGATTGCTTCCTAAATAAAATAACGAAAGGGTCACTAAGATGGTTTGAATATATGGAACGAATATGAAAGAATAATGGTTAAAATGATATATACGAGTACAAGTAGTACGAATGGAAAACGAAGTTGAGGAAGGCCAAAGAATACATCAAATGACCAAATTAATAATTACTGAAAGGCGGCCATGTTCGAAGTAGGGACAATCGACGAGCGTGCATGTCACGATGTGTGAAAGTAGACGATGCGCGAGAGTTATGTCAGGATAGAACAGTGTGGCGGTCCATCCTCTCTGCCCAACCCTCCAAGAAACGGCGTAATGGTTAGTTAGTTAGTTAGTTAAAAAAAAATCTACTCTTGAGTTTATAAGAGATAAGATTTTATACCTTCATCACCAGAAGAAAGATATAAATATAAAATTTTGAATATATACAAATACTTGTTGACGAATACTGGATTTTACCCATTGCGGGTTATAATTTTTAAGGATTAATTGTATCTCTGAACGAAGATGCAAATTGGAAACAAAATATGGTGGTCGAGACGTTTACAAGACTTATGTCATTGGTTGAGTTAAGTGCACGCTTTATGTAATACAACCCTTCTTAAATATTTATTTATTTATTCATTTATTCAGTAAGGGCAGCATACAACGATATCAATATATTAATTAAGAAACATTAAGAAAAATAATAAATAAAACCAATTACATGCTACCACAAATACAATAAACAGTTAATTGAATTTAAGCTAAGGCAAAATACGGTCAAACAAAATTATTGAGAGTTAAACATAATAATAGTAGTAGAAATTAGAACAAAATTAAAAGTATAAATAAAAGTAAAAATAAAAGTAACATGTAATAATATCATGTAACATTATGGTCTCATCTACGCTGAAAGGTTGCTCCTATCGCTTTTTTGAAGTTTCGTTCGTTCAAGTGGAAAACATCGATGTCTCCAAAATACTTGTTGTAGTTGGCGTTGTGTAGTGTAAAATATAAATATAAATATAGTTAAATATACACAAATTCAGTAACTTGCTAGATTCATCTCATTAATACTTATGGTTCAACCAATTATTTCCTCCTACATTTCAAAAACCAACACCTTTGCCTTTTTGACATATATCATTTATATTTTGGTAAAACTGCGCATGTTACATTTGGTCAATCATTACATGAACAAACTGACGTCACTCGGCATACAAACCATATTACGTAATCCAATAATTCCAATGCACACGCGTGCTACTTGAATGCTGCTGGATACACCCGGCAGGGCGATGTCCATCTCAATATCCCCGCACTCTCCGTGCACAGCAAACAGGCGTAATATCCTGGCGGGCCAATCCGATAGATTAGCGCGGAGACCACGTGCGGCCGTGCGATTCTGTCGGACGGAGTCGGGCGAACACGTAATGCTAACTTAATGAGAGCACGGCTTAAAGGGTTAAAACCCAGCGCTTCTCAAATGTAGCGTAATTCTACTTTTAAATTCAACTTAATTAAAAATGAAGGTTTGGACATTTCTCTGACTCTTTCAAGTGGCCGACATTCAATATTTGATTTATCATTAAGATGGTTTGGACATATGGAAAGAATGAATGAAGAAAGAATGGTAAAAAAATTATATGTTATTGATGTAAATGGAACCAGAAATAGAGGAAGATCGAGGAAAACGTGGCACGATCAAATCAATCAAATATTAAATGTCGGTCATGTGTGGAGTCGGAGAAATTGACGTGCGTGCATGACAAGACGTATTAATGTAGAGGAATTGAGAGAAGTATGTCAAGACAGAACAGTGTGACGTTCCATTCTTTCTGCCTATCCCTTCGGGGAGACGGCGTGATGGTTAGTTAGTTAGTTAGTTATATTAAAGGTCGGCTATGTTAGAAATCGACGTGCGAGTACGACTCTCTGAATGAATATGGAGGAAGCTAGGTATGTTAGCACAGAGTAGTGTGACACGAAATACACAAAACATAAGAACGGAGATGGGACGAGGAATAAGAGAAAGTATGCACTAGGTCAATTATTAGGTTGAGCAATAGTTACTTCCAAATTTTAATATATTTTGTTTTGCTTTAAAAAAATGTCAATACTATATTAATCCGGGTGGTGGTCAAGGGGATTGAACGCTTGGCTCCTGATCCAGGAGACTTAGGTTCAAGCATGGACACGACCAGATTCCTTCTTCATAATAATGAGCTATTTTCTGATCATATTGAAGACTGTAAAACAATTTCTTCAATGTTCGCCATACTTTGTGTTGTAGATGTTTTATTTTATTTTTTATATACTTTGTACATAACAATAACTTTAAAAAAAAATAATATCAGATATGTTTCTATATATACTCTCTGCGTATACTTCCGGGGAAACGGCATGATGGTTAGTTGTTTTTGTACCTTGCAGTTTGAGAATCTTTATTTGTACGAAAGTGCATTAGATGCAATCATGGTTTGGTCCAGAGTCGTCTCCGCAATACGAGCGTCTAATCCAGGGTTAATTTATGACTCTATTTGTTGTAAATTGTTGCACAGAGAGAGACGGACGAGTCAATTGAAATGACCTCTCTATCTTATAGTTGAACTCGTAATCAAACAATCAGTTCAAATATTGACAGTTAAATGCACAAAGTATATTGCATTTATCAACACTTTGTATGCATTATACTAGTATTTACGTTTTTGTACAAACAAACTAGTAATGGTGTTCTTGTACCGACCCTTATGTACCCCAGTAGAAATAAGATCTCTTAGACGAATGTGTGGATACTCTGTGTATGATAGAGAATCGAATGAAAATATAAGAAGTGAACAAAATAAAACAAAATAATGAAAGGATCATTAAAATGGTTTGGACTCATGGAAAGAATGAATGAAGAAAGAATGGTAAAAAAGCATATGTTAACGATGTAAATGGAACTAGAAATAGAGGAAGACCTAGGAAAATTTCTGTTTGGCATTTATCGCTGGTGTAGCAAAATTCGATATATCAGCTTTTAGACACCTTTTGGATAGAGCAGTGTGACCATCCTAGATCTCTGTATACTCCTTCGGAAAAAGGAAATGATAGTTAGGTAGTTTGTTTAATCTACGAGGGTCCAAGTCCAAAAATAAAAATGATTTTTGAATATCGAACGAAAGAACAATGGTGTCTCCAGAGCATTGTTATGAAACAAAACAATAAAAGAAATGCATTCAAGTAGCGTTGTAAGGGACACAATAAATCAAAAACATATGTTTCAATTCCACCACCAGTTCTTTGCTTATTTAAAAAAAAAAAACGAACGCGGAAGAGGGCGGGAATCCGCTCAATTATGCACGAACCCTTCAACCCCCTAAAAACTTAATTGCACCCCAGTCTGTCTAAATTGTTCCAAGTGTGAGGTTATGCTATCGAGACTTGGTCATTATAACTAAAAGTTAATGATAATTGCTTAATTGCGATTTTTGCATTTAAAAAAAATGTGATAGATTATAAGCATTAGTGTTATTTTTTGATAGCTTCATTTGTATGATTGACGCTTATTCGCTAGTTTGCTAATTCATAAAATAATAGTTTAACGCTTGAATTTAATTTTAGAACGTTTTAATAGAACAGATTGTACCATTTTATAGTTAATACAATCAATCATTTCACATTTTAATCTTTTTACGAGAACGTAGTAATTATTACAGATACACAATGGATAACCAGCAACTTAAGCGTGTTTAAGGTACTTGGTATTATTTATGAAATTAGGCTGACTTTCCATGTTCACATCGAGAAAATATGTTAATATAAAAATGTAATTGATTATAAGCATTAGTGTTATTTTTTGATAACTTCATTTGTAATTGACGCTTGTTTGCTAATTGACATTAAGAGCGCCTTCCCCTGCCTCAGATGCCCCAGAATATGTGAGTCCAGGATCGGGCTCTTCAGTCACATGCGGACCCACAGCCGTGAAGGACAGTCTTCCTCGGACACGAGGGACAGCCTATGATGATGATGAATTCATAAAATAACCTTTGAATTTAATTTTGGAAAGTTTTTTATGGAACATAATGCACCATTTTGAAGTTGATACAATCAATCATTTCACATTTTTATCCTTTTACGAGAGCAATGCGTACTGTTTATTACAGATACACAATCGATAACCAGCAATTGTTTCAACGATGTTAAAACACGAATTGTTACAAGATTGCATGTTTCAACGATAAAGGATCTTGGTTTCATAATAAATCGAATCGGTTTTAAAATAAATCGAATTCTAAAAAGCGGTCACATTCGAAGTTGCAAGTTGAAAGAAGCTTAAGAGGTGTTTCAGGGCAGAGTACTCGTAGTATGACGGCCTATCCGTCCGGGGAAATGATATGATTGTGAGTGTAATTTTTTATCTGTTCAAAATAATAACTGTACCAAATCACCCTTGATTTCATTGTCTGTACTAATATTTTCTCATTACAGTAGGTGTTAAAAACTATTTGTAAATGTCAAAGGTGTAGTGTGAGGTAACAGGGGTGGATTTATAAAAAAAACGAACCCTGTTTGTTTAGGGGTGAGTTGATTGCTGAGCCAAACTCGATTTCATTTGATTACAAGATCATTAGGGGTGCAATTAAGCTTTTCGCAGAATAAATCATTTTTACGGTTATTGTAAAGTTAAACCAATCCAAAACAAACGTTTAATTCACAAAACGAATTGTGGTGATACTAAAAATAATCAGTAGCAGCTTATTTATTTTGTTATTACATTATTGGAACCGTACTTCTCTCGAATCCTCAATATTCAAACATCGTGTATTGAACGCACGTCTATTTCTCCGACTCCTCACGTGGCTGACATTTAATATATGATTGGTTTGATCGTGCCACTTTTTCCTCAGTCTTCCTGTATTTCTTTTTCCGCAAGCATCGTTAATATATACGAACTTTGCCATCATTTCAATATTCAATCATTCAATATGTTTGAATATTCTTAATTACCCTTTCTTTTGTTCAAACACTTTCATTCGCACTGAATTCGCTTCGAATATTTACATTTGATATTCTAGCATATACAGTTTTACCACACGTTTGTCTAAAAGATCTCATTTATACTGCATTTATTTTACTTTTCATCATTTTTGACAGTTTCCTGCTTCACTTCCACACAGAATAGTCGGCACAAGGACACCATTGTGCACTACCGTGCAAAATTATTCTGATCTAAATTACTCAAATGTTTATTATGGAAAAAAATATGATACTTAGCACATAAAGTATATTGCTTAATTACATTTATGAAAATACATTTTAAGTACTCCCTGAAGACTCAATACAAAAAAACATTTGAAACATTAATATGTACTTATAGAGATATTCGTGTTATATTTTAAATTGGCGTGTATTTCTAATGATCCCAACATAATGTCCAATTTCACCCCTGCGCTGGTGGCAAGGGGCGGATCAGGACATTGGCAGGCAGTGTTTAGTGACAGAGCTGCGAACATTGATGCGAATCCTGATATCGCTAGGTATAATTAAAATGCGATTATTTCTGACATTAAACATGACCATACGATGCATGATGCACTTTGCCTGATACACACTTAACTTTTACGTGTGTTGTATCTATACTAATGATTTGCAATGAAGGGATGGGTAAAAACTAATCGAAAAATAATATGGATTTTTTTGTTGTATATAAAATGTAAATGAAAACGTTCGTTTTCAAGAATGTTTCATGTTTTACCAATAAAAAAGAGTTTTCTAGAAGTTATAATATAACTTATGTGAATGACATCAAATCAAATCAAATTAATTTATTTCATCAATAGACAATATTATTAAGGTTTAAGGCTTCTATTGAGAACAGGTAAAATAATATATTGTACCTAGTATACTACCAGAAACGCTTGAGAGATGGTTTTACATTAGGATGACAAAATACTCTCCAAAATCAAGAGTATTTACCTTCTGAACGTACTTTCACTAATATGAAAGACGCGGATCTTCGAGGAGACTGTGTTCAGCAGATTAATTGCTCTACATACCGGTGTCGCTAGAGGCAGGTTAGTTCCGGCAACCAGTAAGTAAAACAATCTATGCTGTCACTGTCGGAGATATCTGTCGGACAAAAAGCCCAACCCCCTCAGCACGGCCAAGTTCTCTAAATACCCCTGAGTTATCTAAAGAAATGGGTTACGAGATGCCCATCTCTTCGAAGCTGCAAAGAGTTGGTCCTAAGCATGCCCAAAAAAAATGCTGTGGGATAGAGCCACGGATAGCTACCATACTTCTTCATGTAGAGATTACTCTAAATTTTTTTCTTAGAAATATTTCACCTATTAAAAGCATTTGTGCCATGTTTTCATTAATTTTTTTCTTCTGTACTACATTACAATGTGTATATAAATATGTTCTCTGGGATATTAGGTATGTCCATGCCTCTTGTAGATCTTCTTAGACCGATTATTCGAAATTTGTTGAAGTCTCCATATTTGATAAACTTCATAGTGCTATTCATACTACCACAAAGATGTAGACTTAAACGATCTCTGAAACGTCAGTCGACAAGAAAATTAAGAGATGCAGTTATAATATATCCAAGATCAGAAAACATAAATTTATATATTTGATCGTGCCACTTTTTCTTAGGTCAAACTCTATTCTTTCTTTCAATGTGTCTAAACCATCTTAACGACCATTTTATTATTTTGTTCATAACACTTTCATTTCTTAAATTTTCATTCTTCACTAATATATACAGATTTATCACACATTCGTCTATGAGATCTCATATTTACTGCATTTATTATTATTCTTCTTCTTCTTCCTTGTTGTAGACATATGTGATCTGTTCTCCAGAGTGTTGCTCCTCCTGTGAGGTAGACTCCCAGCTATCCTTCCATGTTTTAACAGGTCTTTCACGAGGACGAGTCCCATGAAGCTAATTATGCAATGCAATAAAGGGAGTCTGGTGGTGTTCATTCTTTTAACATGACTGTACCAGTCCCTTTTTAACTGTCTGCTCCATCTTATAATATCCCCAACCTCACATATGTATCTCTCTTATTCTGATGTTCCTCAAGCGATCTCTCAGTGTCTTGCCAGCTATCGCATTGGATATGCATTTATTATACTTTCATATTTTTTTGCCAGTTCCATGCTTTACTTATACATAAGGGTCGGCACAACAACACCATGCACTGCCATATGTTTAAATATGTACTAATGCTAATGTTCCGGAAATGTCATTACAACTGAGAATATAATTTTGCATTCAAATATTGTGCAATGTAATTATTTCCTACGCTGTATTAAACAAACTACGGTGCATCCTTATTCAAAGGAGTAATTAATGTTATTCATTACCAGAAACATGTGCAGAAACAGACAGATTTCCCGTGTGATTACATGCATCTAAAATTTAATTTTCAAAGCGAAATGAGTTATGGATAATGACTTTTGGTATTGAAAGTATACGTTTACTGAGAAACATTTACACGATAATTTTAATACAAACAAATTAATCATTTTCACAAGTTTTACGATTCCATTGATATTTGATAAACTTAAGGTGTTAATGCTATGGAATTTTATGTATAAAATTAAAACGGTTTTAATTACGATTTTTTTATTAATTCAAGTACTCTCTCGACTACCATATGGAGGAACAAATACATGCTAACCGAAAGTAAAGTCAAGATATACAAGGCGTTCGTTCGCCCCATCATAACGTATGGAATAGAGGTCAGAGTCGATACAAATTGAACTAAGAACCTTCTTAGAGAAGCAGAAATGCAAACCATACGCTCCATCGCAGGCAAAACCCTCAAAGATCGGATCAGAAATGAAACGATAAGGTCTGTCTGTGGTGTTGAGGACATAGTGAGATGGAGAAGAAGCAGAAGACGTTTTTGGTGAGACCACGTGGACCGCATGGAAAATACAAGAATTGCAAAAATTGTTAAAGATGAAAACCCAAGCTGCAAGAGATTACCAGGAAGGCCGCCAAAGAGATGGAGAGATAGCTGGACGTCATCATCCCAGGACAGCCCACCGTCACAAACAGGTCATACGACCTTAACTAAGAAGATGAAGAGGATGTTACGATCTATGAATGTAGATGAAGCTCGAAATTATGTATAACGGTCCAGTATGGTGGTCCCTTCTCTCTGCGTCTTCCTCTAGAGAAACAGCGTGAAGGGAAAGCTTTAAAAACGATATGATTTTAAATCGTTCTCCTGATGATGAAGGTGTAAATGTTTTGAACATACTACCCAAATACACGAACTCATCTACTTGCTCCAAATTTTCACCATTCACGCTAATGTTGCAGACTGTCACGATTTCTTATTTTTCAAAAATCATTACCTTGGACTTATTTACATTCATCATCAGATCATTTCGCATGCATACCTCATACATAATATTCACCAGGACTTGTAGTTAATGCTCGTTTTCTGCAAGTAGGACACCGTCATCCGCATACAAGAGACAGCTTACTGACACTTCGCTCATTTTGGCACCTACATCCAACCCCTTCAGCTCTTTCATATACTAAATTATACTAATTTAATTATGAACTGATACAAACTGCCTGGGAAGCAAATGTAGGCAGCCCCGTTAAAGACTTCTTCTTTTGAACTGCAAATGTAGTCAGTAACATAATAGGGCTTAATTTACGAAAAAATCGTCATGATGTAATTTCACAGTGTCAACGTATTTAGTTTAATAATGTTTTAATGCATAAATGATTTAATGATACTTAAGTTCTATTTTTAAAACTTTATTAATGTACCTATATATAAATCTTTTAATTTAAATACCGTAATTTTTGTTCGAAATTAGGGGAATAGCGCTCTTTTACGCCAGACAATAGTGATAATAAACCCTTTGGTCATAAATGTTAAAGACACGCTTTCTTTGTGGTTAGGGTGGGTAAATAGATTTTTACGTTTCATTTAAGCCATACGCAAGACATTAACTGCATTTTCTTAATAACAATCCACGCTATTACAAATAAACCCTCGTCGTGGAATTGTCACGTATTCTTGATGAATTAAATATTGAAGGAAAAAATTCATAAGAAAAATTTCTAAAAATTAATTGTAAATTTTTCGTTTCAAGTGTGTACCTCTTTTTTTAATTGCTCGTGTTTGAAATTTTGTTTGACAAATGTATTATTTGATATCCAAGTAAGGCGAAATGTCACTCCTCGTAAAATGAAATTTAATTTAATTTTTAAAAAACTTGAAATTTATTAAAAATAATGTTTTTTATTAAAATAAACTGTAAAAATGTTTCGCAAAAAAAGTATTATATCATGGCGTATACTGTAGAGACGCGGGCCTATAATGAACGTCTGAGATGAAGGACCTAAGATACATTACTGGAAAAACTCTTCGAGATCATGACCTTGCGGCATATACTCGTATAAGAAAAACTTAAAAAAATAGAGGATACCGTTCGACGGAGTAGATCTTGAAGAAGGTACTGGAGGGACCATGTTGTCAGAATGGATAGTGATAGGCTTGCATACGAGTATATAGCCGCTTAAGAAATGCGCTCCTCTGGGCGATGTTCACTTGGAAGACCACCCAAGAGATAGAGGGATAGTTGGACCTCATCAACTCAGCTCAACTATCACAGATCGTTGGATAGAAGATCAGAAGAAGGAAATAACTAACTAACTAACCATCACGCCGTCTTCCCAAGAGGTAGACAGAAAGAATGGACCGCCACACTGTCCTGTCCTGACATACATATCTCGATTCCTATACATATTCATACATGGTGTCATGCACGCACGTTGATTTCTTAGACTCCTTAAGTGACCGACATTTAATATTTGATTTGATTGATTTGATCATTCCAAGTTTTCCTCGGCCTTTTTCTATTTCTAACTCCGTTCACGTCGTTTACATATACCTTCTTCACCATTCTATCTTCACTCATTCTTTCCATGTGTCCAAATCGTCTAAACCATCTTAAGAAGAAGGTATTGAAACTGGTTAGCGATTATACGTTATTGAAGCAAGGTATAAAAGATTTTTTAAATGTCAAAGAATCATAAATAATAAAGACTACATCGTAACATTTGTCATATTTTAGATTTATCGCGTTTATGGTAAAATATAATACAGGATCACGAATATGGAATACGTTATAAATAGCACGATAAAATGGAGACGCTTTGTCAAATTAATTCACTGTCCAACCACCAGAAATGCATGTGTATTTACTGTTTTCAGATTTATGGGCACCATCAAAGGAAACAAGTATTACCTACCCGGGTAGCAGGACTCGTAACGGGTATGGACAGAGCATGTAGGTTATATCAAGATGTACCGGCTCACGAATAGGGCATGAGAAGAGAGACACCTGCGGCCCTCCGTGACTGCTGCCCCCCTGATCCATTCATTAGATTTTATGAATAAAGATAGCAATCACACCCCACAATATTCAACCCTTATTAAAAAAATAAATGGGAGGAAACCACTATCTGTGGTGTGGCTTATTTGAAATATTTGAAATACATAGATAGTTAAAATAAAACATATTAAGTTTTTTTATTGGCCTTTTCGAACCTGTTAGGAAATTACATACTGGTAATTTAATCACCATTGCGTTATCTCGAAAAGAATATTAGAAGTTAAAACACCATAATCATCTAAGCTCATCTTATCTTATTTTATTACATATCACTTGTTTTTCTTAATTAATATTTTAATACAGTTTTGAATTCATTTTGTTTACCGTTAATTGACGACGACCTTCGTGGACAAGTGGCAAGTGCTACAATTGCCACAACGTAGGTCATGTGTTTGATTTCCGGCGATGGCGGTGTGATTGTCACACTGTCTTTGGTCTGGTGTAGAATTCACGTGATAATAAAATGACGATAAGTTAGCTACCTATCACACGTCATGAGAATCAATATGATGGCTATATCCTTTACATCGATTTGATTCGCATTGAAAAGATGTAAGAAGCGATTACACAATATAAATAAATAACTTACTAACCAACTATCACGCCGTCTCCCCGAAAGGATAGGCAAAAATAATGGACCGCGACATTGTTCTATTCTGACACACTCGAGTCCTCTGCATTCATACATCGTGTCATGCTATTACTGTTATTTTATAGAATAATAAAAATTAATTTTGGAATTCCGCAGCGTCCTAAATGTCCTAAATTTATCAATAAGCAGCATAAAAAAAAATACACTTTGGAATTCAAAATTAAAACTCTTTATTATCACGACAGGTTTTTAATAACTCATGTATTATTCCTTCGCATTGTATCGATTTTTAAATGAATTTTAATAAGTCTTTCATCATACTTAGGAAATTGATAAACTTTGTTTGATCCACTATTTAATAAAAAAGATTAAAAAACACTACATGTTTCGGAGGATGTAAAAATATAATAAAAACTAAACAAAGAAAGACTAATAAAAAAACGCGTTTAAAATTTGATACAATAATTCAAATTTTAAAATTAACCTGTGCTATTTGTTATAAGTAGGCACATACAATCATTTTTTAACAGCAAGAACTAATAAATAATATTAAATAATAATAATACAAAAAGATAATATAAAAAAATATAATAAAAAATAAATAATTGCAATTTAGAAAAAACACACATTTGACAAGACATAATTTATATAAGAATTAATAAATGATTAATTTGCATTTGATTGGGAATGGGAGTTTGGGAGATTAAATGTAGACAAAGTATAATTTAAATAGTGGATTAAACAAAGTTTTTCAATTTCCTAAGTATAATACTATGGAATTCCGCAGTGTTAATGCCTGAGGGTTCAATAGGTGTTTCATTGTTTAGTTTTTTTGGTAAATATATGGTATATATAATATATTTACACCTGAAGATGAAAGTCTTCCCCGAAACATATCGTAACATTTTGAATGTATACTAATTCTTATAGACAAATATTGGATTTGATTTTACCCATTGCGGATAAATAATTTTTTATAAGGATTAATTGTATCTCAGTAGAGACGAAGATGTAAATTGTTTTATGGGAACAGAATATGGTGGCCGAGGCGCTAACAGGACTTATGACCTATCATTGGTTGGGTTGAACGATCGCTTTATGTTTAATAGCATTCTCCATTTCGCCCTTCTTACGACCATCACGTCTGACAAATTTTTGGAAGTTGTATATATACTAGAATGCTGCGCCTATATTCACATTTTTTTAGTTCACTCTACACTAGCATTACCTATTAAGATTGGGAAGCATTAAGCAGAAAATCTTTATTAATGCACTGTGAAAGGGTCTGCAAATCATACAGTACTAGATTACGCATGGAGATCTCTCTCCAATTTTTATGCCTTCAACTTGGACCAGTTATTTTACACAACATTTTGAATGTATACAAATTCTTGTAGGCAAATACTGGATTTTACCCATTGCGGATAAATTATTTTTTTATAAGGATTGATTGTATCTCAATAGAGACGAAGATGTTAATTGTTTTCTGGGAACAGATTTAATATTCAAGTGGAAAATAAACAGCGTTATTTTTCTATTACAATGGAATTCCACAGTGTGTATGTGTGCCTTAAAATAAAAAATCTTAATTGATCAAAAATAAAAAACACCACCACATCGAAGCAGCAACACATAAAGTCATTTCAGTTATCAATGAATGTCAATAATGTCACCTGGCTTTAGATTCAGTCTGGTTATTGCCATACAAAACGGCAAATTATCACACACGACATATCTAATAGGGTTGCAACCCCATTTGGCAGTGGCATTAGCTGTATCAGGGTAGTCATTTGAGTATTAAATATTGATTCTTACGACCTCAAATCGGCCGACCCTAAAAAATCGTATACCTATATGTTCTATCACGAGTGATACGCAATATTGCAGTAGTGTCGTAATATTTCAAAAATATAATATATCTAGCTATCACGTGTGATAGAGTGATTATTTTTGTAAATGTGTCATGAGCAAAGTCAATTATGTTTATGATATAATCTGATATTTTATCAAAATCATTAGATATTAAATCAAGGAATTAAATCAATGGTATAAGAATTCGTTTTACAATATTCAGTGTAAGCAGAAAATAGGTCATTATTATGAAGAAGGAATCGGGTCGTGTGCACTCTCGAACCCGTGTCTCCTGGATCAGAAGCCAAGCGTTCTCTCCCCTTGAGCACCACCTGATTATTTATCAGCTATATGAATACACTTGTTCTCGACAATAGCAATTCTTTAGCACATTCATTCATTCAAAGATTCAACATGAAAATCTCGATTGGCAAGACAAAGAACATGGTTACATCAAGACAAGCAGTACGATGCAAGCTTGCATTAGATAATAAAATAATAGAACAAGTACTTATATTGCATATATGCATTTCAAATACTTAGGTGTTAATGTATCAAGCAGCAGTGACCTCTAAGGAGAAGTAAGTGAACTAACAAACAGAGCCGCCGTAGGGGCTGGCTGCTTGAAAAACGCTGTTTGGAAAAACAAAAATATGCTAAAGGAGATCAAAATACGAATCTACAAGACATGCGTACGTCCTATAATGGCATGTGGAATAGAAACGAGAGCTGACACCATCAGAACAAAAAGTCTCCTAAGAACCACAGAAATTAAGACTCTCCGATCCGTTGCGGGAACGAAACTCTGAGACAGAGTATGAAATTCTGAAATATGGAAGATGCCATGCGATGGGGAAGACTGAGAAGACGCTACTGGAGAGATCACGTGGAAAGAGCATGTTCTGAAAGAGTGATAAATATAGCCGCAAATAAAGTAATTTGATAATGCCTTAGAAGGGTGATACATGTCATTAAATATAATAAAACTTCTAGAAAACTGACGTTTTCATTCGTTTCACCTCGTAAGTTGTCTAGATATTGTAAGAAATATATAGATATTGTAGTAATATATAGATATTGAAGATATTGTAATAAATATTAGAAACTAGACATATTTAGCTTCTGTAACACTTTGCGTAAGTTAAACAACATACTCAAATATTCGATGCTTTATTACAATATATCCATTTGACAACAGGATAAAAAATGTTCATACGGGTTGGATTTCCTGTCACTTGATGATTAAAAATGAGTGGACAATATGCAAAATCTACTCGAAAATTCGCACGGCAGTCAAGTGATATGAGGGTACCGATATAATGCAGAGTAACTGATATACTTTCTCGGCATTTCGAATATCATAATTATTTTATATTCATTTATTGTTTCTCGATCAATGATATAAAACTCCAAATTAAATAATTAATACAAATTAAAAACGCCTGTTTTCTAAAAGTTGTATTATATTTTATGTGAAAGACATGTTGTGCCTTCCTTAGTCATTATCAAATGTTTTGCTTAATCATATCAATGTAATGGTGTTGAAAAAATAAAACATTTAACAATGCCTTACACAAGCAAAAAAGGCCATTAAAATAAAATGAAATAAAACATCTAGAAAACAGGTGTTTTCATTCGTATTAATTATTAAATATGGTGTTTTCCATAGTTCAAGAAACAATAAATAAGAATTAATGTGTTCTTTCCAAGAAATTCTTAGAATATATCTATTGGTCCACATCTCAAAGGGTTTCAATATTTTCGATCTCTTTCACATATGCACTATTCCTCCCAAACTATGCGTCTAAATCTACACATGAATTTGTTAATTTTTTTATGTCTATTTACGGCATTTTGTCCCTGATATATATCTCCGACAGCAACAGCATAGATTGTTTTACCTACCGGCTGCCAGTACTAACCTGCCTCTGGTGACACCGGCGGGAAGAGCAATTAATCTGCTGAATACGGTCTCCTCGGAGATCAACGTCTTTCATATTAGTGAAAGTACGTTCAGAAAGCAAATACTCTAGATTTAGGAGAGTATCTTATCTTCCTAATGTCGAACCATCTTTCGTGCGTTTCTGGTAGTATACTATATACAATATATTACTTTACCTGTTCTCAATAGATGTCTTAAACCTTAATTTTCTAATATCTATTGATGAAATAAACTGTTTTGATTTATCAATAAAAACAAATATTTTAATTTAGACTCATTTAACCCAATTGACTGTGAGAAAAATTTACCCGCTTCCTAGTCAGAATATTAAAGGGGTAGCATTTAAATGTCATTGAAATCATGCAGTACTTTGCACTGGATAAAAAATAGTAACGCTATGACGTCATGGAGGGGTGATCTATTGTGTTAGGTACTCTGACTTCTCATAAATCATTTCGCACATATTCGAGTGGTCATCCTTGTCGTGAGCCTTTTGATCGATCCTCCCTTTATGAATATTCATAATACTATTGTGTCATGGGAACACACTATTTGAACGGAGAATGTAATGGTGTTGAAAAATTATGGTACCTAGCTACGTAGTTTTTTGGATTCTTAAACAGGTAGGTAGGTAGGTGGGTAGGTAGAATTCTACAGTGTTAACGCCTTAAGATTATCTAAAAATAAAAATAAAAACAAACAAACAAACTAACCATCACGCCGTCTTACGAAGGGGTAGGCAGAAAGAATGAACTGCCACACTTTTTTTTCCTGACAAATTTCTCTCGATTCCTCAACATTCATACATCGTGTCATGCACGCGCGTCGATTTCTCCGATTCCTTACATGGCCGACATTCAATATTTGATTTATTTGTTTTTTTGCCACGTTTTCCTCGGTCTTCCTCTATTTCTGGTTCCATTTACATTGTTAACATGTATTTTTTTTACCATTCTTTCTTCGTTCATTCTTTCCATATGTCCAAACTATCTTAATGATCCTTTCATTATTTTGTTCATTACACCATTATTCGCACCGCATTCACTTCTTATATTTTCATTCGACACTCTATCATACACCGAGTATCTACACATTCGTCTAAGAGATCTCATTTCTACTGAATTTTTTATACTTTCATCCTTCTTTCAACCCTGTTTGACACCTTTATTGATATCAAACCAGGCTGTAAGATCTCCATTTACTCTGACACAAGCAGTACTTCCGTGTATAGCGACTTAATTGCCGTGATCAGTTTTGTACTTATTCCATATTTAAACAATATTTTCCACAACTTTACTCTATTAACGTAATCATATGCTTTTTGCAAACCGACAAACGCACAGAAAAGTTTGTGGTTTTTGGCCACAAACTTGTTTATCAATGTACGGAGTCAAAAAATTTATTCATACATCCTCTGTCATTCATAAAGGCACCTATAGCAAATAATTAAAATCAAAAATATTTATTTTTTACATGTATTTGCGCCTGCAAAATCCTGAGGACGTTTTTTTATATTTATAATGTTAAACGTTGTATTTTTCTCCTGGGATTTTGGCATGACAATGCACTTACACATATGTACACTAACTAGGTACCTGCTTATTGTGTGTTCTTAGTACAAACGGGGTTAAAGGGATGAAATCGAAATGCATCAACCATATTCAATAAAAGGGATCATTTTAGTTTAGTCATCCCTTAATAGGGGAATACGAATTGTTGGTAATGAGCGAATACGCTTCGTTGAATCTCTGAAATGCTCATGTCGTAATATGCATTCGTTCCTTAAAAACGGGTACTAGGTAAATTGATCGTATTCGATAACCTATGTATTTACGAATTGTATAGTATGTATCAAATTGAGTGTTTTGTCGAGACATTTGCTTTTGCTATAAGTAAATGACTTAGAAGGTTCCCACCGCCACCCGAGACTGTTATAGGACGCAGCGATGCCCTTTCGTCAGTCTCGCTGCACTGCCTAGGCCTGTTCCTGTCCATCCGGGACTTACGTTATTCTTCATATTACCTTGTGCTATCAAACCAAAGGATGACAGACCATATTTATACTAATTCTTTTTTTTTCCTTCTATCTCCCGTACCAACTCGCTCTCTTTATTAAAAATAATTACATGTTGACATAGGGTAAATGAAACAACAAAATAATAATAATAATAATAACACAATACACAAAGGTAACATCAGTAAGTGACAATTGTAAGTAATTGAAATTGTACAAACAACAAAACAAACAAACCATCACAATATTTCCCCGCAGGGGTAGGCATAGAGAATGAACCGCCACAGTACTCTATCCTGGCACATCTCTCTAGCTTCCTTCACATTCATACAGAGAGTTATACAAGCACGTCGATTTTGAAATTGTTAGATTTTATTATTATTATTTTAAGCTAAATATCATTAAATAACCCAAATATTTTAGAACACATATATACAAAAAGCAATAGAGTACTGTGTATTTCATTTTTATCGTGAATTATATATATTTTATATTACTATTATATATGATATATTTTATATTGTTTAAAAAAACTTAAAACTTAAACCCTTATGTATGGAAGCGAAGCATGGAACTGGCAGAAGAAGGATGAGAGCAGAATAAATGCGGTAGAGATGAGGTCCCTAATACATACGTATGATAGAACGATATACGACAGAATCTCAAATGCTGATATAAGAAAGGAATGTAGAGCGGTAGAAGGTATTATGAAGAAAAATAATAAAATGATTGCTGCGTTGGTTCGGACATATGGAGCGCATGGATGAAGAAAGTATACGTTAACGATGTAAATGGAGTACGAAGTCGAGGTAGACCGAGGAGAACATAGCATGACCAAATTAATCAAATTTTAAAGGTTGGTCATGTCAGAAGTCGAAAGAATCGACTTGCGTGTATGACTAGTTGTATGAATGTGGAGGATGCTAGAGATGTGTGTCAGGATAGAGTAGTGTGGCGGTCCATTTTTGATGCCTACCCCTGCGGCGAAACGGCGTAATGGTTTGTTGTTTTTGTACAATATAAGAAAATTTCTAGAAATCAGACGTTTTCATTCGTATTAATGATTTCATTTAAAGTTTAACAAACAATGTTAAGAGCTAGTAACATGAAAACAGAAATTTTTATTTAATTCAGACATTTTTCTATGATAATTTACAACGATCAAAGGAACCTACATATTTTGCTAAGAGCTAAATGCATTATGTGTTATATGAGAGAGTATGCAAAGTAGCAATGCACTTATCCCTATGGCTATGCTAATTTTATAGTCAGCATCCATTTCTATTTTAAAATATAAAGCCATACCGTATTAGCTCCGTGTCGTATCAAAAAGAGTAATGATTCAGAAAGAGAGGAATGTCATTTAGTTCATTGGGCAAATTAAGCCGTTCGTCGAACAACAAACGTTTATGAATATATTTACAATATATTTTGACAGCAAATTTAAATTTTTAAAAGCTTATTATAATATCAGCAATATCTAATATATGACACTTAAATTGATTTATTTATAAAAAACAATAATACATATTAAAATCAAAATTTAACCCAATACTGTTTAAAATTTCTTGAAAGGGTAAAAATTTCTATATTGAGGAAGGACGTCTGTGTCCCGAAACATGTTTGTGAAAGGTGCAAAAAAGTGTTATGAAAATACAATGTTTTCAAATAGATATTCAAATACAAACACCATTTAGTTTGATGTATGAAAATAAAGTGTGGAACCGGAAAAAAAAGATGAAAGTAGAATTAATGCAGAAAAATTAAATCTTAGACAAATACGGGATAAATCTTTTTATGATTAGGTGTCAAATGTAAATATGTAAAATAGTGAATGCGGTGTAAATGATTTTTTTTTTAATTAAAAAAGAATACGTCTTCAGGATTAATAAATAACATTAGAATTTATTTTACAATAAGAATATTGGAATATGGTCGTGTCCAGGCTTGAACCCAAGTCCCCTGGAGCAGTAGCCAAGCATTCTATTTCCTAGACCACCACCCGATTTTATGAACAAAATAATGAAAGAGTGATTAAAATGGTTTAGACATGTGAAATAATGAATGGAAAGAAAATAAAAAAGAAGATGTATATGTTTATGACGTAAGCGGAACAAAAAATAGTAGAAGACTGAGGAAAACGTGGCATGATTAAATAAATCTAACATAAAATGTCGGCCACTTCAGTGTAGGAGAAATCGTCGTACGTGCATGATACGATGTGATACCTACCTATAATAATTACTAGATTACATTTTTAACATTTAAATGAAAGATACTTTTCTCAAACTAAAATTAATAAGCATTTTATACGCCATTACACAAAAAATTGGGGTATTTAATTTGTCTATGAATATTTTCACTGTTGGCAAAAATGAATAAATGTAGACTTATACCCCTTTAGCCAATCAACATACACATATTCACGAGAATGCATAGTCAATACATAGTATAGTATGTCACTACTAAACGTAATACGAGGGATTACATGGCATTATTCAATCAGAAATGCGTATTCTGTTTCGAGTATTACAGATTGACAGGGTTAATCTACTCACGAACTATAATTAAAATATTTAACGTAATTTTACCTTAAGAAATAAACAATATGTAATGTTCCAAATTACCACACGGAAGTACTTCAAATTTATTATATATGGAAGCTGATTCTTCTCTTTTCTCTTTTATATTCGCCATAACTTTGTGTTGTAGATGTTTAGTGTTTTTTTTATATACTTTGTATACCTACAACACTCATATTTATTTAAAAAAATTAAAAAATAATATCAAACATGTTTCGGACTAACCAGCCCTTCATCAGTGATATGATATTAAGTCGGGAGTTGATCTATTTATTGCATTATACATATATTATACTATTGTAGTAAATTCATGGCCATTCCAATTTTATTAAGTGAAAATCTACTAATGAAGTGCCTTTACCGGTTTCGGCAGCTCGCTTCTATTTTCTGGTCACAAACAAGACAGAAACATTAGTGGATTTTAAATAAATATGTATTTTACGGGAGATGCCTATTGGTGGCGATGAGGTTCTTCATCACACCGCGTTTCCCACGGGGCGAAAAGAGAAGGATGGAGTGTCGCATCGGTTAAAGTGTGGCAGCCCATTCTTTCTGCCTATCCCTTCGGAGAGACGGCGTGATGGTTAATTAGTTTAAAAAAAACTTCAGATTAATACATTTTATTTTATTTTCATGATTTACTCATATTTTAAGATGGTGAATCTTATATTTCAACAATATTGGACCCCCTTGTTTATCCGAAGTTAGGGTCAAAGCACCAATGAATGACCGTTTAAGGTTCAGCTTGTACTGAAATCCACATTAAAGGCATTAATTTATTTTTTGTACACTGAAATTAATTTATTAATTTCAGTGTACAAAATAAAAGAAAACAATAAAAAACACATTGACTTCTCTAAATTCTCTGTTTCTTTATTGAAATATGAGTATTACTATTAAAATTAATATTTCTCTAAAAAAAATAGCACAATCACCAGTAAATGACCACTTCAAGTTATATTGATACAATACATAGATTTTGTTACATTGTCACATTATGAAACACCCTAACATATAAAAATATGTAAATATTCAAAGAATTGCATAAGAAATAATATTAAAAAAACACTTACCACACTTTTCCTCATAAAAAACTACTAACAATCTCAAAACAACAACGGAAAGATGCACTTTTACCGTTTGACAAGGCACAGTTCAAAACTGATAGTTTGGTTTCTTACCAACAGTTGTCTCTGCCTACCTCTTTTGTCATAGTTTTTTGGGATTAAAGTTTTTTGACTGGACACATAGAGCAATTCTTATTATATTTTGTTTTATTAACCAACGGTCATTTACTGGGGGGCGGTCAAATACTGGTGCTTCGACTCTATCTTTATCAGGATTTTATGGCCGTGTTAGCTAAAAGTAAGTTTTTTTTATTATCAGTTTTTTCTGAGAAAATACCAGAAGCGTCAGGCTTGAAGCAGACAAATATTAATACTCACAAAGTACTGAGAGAAGCCATCAAAAGCTGCACAAAGAAAGCTTTTCTGGTATTATATAACCAAATTATTTTCGGTATTACCAATTTCGCGGATTTAACCCTTTAAGTGCGCCGCCTGCGGCCTCAATCTGATTATCCCTGCCAATAATATGCACGGTGGGCGGGTCGCGGGAAACTTACAGCGACAGTTATTGCGCCCGGGATTTGAACCCGGGAATCAGTTTCAATTCGCCGGCCCGAATATCGTACATTTCGCCGTAATTTACGACCGGTTTCGTCGAATCGTCGCCTAATGCCGCCCTGTGACTGACAGCTCGCCGATTTGAGATTTTGGCTAAATAAAATATTGTAATAATCTAACCGAAGGGAGGAGTTGAATTTAAGCAGTCGCAAAGGGTGAAAATGTATTTTTGACCCTTCAAGCAATCATTTTATACCTACTCGTATATGAAAAATTTTAATATTAAAAAAATCGATTATTTTTTTCAAAAGAAAATGTATACATTGTATGTTAACACTTATCAACCTTCGTGGCAGAGAGGTAAGAGCTCTGACTTCCATACCGAAGGTCCCGGGTTCGATTCCTGGCGATGGCAGTGTGATTGTCACACTGTCTTTGAACTGGTGTAGAATTTACGTGACAATAAAATGGCGATAGATTGGCTACCTATCACATGTCATAAGAATCAATATAATAGCTCAAATTTATTTGTATACAGTAATTGGGTTCAAACGATCTGTTGAATATACAAGAAAAAAACAAAAAATTCAAAAATAAAAAAAATAAAAATAAATAAAACACTGAAATGTGTTGAAGAAATCAAAAATTTACTTTTTGCATTTTTTACGGATTTGTACTCTGAATTTATAAAAAACTTTTCTTACAAATGTATTGTTTTATCATACATACTGGTCTTAATAAATGTAATACATAAATATCTATTTAAAGATATGATTCAAAATACAAACAAACAAACATATAAACCATCACGCCGTTTCCCGAGAGAATGGACCGCCACACTACTCTATCCTGGCAAACCTCTCTAGCTTCCACCACATTCATACAACGAGTCATGCACGCACGTCGATTTCTCCGACTTCTAACATGACCAACCTTTAAAATTTGAATAATTTGGTCATGCCATGTTTTCCTCGGTCTGCCTCGACTTCGTACCCCATTTACATCATGAACGTATACTTTCTTAACCATTCTTTCTCCATCCATGCGTTCCATATGTCCGAACCAACGAATTCATTTCCGAATTCAAAATAATTTATTATTTTATTTAATAATTCTTGGGTAGGTACTTATCTTAATTCTTTGTTTTTTATATATACGTTTTTGAATTATCATTCCCACCCGGGTTACCGGCTGAGGGGTATTAAAACAATGTACTCAATAAATTAATAAATAAATAAATAAAATATTGTAAATCGTCTAAATTTACCGTTGAAAGAAAATACAAGTTTTATACTCTGCAAGTACTCGTATTTGAAGGGATATTATAACAATGGGGTTGTAAATTCTACTAATCCAAAAAATTACTTTATGTCTACAATACAAGTTCTATATTTACAAAGAAGAAGCAACTTGTTTTTAACGATTGGTAGGCAAACAAAATGTTGGAATCTGTTTACTTATAGAAGTAAAAAGCTAATTTAGGATTTTTATGAAACTATTCAAAAATTATTTACTATCTAAATGTAAATATATATTTTTCTCACAATTTTAAATCACATACCAAACAAATTATTTAAAAAAACGTTCATTTCGAATCCGGTTTTATATATAAAAAATATATACGTTATTAAAACCAGACTTTTATGCTAGACCCATTATTATATATTTTTTACGGTAAACAAAAATAGTGTTACGAATAAAATAATAAAATGATCATTCAGATGGTTGAAGAAAGAATGGTCAGAATGAATGAAGAAAGAATGGTAAAGAAAGTATATATTAACAATGTAAACGAAACTGGAAATAGCGGAAGACCGAGGAAAACGTTGCACGATTAAATAAATAAAATACTGAATGTCGGCCACGTGAAGACTCGACTTGCGCGCATGACACGATGTATGAATGTTGAGGAATCGAGAGAAATATGTCAGGAAAGAAAAGTGTGGCAGTCCATTCTTTCTGCCTACCCCTTCGGGGAGACGGCGTGATGGTTAGTTAGTTAGTTTTAATTTTTTTTTACTTCTCAGTACTTAATCGAATGTTAAACATGTTCGTGACAAAAGTTGGTTAGGGTTCAAACATTTTTATGCAAATGAAAAGCGACCACAAGGAATGTCAATAAATTAGTCCAGCAGTTATTCAGATCGTTTTCAAGAATTATTTAATGATTTCATTTTTATGAGCGAGTAAACACATTGTATGCCGTAATAAAAATATTTACAATCACACTATTCAATTGAAGATGATTTTAAAAACTTTTTGAAAAGTTCAAGCTTTCTGTATAATTTTAGAAGATAAAATAAAATTTTCATATGAGGCACTCACTTTGTGGTTAGACATTTTAAAAATATAAAACAAATTTTAAAAACTTTGAATTTAACCACAGTATGGTAATTATAATTGATGCCAACTAGTTTCGCTTGGACCCAAGCTTCATCAGGTCGGTATAACAACTGTTGTTAAATACAAAGATTTTTTATTTATTTTATATTTTATAAAATAAAATAGCATTTATTTAAGTTGTCAAAACTATTTTTATTGAATGATAATTATGATTTCTTACATTTAATACTGATTACTTATCTGTTTTTCAGAAATTTTATAATGTTTTAGGAGAGTGACTAATTTTGACTTACTAGGACATTACCGAAACTAAATATTTTATACTTAAAAAAGTACAATGATAGTCTTAAAAAACTAAGTAATTATAACGCCGTCTCCCCAAAGGGGTAAGCAGAAAGAATGAACTGCCACACTTTTTTTTCCTTACATGCTACTCTTGATTCCTCAACATTCATACATTGTATCAAGCACGAACGTCGATTACTCTGACTCATCATTTGGCCAACATTCAATTTTTGATATATTTTATCGTGCCGCATTTTCCTCGGTCTTCCTCTATTTCTAGTTCCATTTACACCATTAACATATACTTTTTAACCATTCTTTCTTCATTCATTTTTTCCATGTGGCCAAACCATCTTAAATGATCCTTTCATTCGCACCGCATTCACATCTTATATTTTCATTCGAAACTCTATCATACCCAGATCTCATTTATACTGCATTTTTTCTACTTTCATCCTTCTTTTGCCAGTTCCATAAATATTGAATTCCGGCCACGTGAGAAGTCAGAGAAATCAACGTGCTCGCATGACATGATATATGAATGTTGAGAAATAAATATATCACCAAAGAATAGTGTGTTAATTAATAAAAATAATAATGAGGGGAAGAAGGTAAGAAAGCAACGCTTTTTTTAAAACATGTCTTATTACGGAACAACAACAACAAACCATCACGCCGTTTCCACGCAGGGGTAGGCAGAGAGAACGGACCGCCATACTACTCTCTCCTGACATACCTCTCTAGCTTCCTCCACATTCATACAATGAGTCATACACGCACGTCGATTCATCCGGCTTCTGACATGACCAACCTTTAAAATTTGATTAATTTTCTGATGCCATGTTTTGCTCGGTCTACCTGGACTCCGTACTTCATTTACATTGTTAACGTATACTTTTTTAAACATTCTTTCTTCACCCATGCGCTTCATATGTCCGAACCAACGCAGCGATCCTTCTTATTACGGTAATAATAAATACAAGAAATGTGAATTATTTCGTTCATAAGATTATATAAGTTTTTTTAATTTATGTTCCTAGAGAACACCGGATCTTCATTTATATACTGCAGACTGAAAGCTTGTTATTAAATGAAATAACACGATTTCAAAACATTAATTGCGATTGATGTAAGAAAATCCTAGACTTAACTATTTTCTATAATTTTTAAATATCTAAGATTAAGACACGTCATTCCGTTGTGAGCACTACCACCGTCTGGTACATTAATCTTATTTTTTCGACAACTAAAGAGTCGTAAGAAACGAGCGCCAATTTTAGCATTCGCAATTCAAAGAATTCAAAATGGCGACACGTAAAGTTACCACAGCGATAAAATTGCAAATGAGGTGATTTTTTCGCGGCTGGCAATGCAATAATAAGGCCCTTTAGTGCACGTGGTAACTTGTGGGAATGTTGCCATGTGAAAAAGAAAGCTTTGAGGAAAATGCGATAATTTATAACGGGGTTTTCAAATTTATTGCGAGCGGGGGTACAATTAGTGGGCGTTTGATAGCGTAGCGTCGTTTGTAAATATTATATATGAACATTACTAGGAAGCTTACTTTATGACTAAGTTGACGTGGTTGTGAACAAATACAATTTCTTTATGACATTGATTCCCCACTTGATTTCATACGGAAACTTCAAAAAAATATCTATTTGTACTACTAATTTATTTTTTATGTGTTGTAACACAAGATGATGCCAATATTGTTTAGCGAAACAGCTATCGCGATCTTTTCAGAAATATTAAATCAATAAATTAGGATATTATAACAGTTTTCCAAATTAAATAGTTAATGCTGTATTTAAGATGCAGCGTTCACATTTAGATTTAAAACACGTCTTAATGCGCCCTTGAGGTGATTACATCACAAAAACGGTGCGTTGAAAATTAACATATGATTATTTTTATTTTTATTTTTATTATTATTATTATTATTATTTAAAAAAACAATTTCTACTGCATTTAATTGAAATAAGATATCTTAGACGAATTAGTAGTAAATGTATATAACAGTGTCAAATACAAATATAATAATTCAACACGAATGAAAGTATTATGAATAATAATGAAAGGATCACAAAGATTGTTTGTACACATGGAATAATGAGTGAAGAAAAAATGTTAAACAAGGTATACGCAAACGACGTAAACTGGACTAGAAATAGAAGAAACGTGACAAGATAAATCAATCATATATTGAATGTCAGCCACGTGACGAGTCGGAGAAATCGACGGGCGTGCATGAGGCGATGTATGAATGTTGATGAATCGTAATAAGTATGTCAGAATAGTAAACTGTGGTTGGCCATTCTTTCTGCCTTCCCCTTCGGAGAGACGGCGTGATGGTTAGTTAGTTAGAAAAGTATATAAAATTTTCAAAATACATAAAACGAATCTTCTTCGATTCTCAAAGTTAATTTGTAGGAAGAATTTTTTATTTCCACATTGTCTAGCCTACAACTAATAACAAACCATCAAACCATTTACATCGTTAACGTGTACATTTTAACCATTATTTTTCCATCCATGCGCCCCATATGTACGGACCAACCCAGCGATCGTTTGTAACATTCAAGATTCTGTCGTACATCGTTCTTCCATATATACGTCTTAGGGACTTCTACCGCATTTATTCTGCTCTCATCCTTCTTCTGCCAGTTTCATGCTTCGTTTCCATACATAAGTGTGAAATGAAATACAATTATTACATTTGATTTTATGCATACTTTTGAAATGTGTTAAAAATACGTCACTAAAATTGTGTAAAAATAATCTTTCGGTAGTTTTTAAAAGAGGTATTTTTACCCTTTCCAACGGCCACCGCCAATCCAGTAAACGGGTATTAATACCCTTCCCGCAGATAATTAGTTAATACTTTAATATGGTTAAAATGTAACAGCGTTAGAAGCAGTTCCCGGATGCAGACACGGCGCGCGATGATAAATCTTAGAAATAATAAGTTCCTTATAGCCCCAGGAAATCAATCACCTATGTATTGTAGTTGTTCACAGTAAGTACTCCCATTCACAACGCATTAATGTTATTCCACTTTCTTTAATTTAATTCTGCCCCCGGCCCTACCGAGGGGGACGGCGAGCGGAGGGGGGGGGGGTCACGTGACCAGGACTGCAGGTCGCGTGGCGGAGGGGGCAAGTGAGGTTAGTTTGGATGTGGAAGTATAAACATAGCTGCAAGGGATGGATTCAGTAAATAATATCACACACGTGAAATATAAAAGTAAAAAAAATACAAAATTGTTATACAGTTTAAATAAAACTATGTGTCGGTTTTTATTAATACCAGCTTGTATATTATTCGTTATTCGCTTAAAATTATGATTTATGCAAATAAATTAGTCGATTAGATTTACAATTTTTACAACTTTAAACTCATCATGTGACCGATATTTAAACTTGATAGATTATATCTTGACGATTTTTCCTCGATTTACTTGGATTTCGTACTCCATTCACATAATTTCTTGTTTCACCAATACTTTCTATGCCAAGTGTCCAAATCATCGTACAATTTATCATAATTTCATTTTATTGTTCATACGGTCTCTTTTACAATGCATTCACTTCTTATATCTGCATTAGACACTCTATTTTTGTCATATAATGATCAAATTTCTACTGATTTTTTTCGGCGTCTATCTACTAAATCATAATTTACTAAATCCATGCCTAACTTCCATATATACGATCGACACAGGAACAAACTTGAATGGTTAAAGTAAAATAAGCACTCAGTACCAAAAAACAATAATAAACTTAATATTACAAAAATACTTAAGATGGTTCGGCATATGGGACGAATGGATGAGAGTAGAATGGTTAAAAAGTTGTACACAAAACAGCGTGAGTGGGAAAAGAAGCCGAGGACGACCGAGAAAAACATGACATGACCAAATTAATCAATTACTAAAAGGCGGCCACATTCGAAGTCGGAACAATCGACGTGCGTGCATGGTACGATGCATGGATGTAGAGGAATCTCGAGAGGTATGCCAGGACAGGCCAGTGTGGCGATCCATCCTCTCTGCCTACCCCTCCGGAGAAATGGCGTGATGGTTAGTTAGTTAGTTAGTTAGTTAGTATTACAATTTTATTCTATAAGACATTTAGAACGATATTACATACTTGTTTTATTTGTATTATACTAAGTGGCTATTTTACTTCAACCAATTAATTATGCACTGTTTTCTTGGATAGACTTTTGTTTGCGACTGTAATATTAATTTATTTCGTTATTTCGTTAAAATACACATTTCATTAAAACAACACTTTATTTAAATCAAGTGTTGAGTCAATACTAATTATCAATCAGTGGCGGTACTCCCATAGAAGCCCAGAAGCCCGGCTTGCGTAAGAAATTTTGAATCGAAACCCCCAAATCTAAGTAATCATGCTTCCGCATAAATCAAGAACCCACCAAATCACCTTCCAACAATGTTCCCATCAGACGTAAGAGGAATAGCCACAAGAGCTGAACCTCTTACCAGAAGAGGTTTTGATTCAAAATTTCTTACGCAAGCCGGGCTTCTGGGCTTCTATGGGAGTACCGCCACTGTTATCAATATATTTTTTCATAATAACATTTTTATAAAAAACGGTCAACAAAAAAGTCCGGATCGTCCATGTCAACGTGTGCAACATCTAAAAAAACATTATGTGTTATTATTATACATTATGTGTTAAATTAAAAAAACGATGGATTCGTGGAATATAAATTAAATAGTCAATATGTGCACCATCTAATAAGAACATTTTGTGTTAAATTATTTTTATTTTGTTATTTTATTTTATGATAATCAAATGATTTTACTGAAATCTCTTGATGGAAGTTCATTTTAAATAATACAATAATAATTAAATAAAACGATGTTTTTTAACTACTTTCACTTTTGTCTTTATTTAGACAGCGACCGGTTTCGCCAGGCTCGCTGGCATCGACAGACTGGTGACTTTCTGCCTAACCTTTCGGGGAGACGGCGTGATGGTTAGTTAGTTAGTTAGTTTTTTTTAAAAACGTTTGGGCAACTTATTTTCCAATTTCACCCCTGCCCACATATGACATCTCTTTGTATTGATGTTTGACATTTGTTTTCAATTTGAATTAGGAACGTCGCGTCGTTCCGTTTTCCCGCCCCAACATCTCGGTACTGGCGCAATTGTTTTTTTGTCATTTTCGAACTTGGAACCGCGCCGGCAACGTGGCGGCCGGCCAGTGGCTGTTGTGATTGATGCAACCGATTTGGGCAGACTTGGGTAGGTACCGAATTAAAAAATGACAGGGGTTTGACACATGAACTGTGGGAATTAATCTGCTTTCTTTGCTGTAAACAAATCGTCATTCGTTCGTTATTTACTGCACACAAAAAACATTTATATTTCAGTCACTTCAAATGTTTCATTTACTTTTTTCTTCGGTATCAAAATCGGCAAAAAATATATTATTTTAAAATATACATATTGCACGAGTATTCAAAAACTAGTACGAAATATTTATCACTTTATTTTTCTAGTATGTAATTTAATATAAGTTAGATGAAATATGTAAAATCGAAAAAAAAATTATAAATACTCGTATATAATACTACTGGTATTTCTATATTTTTTTTAAATGACACTATTCAAAAAGGTGTTATCGACTAGGATCACTATAAAAATATTTTTATTTTTATTTTGTAAATGAAACAATTACAAAAATTTCGTTCACTATATAAAAAAGGGGTAATTTATTTTGACTACATACCAAATGAAAATGTACTCGTATTTCTAGTATTTAATTAAAAGACACTAATGAAGCGTTATTGACTGGGGTCACTAAAATTATTTATTATTTTTATTTTGTAACTAAAACGATAATTTAATACATAGAACTAACATAAGACCGTTTGTCACCTACGGCTGTGAGACATGGTCTCTGACGCAGAGAGAGGAAGGCAGGCTGGCAGTTTTTGAGAGAAAAATACTGGGGAAAATTTTTGGACCCACGCTGGAGGATGAGACTTACAGAATTAAAAGAAACCTTGAACATAAAGTACAGATTAACCATGAAACAGTAGCGAGATTCTGTAAGTCTCAACGCCTACGGCTGGCTGGCCATGTGGAAAGAATACCAGAGGGTAGAACACAACAAATTATATTCAGATGGGTGCCCCAAGAAAAGAGACCAAGAGGCAGACCGAAGAAAAGATGGGCGGATTGCGTGGAAGAAGATTAGAAGAAAATGGAAGGAGCTGGGGAATGGAGAGAGATGGCCAGGGACAGAAGTCAGTGGACGAGGCCAAGTCCCACACCGGGATGTAGCGCCGAGAAATGAATGAATGAATGAACTAAAACGATAACAAAAATTTCTAAAATTAAAAAAATACATATTGAAATTTATTTTGACTACACACCAAAGGAAGTTGTATAAATATGTGCCAAAAATTACCATAAAGATCATCTATCCACCATATTTTATTCCCATGAAAATACAACGCTCACCCCCTTCTAATTAAAATAATAATAAGATTTAATGATGTTCGCATTTAATGATGAAAAGATTGAGCAGATATCATTAGCGGCTCGAATGATTGATGACAGAAAAGTATCCTCGGACGCCACCAGCATAATACTCGCGCAAGTCCAGGGGCGTGCGTCCTATCCTTTCACACATTTGAAAATAGAACGTTGTCAAATGGTCATTTGATGCGCGTGACAACACCGACATTAAAAATGATCTTATGATTGTTTTTTAATTACCGTTACGTTTTAACATGATCAATATCTTTCAAATACAATATAACGCTAATGCGCTTGCGTGCTATACACTAAACATTTTTTTTTATTCTCACACACTTATTGAGATTTGTTTTCTTTTAATCAACCAAAAGTACGATTAAACGATTGTGTTCCAAATTCAAACAGGACACCCGAAATCCTTACTAATCCATTGAATACCAAACTTCACAGCGCGCGTTGCATAATCTATTTAACAGTAGCGGCCGGTGATTATTTTCGATTTGTCATTTTGACAACTTATGATACGTAAAAACGAGATAAAGATAAAATAATTTATATTCATGATAAACTACGAATATATTTTAATAAATATAATTATACTTTGTATTACAACCTTTTTATTTGACAAAGCTCCGGCGGGAGCGAAACCGGTTGGTGTTACCAAATAAAATGGAGTTTATACAAATTATTAAAAGTGTATTATTACTTTATTTATTTTCACTGAGTTCAGACATGTTTCGGTTACAAGTAACCTTTATCAATGTGTACAAATTTGGAATTAGTAGTTATAATATTAGTTAGGAGATTCTACTGCATCCGCCTTATTCAAATAGGATTTTGTTAATATTTCAGCAAACAAACAAACGAACCATCCATCCGTTTCCCCGCAGGGGTAGGCAAAGATAATGGACCGCCACACTACTCTATCCTGGCACACCTCTCTAGCTTACTCCATATTCATATATCGAGACATACACGCACGTCGATTCTTCCGACTTCTTACATGACCAACCTTTAAAATTTGATTAATTTGGTCATGCCATATTTTCCTCGGTCTGCCTCGACTCCGTACTCCATTTACATTATTTACGTATACTTTCTTAACCATTCTTTCTCCATCCATGCGCTCCATATGTCCAAACCAACGCAGCGATCCTTTCGTAATTTTGTTCATAATACCTTCTTCCGTTCTACATTCCTTTCTTATATCAGCATTTGAGATTCTGTCGTATATCGTTCTACCACACATACGTCTTAGGGATCTCATCTCTACCGCATTTATTCTGCTCTCATCCTTCTTCTGCCAGTTCCATGCTCCGCTTCCATACATTAGGGTTGGGACCAGAACTCCATTGTGAACGACGTGCATGTTGCGTGTTGCGTGTGCATGCCATCAAATATTTTAATAAATATTTCAGAAAATATAAAATATATTAATTAATTGATATTCAATTTTTATTAACTGACAAAAAATATGTTGTGGTAATTTGGATGTTTTAATATAATTGTGTTAGCAGAAATACTTTTTTCGGACGTCAATTGTATCCAATAATAATTACATACAAACAAATAACATTTCGTCGTCTCACCAAGGAGCCCCAAACAAACAGTTGCGCACGCGCCTAAAACAAAAGCTCTCGGAAAAAACGCGTCCGACAAACGTCAAACACGGAGACATTTCGCGAAACAAAAGCAAACAAAACTGGCTACACGCGGTGGAGAAGCGTGTTTCAATCAAATTGAATTGCGCCTCGGGGTATGCAGTGAACGCGATGTTCAACCGGCACGCGTCTCGCCCTTAGAGAGTCAATTATCAGTTTTTAATGTTAATATCGATTCCATTGAATGATTTCAACCCTAATCGTTATAAACAGGGGTGTTCTGGGGCAATGTCATAATAGAATAATTATCCGTTATGTAAAAATATAGTCGTTTATTTCAATTTGTTTTTTGAATGTATACAAATATGGAGTTCTGGTCTTATGCTACAATGGACTTCTGGCCCCAACCCTAATGTATGGAAGCGAAGCATGGAACTGGCAGAAGAAGGCTGAGAGCAGAATAAATGCAGTAGATATGAGGTCCCTAAGACGTATGTGTGATAGAACGATATACGACAGAATCTCAAATGCTGATATAAGAAAGAAATGTAGAGCTGAAGAAGGTATTATGAACAAAATTATGAAAGGATCGCTGCGTTGGTTCGGACATATTGAACGCATGGATGGAGAAAGAATGGTTAAGAAAGTATACGTTAATGATGTAAATGGGGTACGAAGTCGAGGCAGACCGAGGAAAACATGGCATGACCAAATTAATCAAAATTTAAAAGTTGGTCATGTTAGAAGTCGGAGAAATCGACGTGCGTGTATAACTCGTTGTATGAATGTGGAGGAATCTAGAGAGGTTTGCCAGGATAGAGTAGTGTGGTGGTGTTGTTATGATGGTTTATATATATTTTTCGGATTAATCGAATTACGTGGTCATTTTTTTAAAACAAAAAATAATACAAGTTGAATATAACTAAAGCAAAAGTGATTTAAAATATGAATAAATACCAAATGCCGAAACCAGTATTATTATGAATGCAAAAAAATGTTTAATTAAACTGAATCTATAAAAAATGTTAAAAATTTACCTGCATTTTTTGGAATTAAAAAAAATATAAAAAAGACTTAGTTACCAGAACGTAAACGACTGTAGACACCTGGTGTTCTTAAGTGGAGACACTAATAAAAGTTAGGATCCTCGTTGTCTCTTTTATTATAATAATTTAACGAGTATAATATATAAATATAAAGCTAAGAAACGTGAAGATAAAATAATATACATTTTTAAATAATTTAAGAACCCTCAATATTTAATTATTGATAAACTTAAAGAGTTAACACTGTGGAATTCCATAATGACAATTTTTTTATCAATTAAAGCACTATTATTTACACTGACGAATTTGTAATAAATTAAAACACTGTTTTTTCACTTATTTGAAAACACTATTTTTCCACTTAAGTGAAAACACTGTTTTCCACTTAAGTGAAAACACTGTTTTTCACTTGAAAACACTGTTTTTTCGCTTAAGTTAAAACCCTGTTTTTCCACTTAAGTGAAAACACTGTTTTTCCACTTAAGTGAAAACCCGGTGAATCAATTAATAAAAAAATCGGCTTTATTTTAACACCACATTATTTGGTTGGTCCGTTAAAACATATAAAATGATAGAAAAACAACATATAAAAGTAAAAAATAATATAAACACACTTTCTAATTATTATAATCATTATTATTATAAACTAACTAACTAACTAACTAACCATCACGCCGACTCTCCGAGAGGGTAGGCAGAAAGAATAGACTGCCACACTTTAATCGATGCGGCACTCCATCCTTCTCTTTTTGCCCCCGCGAGAGACGCGGTGTGATGGGTTGCGAACCTCATCGCCACCAATAGGCATCTCCCGCGCACACTTCGATCGTCCAACGTCTACAAAATAAATCTAAAACAAATTATATAAAATATAATGATATAAAATAAAATAAAATAACAAATAAAAATAAATGATATAAATAATAAAAATATAATGTCTTTAAACTATTATATACTCGTATATACAATTCCATAACCACTCTTATAGCGTGTTAATGACATATATAAATTATATGTATATGTATCAAACACATTAAATTTCAAAAATATATAAATGGATGTGGTTGCAATATTAGTAGCCCTTGGATGTATTATACTATATTAAAAACATTCCTGAAGCCTTATAAATGTGTTAATTTTTTAGTATTTTCAAACCATTCATGTTAACCAAAACACACTTGCTGGGATACTGAATTTTATTTGCATTACAAGAAATTTTGCAGTAAAAATATAGCGTTACATATGTACGACTATTTATTGAAATAACTATTTTAATTTAAACAACAAAATAGCTCTCTGATATAGAAATTTTAATTTGTATATAAAGTGGTGTAAATACTAGTAAAAGTGTGTTAATATTATTTTTAATAATTCCCCGCTACAAATTGAGTACTGCATGCGAAAGAACACATGTAGAAGTATTTTTTAATTATTTATTTTAAATGCTACACTACAAATTAAGTGCTTCATACGAAAGTAATATATTTTTTTGTTAAATATTTCGTCGGTTACTCCGCATAGAGAAATTTATTGTATTAGGGAATACATCGTCATTCAAATATTTACAATCGAACCCTTTCAATGCCCATGTCACAAACTAAAATCGAATAAACACTCTTGACTATTCAATAATGTATTTATTAAAATGTTTTCATATATGTCCCCGGGACATGTATGGAGTGGCTTGTAAGCGGTGCACAAATCACTGATGGGAACGCACTTTAAAGTTTCAACAAAGAGATTGCACGCTTTTAGTTGTGTGTGATTGTATAGCAAGCGACGGGGTTAATTGTGCCATCTTTGATTTGGTATCGGTGTTTAAAGTGTTAACTCAAGCTTCTCAATCTGTAACCCCAATTTTTTTCTTCTAAAACGAACAAAATAATAATAATAATAATAAATTGGATAATTTATAGAGCGCCATTTTTATGAATTACTCATCTAAAGGGCGCGGTAAAAAATACTCCGTTTTATGAACTAGTTAAAAATAAACATATTTAGAATGAGGGCTGCACCCATCGCAGTCCATCAACCCTTCTTATCAAGAAAGGATATTTTGAAAAGGTGCGTTTTGAGTCTCGATCTAAACTCTGCCTGATTCTTAATGCACTTAAGGTCTGCTGGAAGATTGTTCCAGGCTGAAGTGCCGGTGACCGCGAAGGCTAGGTCGCCAAAGTTTGTGCTAGGACAGCGTTTTGGCACAGTCAATCTACTGATCGCAGAAGTCTTGGCTAATCACAATGTAGACTGTCTGGCATTCAAGTTCTTGTTGATGCAAAGTTCAGATATATAAGCTGGTGCCGTACCATGCAACGCCTTGAAGACCGTCCAGCAGAGCTTGTATTGAATCCTTTCTGGACATTTCAGCCAGTGGGGCTCCTCAAGATACTGTGTTATGTGACAACTCTTCGGCACACCTCTTATCAGTCTTACTGCTGCGTTCAATGCAGACTGGAGTTTACGAGTTTGCCGTTTGATAATGCCTTAGAAGGACGAAATCAACATTTGATAATGCCTTAGAAGGACGAAACATGTCATTCCCATAAAATATAATAAAACTTCATTTGTATTAATTATTGTAGGCTATTTATCCATAATAGTTATGTTAATTTGTAAACTGCCGTTTTCATGAGTAAATCACCTCATGGGCGCTATAGTCACAGTTTGTGAATATTTTCAATAATGAATATTCTTTATTAAATAATGTGAATTTCCTTGAATTTATAAGACACAAAAAATGAGTCCTTCATAAAGAAAGACAATCTACTAATAAAGATTTTGTAGAACAACAGCACGGCAAAAAACATTGGATGAATCCTACCATCATAAAAAACGGCTGTTTTAAAATGGTCATAAATATTTGAGAAGCGCAGGCTAGGGTCATGGGTTTTGTCAACTAAGAGGGAGTGATTTCGCTATGATTTATTGAATGACAACAAATCGACAATGGCGGGCGGTGATTATTGAAACGGAGCGTGGTTTACTGATGAGGACATTTCAACAGCTTCCATTCGATTTCAATACAGAACTTAATGATCGAGAAGAATAATTGACATCTATATTTGTAATGATCGTGGGACAATTTTAATGTCAAGATATCCTATGTAACAAGGACATGCAAATAATAATGAAAATAAAATTAAAATGTAAAATATCTTTTCTGAATGTATATTTAATTAAAATCCACTAACGTTTGTGACTTCATCGGTTTAGGCAGCTCGCTACAATCTTCATAAAATGGAAGCGAGCCGCCGAAACCGGTCGATACCATAAAAATTAGTGAATATTTTTTACAAAAAAAAGAATATTTTCATTATTTACAATGAACTACCATGAAATTTCACATAACCATTTTTTTACTGCAAACAAATAACAAAATTATATACCGTTAAAAAAATAATCAAATAAATCGAATTTTAAGATCTAGAATTTTTAAGTGGAAGTAGTTTTTAAAAATAATATCGTTTTACTAAAGAATCATTTAAATTTAACTTCAATTAAGAGATTTTAATAAACTCATTTGATTATCTTGTATACCAATATATGGTTAAGGAAGCGTGAACTGACAACAGAAAAATTGTATTAAAAAAAATCACATTACAAATATAAGTTTCCGAAGATTTGTTTCAATACATTTTTTTAAACTCTTGCTGTGTGTTCTCAATAGACAATATTTTGTTTAATCAGATTCAATTCCGATCGTCTTCTGTGTGACAAATGTGAGATGTTATAATATCATATTGTCCTTCCCATAAAACAAAACTTCTAGATATTAAAAAACCTAATAGCATATTACAATTACACTTCTCTCAAATTTGGAAATTGTAAATGAATTTGTCTATCTCGGATCACTGATAACAGACATGGAGGGGTGCGAGAGGGAGATTCGAAGTAGAACTCAAATGGATAAAACTGCGATGATAAAGCTCACCAAGATATATAAAATATGTCTAACAACACCAAAATGAGACTGGTTCAAACCCTTGTTTTCTTCATATTCCTTTATGATTGCGAGTCATGGACTTTGCAAACATCGGATAGGTTAAAAATTGATGCTTTTGAAATATGGTGGTGGCGATGAATGATGCGTACCTATACCCTGGTCAGCAAGAATAACAAATCAGTCAATCATTGACCAGCTGGGTATTAAGGCAAGACTCCATGGTGTTAAAATATTTTGGACACATAGCCCGGAGGGATCTGGACAACCTTGAAAAGCTCATCATCATGGGCAAAGGCAAGTGGAAGGCAACTACAAGGACGACCACTCAGCCGCTAGTCTGTTCAAATCAGATATCTGACTTGTCTCGCATTAGTTACAACCTGGAGACTAACGGGTGACAGGAGCGCATGGCGTGCCATGGTTAATAGTTTACAGGATGAACACGACCATCAATCATGAGGAATGCGACTGAGAAGAAGATATTACACTTTTCACGAAATATTGTTCGCGAGACATATTTTCGGTATGTTTTGAATTTTGAGTATTCATAATTATGTATTGATCTATGTACTAAATATAATCTGAATAGATGGCGCTAGTGTAGATTGAACTAAAAAATGTGAAGTGTATCCCTACATTGAAGCATATATACATCGTTAAAAAAATTGTCAGACGTGGTGATCGAAAGAAGGGCGGAATAGGGAATGTTGTATTACATAAAGCGTGCGTTTAACCTAACCAATGACATTTCCATAAGTCCAGTAAACGCCTCGACCACCATATTCTGTTTCGAATTCGCATCTTCGTCTCTATAGAGATACAATTAATCCTTAAAAATGATAACCCGCAATGGGTAAAATCCAGTATTCGTCCACAAGTATTTGTATACATTCAAAATGTTCTAAATATAATCGTTCTTTTCTCACAACGAATTTGAAATCTGTCATTATAAACTTTTTAAAACTCTAATTAGTCCATTAACAATGCGACAATTACTTCAAAAACTTCTTAAAAAAAATAATTACAGATGCCACAGTATTTACACAATATTCCGGCAATTACCACATAATGATAGTCAACAGCTTATAACAGGTATAGTTGGTAAGTTATTGATAAAAAACATGTATGAGAATTTCAAGGAATGTCCTTTGTGGATGACAATTTCTTAGAACAATTACACCACAATCAAAACAAAAAAAATAATTATAGTCCTGGAATAAATTAAGAGTATATAAAGTAGGGCGTATTTGTTATGATTGCATGTAAATCCGATAGGGTAACTATTTTAACATATCACTGAACAAATAACAGTTCCTTTTGATTTGAATTAAGAATATTGTTTAAAATAACAAAAAAAAAAATATTTATGAACATTATCTTCACGAAGAAAATACCGATTTGAGGTAAGTTAAGTAGATTAAGCATTTAATTTTAAATGATGAATATAATAATAAAAAACAAAAAATTAAATATAATATGTTAAGTTAAATTCCATTTAAGATTTTGGCTTCGACCGGTTTCGGCAGCTCGGATTTCGATTAAAGCTATATACCTAAATGGAATTTAATTAAATATATAGCTACAATATTTAAAAAAAAAATACATTTATTTATTTTCATCATTTACAATGATTTTTTACCGTAACTAACTAACTAACTAACCATCACGCCGTTTCCCCGAAAGGGTAGGCAGAAAGAATGGACTGTCCCACTTTAACCGATGCAGCACTCCATCCTTCTCTTTTCGCCCCGCGAGAGACGCGGTGTGATGGGTTGCGAACCTCATCGCCACCAATAGGCATCTCCCGCGCAGCCGTAAATTTGTAAATTTACCGTAAGTTTGCAAAAAGCTTTAATTATCTTCTTCTCTGCCTTATCTCAGATTAAGTTAAAAAAGGATCCTTGAGATGGTCTGGACATTTGGAACGAATGGATGAGAGAAAAATGGTTAAAAAGTTGTACGCAAGCAGCGTGATTGGAAAAAGAAGCCGAGGACGACCGAGGAAAACATGGCATGACCAAATTAATAAATTACTAAAAGGTGGCCATATTCGAAGTCGTAATAATCGACGTGCGTGCATGGTACGATGTATGAATATATAGCAAGCCCGAGAGGTATGCCAGGACAGAGAATTGTGGCGATCCATCCTCTCTGCCTACCCCTCCGGGGAAATGGCGTAATGGTTAGTTAGTTAGTTTTTCTCTGCCTTATTGTAGACCTATGTGGTCTGTTTTCCAAAGGGTTATTCCTCCTGTGAGGTGGATTACCAACTCTCCTTCCATATTTTAGGAGATCTTCTACGAGGACGAGTCCCGTGAGGCTGATTATGGAGTGCAATATACAGGAGTCTGGTAGTGTCCATTCTTTGGACATGACCACACTAATCCCTTCTTCGCTGTCAACTCCATCTTATAATATTTTCAATCTCACATATCTCTCTAATTCTGGCGTTCCTCACGTGATCTCTCAGTGCCTGCTATCGTCTTAATTTCGGAAGTCCTCGAAAATTGCTTAGTCCTGACCTTGATTTTAATAGACTTATTTTTTTTTAAATATTAGCATACAAACAAATAATTCTAAGTATATCAACCTATTTTAAATCTAGGCACCTTATTAAAACCGAGATATTAAATCCTGGCAGCAATAAAAATGCAATTTAAATTATTTATCTGACAAATTGTTGGACAATATGTTGCTTATTTATCATTGACACGATCCGAAAATTAGATTAATTCACTTCAAATTACCTACCGCATATGTTACATCTGCTGAACTATAGTCCGATATTTGAAAATAGGCAGCAATTTATTTAATTAGGTTATGGCTTGTGAAATATCCAAAGGCTTCCTTTATACATTAGGTAATATGTAAAAATATCTATAAAATTTAACACAAAAAATTATGTAACATTTTCAAATGTTCACATTTAAGCATTGTTATTACGTATCACAATTTATTTACATGAGTTTATCACGATAGCTGTTTCGCCAACCTATGCTAGCATCATCAGGTGTTACAAACAACAATTGAAACATTTAATAATGTTGAAGTGTCGTAGTTATTATCCAAAACAATGGATTATCTAATTATTGTACAGTTTTTTTAATTAAGAAAAAAATACTTGTGGAACAAGAGAAAAAAATGGTTTAAAAGTTTTACGCATGCACGACGTTGGACGATCGAAGCGCGGGAGATGGCCTTTTGGTGGCGATGAAGTTCGCAACCCATCACACCGCATCTTTCGCGGGGGCGAAAAGAGAAGGATGGAGTGCCGCATCGGTTAAAGTGTGGCAGACCACCCCTTCAGAGAGACGGCGTGATGGTTAGTTAGTTAGTTATTTAAAGTGCCAAGAAAACTTGTGATACTATAAAACCATTCCTAGATTGATCGGTGACAAACAGTGCCAACCTAGACCAATTAGATTACCTTGAGTGGGGATAGGAGGGGGGATAATAGAGTAGGGGAAGGGGCTCGCATGGGGTAAAATAAAAAAGCTGGAAACACTACACGGCGCGGAGAAGGTAACTCTAGAATTCTAGTGCCCGGTAGATAGTACAGATAATAATATGACGCAATTAGCAGCCGCGTCGGCCATATGGCGCACTTAAGTCATTCAGGGTTGGTGCTGGCAGCTAAGAGTCAAAGCAATACATACAAATATAATGATTTTATTTTAAAATATACAAAATATTTTTAGTTGAGAATATTGTGATTCAATGAAAAAAAATCTTGACAATTTAACAATAAAGCAAAGTATTGGTTTCCCATCTTTCATATTGTCCAGCGGCAAAGCGTGGAGTTGAGCGCCCACAGTTGCGTTGGCGCGACGATGTCCGGAGAAGTGCGGGAAGTGCCTGGATGCGGATCGCTCAGGATAGAAGATAATGGAAAATGCGAGAGGAGGCCTACGTCCAGGAGTGGGCGGTCAATACAGGCTGAAGAAGAAGAAGAAAAAGAAGATGTTGTTCAGCCAATCAGAGTGTTTAAAGCGGTGTTTTTTTTATTATCGTATTTTATGGGAATAACATTTTATATCCAGATAGGTGCCCCGCGAAAGGAGACCAAGAGGCAGACCGAAGGAAATATGGGCGGATTGCGTGGAAGAAGATTGGGAGAAAATGGAAGGAGCTGGGAAATGAAGAGAGATGGCCAGAGATAGAAGTCAGTAGAGGACCATTGTGGAGGAGATCAAGTTACCACACCGGGATGTAGCGCCGAGAAATGAATGAATGAATGAATTTTATGGGAATGACATGCATCGCCTTGCTAATTTTATCGAAGGCAAGGCGAAACTTCTCATTTCCATAAAAAATATTAAGTTTCTAGACAACAAACGTTTTCATTCATTTTAAATATATATGGTTATACGGAGTTTTACTGGCAAAATAAGGATGATAATAAAATAAATGCTGTAGAAATGCGATCTCTTAGATGATTCTGTATTTAATCTGTGTATGATTGTGATAAAGAAAGTACATCTTATCGATGCATAAAAATGGAACAAGTAATATATGAGACTGATGAAAACATGGCACTATCTAATCAATCAAATATAAAATGTAGACCGCGTAAGGAGTCGAAGAAATGTTAAGGATTCGAGAGAAGTGTGTCAGTAAAGAATAGTGTGGTAGTCCATTCTTTCTGTCTACCTATTCGTAGAGATGGCTAGTAAGTTAGTTTTGAGTTTTACTTCATTGTTAAAAAAAAGAATAAAATGTCATTTGATAATGCTTTAGGGAGGCGAAACATTTCATTCCCGTAAAATAAAATAAAACTCCTAAAAAAACTATTAAATATAGAGTTTTACATCATTGTTCCAGAAACAATAAATATGTTTAATTCATATTTTTTGTTTCATGAACAATGATGTAAAACTCAGTGATAAATAATTAGTACTAATGAATATGACTGTTTTCTAAAATAAATATTATATTTTATGTGATTGAATTGTGTCTAAGGCATTATCAAATGTATTTGACATTTGACAATTCCTTAGACAGGTAAAAATGTAATAAAACTTCTATAAAACAGTAGTTTTTCTTCGTATTAATTATGTTTACTTATAATTAATACAAGTGAAAACGACAGTTTTCTAGAAGTTTTATTATATTTTATGGGAATGACGTGTTTCGCTCTTCTAGGGCATTATCAAATGTCAGACAGACAAGACATTTGATAATGCCTTAGAAGGGCGAAACATGTCATTCTCATAAAATAAAATAAAACTTCTAGAAAACTGACGTTTTCATTTGTATTAATTATTTAATATAGAGTTTAACATCATTGTTCAAGAAACAATACATATGTTTACTTATGTTCAAATGTTATTGTTGTTTTAAAATACTTTTTTAATACTATGAACAAATAAATTAATAGCTTTAATATTTCATTTTTGATAGCCCTGAAGCAGAGAATTGTATAGAAATGATCCGCTATGTCAATGAAAGGAAATCACCACGGTTTTTTTCTGTAAAAATCATCTCAGCGAAGAGAGATTATAAGTCTTTTACCGGTGAATGAACACGTTTGTGGGAACAAATCCTTAACAACGTCAGGTAGATACTTCTTACAAATTATACGTTACCTTTTAACTTAAGGACATTGTTGGTACCAATATAATTGCTGTTCCTTTATGCTAAGACATGCATTTATATCTATAAAAAGGGGTTAAAATATAATAGTTATGGGTGAATATGTTTGATTGTATCATACTTTGATTTGTTTTCCAGCCATAACCTACGGTTCGGAGTACTGACAGGGCTAAAAAAACAAGAATACGTATTTATTGCGTCTGTAACAATGATGTAAAAAAAACTAACTAACTAACCATCACGCCGTCTCCCCGAAGGGGTAGGCAGAACGAATGGACTGCCACACATTTCTTTCCTGACATATTTCTCTCGCTTCCTCGACATTCATACATCGTGTCATGCACACGCGTCGATTTCTCTGACTCCTCACGTGGCCGACATTCAATATTTGATTTATTTGATTGTGCCACGTTTTCCTCGGTCTTCGTCTATTTCTGGTTCCATTTACATCGTTCACATATATATTTTTTACCATTCTTTCTTTATTCATTCTTTCCATATGTCCAAACCATCTTAATGATCCTTTCATTATTTTGTTCATAACACCATCATTCGCAACGCATTCACTTCTTATATTTTCATTCGACACTCTAGTATACACAGAGTATCTACACATTCGTCTAAGAGATCTCATTTCTACTGCATTTAATCTACTTTCATCCTTCTTTTGCCAGTTCCATGCTTTGCTTCCGTACAATGATGTGAATCTCCATATTATATAATTATTACGAATGAAAAATGTTTTCTAGAAGTTTTATAGTATTTTTTGGGATTGTAATGTTTGACCTTGCTAAGGCATTATCAGATGTTGGAACTATCACTAACTCACTAACACACTAACCAACACCCTGGAGGGGTTTGTAGAGAGGATAGACCGCCATACCGCTCTGTCCTGAAATATCTCTCGAGCTTCGTCTACAATTATACATCATCGTTATGATTGTACGACGAGCGTGCACGTTTGCACGCTAGTCGTTTTTTCCGACTGCAAAAGTGGCATTTTTTAGTATTTTATTTGAACTATCTATAAACTACTGTGAAAATGAAGATTAATAACAAATTTCTCATAGTAATACAATTAAAAACGTTAGTTTTTTGATAAGTTTTTTTGTGTTTAATGGGAATGACATATTTCACATTGATAAGACATTATCCAACGTTTGTTAATACTTTAGCAAGGCGACTAAGTATTTATATATTATATGTAACTGCACTGATAAAGGGCTTATGTGTAAATTTTTGTGGTGACATGTTTGTTTTTGTTTCCAAGATTTTGTTATTTTTTTTATTTTTTATTTTAATATAGTTGTGTTACAATTTTTTTTCTTGAACGATGATTTAAAACTCCATATTAAATAATTAATACGAATTTAAACGTCAGTTTTCTAGAAGTTTTATTATATTTTATGACATTTGATAATGCTTTAGAAGGGCGAAAAGTGTCTAACCCATAAAATTTAATACTTCTAGAAAACTGACGTTTTCATTCGTATTAACTGGTGTTACAAAGTTTTAAAAAAATATATATAATGAGTCTATAACACAAAGTGATGGTGTATATAGAAGAAAGAAAAAATATTATTTTAATTAATAAAAAAAATCGTAAACTGTAATTATTTTTGCATGCCTTTTGAGAAAAATACAACGTATTTAAATTAATTTCAAAGCTTCACAAAGATTTTAAAGTGTTATTGTTCAAATCTGTTTAAAGTGTTGAATAAAAATAAAATAAAACTGTTTCCGGTTTCGCCAGGCTCGCTGGCATCAACAGACTGGTTGAAGTGTTGAAGTTTTGTAACCGCAAAATTAAGAAAGTGAACCACAATCGATTAATCTGGCGAAAAAATCAGCTCTCCATTCAATCACTTTTCAAAGGGGTGTTCCAGGTCGTAAATAAAAGTAAATAAAATGCTAAGCGTTGCAATAAAATGTCCAATCGGATAGCGGGGCACAAGTGTCAGAACGGTGATGTGGCCAGGGCCTTGATTTTAATCCCATATTTACGATGGACCATTTGGTCCCGGACTCCTGTATGGGCTACGCAATTGCAGGGGTATAAAACTATCACTATATGTGAGGGTATTATTTGCAAACCTGGCAAACTCCCTCATTAGATGTTTTGAGTAAATCGCAAAAAACTGATACGCTAATAAAATGAACTTTTTTACGATATTTATTTTTTCATCTCAACCAGTTAGTATTTTAAAAGTAATCACCCATGAAATTATCATCATTATGTTGATAATTAAAGTGAAATAATGAATGTCATTTTGGAGTTTGCCAGCTTTGCAACACTCAAGTGGAGGTTGCCATGTTTGCAACAAACCCTTTATTTTAATAGCAAAATTCTTCAGAATGAAGCCGAATTTGAAACTGAAAATCAATAAAAATTGTGTGCAAATGTATTATGAATAAGACCCAATTCATATCTCACTTTTGATTGTTGGTGGATTTTGCCGGGTTTGCAAATAGCACCCTCATGTATCACTTCATAAAATAATCACTTTTAAATAAAACCGGAAAAAGAATTCCATATATACTTAATATTTATTATAACATCGTTTTTTGACGCAAATGGCAGTGGATCGGTCACACTCTGAGACGGAACCCAGCCTGCATCGCTCAGGGCACACTAGACTGGTCCCCTATGGGGGGAAAGAGGAAGCGAGGCAGACCTATAGCCACCTGGAGAAGAGCCCTGCAGGTCGAGGTTAAGGCAGCAGTCCTCACTTGGGATGATGTTAAGCATCAGGCATGCGATAAAGTCGGGTGGAGAAGGTTCCTTGAGGCCCTATACACCATGGAGGTGTGACAGGATAAAAATAAGAAGAAGAAGATAACATCGTTTTTTGTTAAAAAAAAATCTGTGTATGTTTGGAAGATATTTTACTTTAATCTTCGGCAAAACTATATAAACTTCATAAATAAATGTTTATTTAATTGAAAAAATAATAATGTTTAAATAAAAAACTTTGTTATAAATAGTACAATTGATTATATTTGGTCGCGACAGCTGTTCCGCTAACCGATGTTAGCATCGTCAGGTCTTACAATCGACTGAAACAGCTGTCGCGACAAAATATAATCAATTGTAATATTTATTACAAAGTTTTTTATATAAACAGTTAATAATGTTGAAAAACAATAGATGTTCTGTAAAAATAGGGTTTTCATTCGTTAAAATATTCGTCACTATGGAATTTTACAGTATTTCAAGAGTAATGTGTTATGCCTTGCTAGGGAATTAGATTATAATTGAAAAAAATAAATAATTTTTACCTAGCTGCAAAAGAACATCTTAACAAAAAAGTTATCTTTTGAAATGTTAATAAGCTGCTTATAAATCAAATTAATGTTTGTAAATTTAATATTGTAGATTGTAATATTTAACAATCTTCCTTTGATTTTATGTATCATTAAATAAACAAAGAATATACGGACATTTTTGTTTTTAAAATAATATTATTTATTATAATTTAAGGCTCCGTAACCAACGATGCACTGCCCTCATTTAAGGGCTGTCAGTCACCCCAGATTGTCGCTCAGCTGGTATCACCGCCTTTATGACCTCGTAAAGGGAATTTCATAAAATTGGTGTGGTCCGATCTGCCACCGTGTAGGGTCGTGACTTAGCGGGTCTTACTACAGATAAAGGGCTGAGATACTCTTCAGAACCGGGGATTAAATGGTAAGGGTATGAACGCAGATACGGTAAGCACGCGCATAACACTACTTACAAGGAACTTTATTCACACATCAAATATATTCTATATTATCTCCCCATCATAAATACTTGCTATCGTCCATTGGATATTATTATTATTATTATATTACTATGTATGGAAGCGAAGCATGGAACTGGCAAAAGAAGGATGAAAGTAGAATAAATGCAGTAGAAATGAGATCTCTTAGACGAATGTGTGGACACTCTGTGTATGATAGAGTGTCGAATGAAAATATAAGAAGTGAATGCGGTGCGAATGATGGTGTCATGAACAAAATAATGAAAGGATCATTTAGATGGTTTGGTTATATGGAAAGAATGTATGAAAAAAGAATGGTAAAAAAAATATATGTTAATGAGTTAAATGGAACCAGAAATAGAGGAAGACCGACGAAAACGTGGCACGATCAAATAAATCAAATATTGAATGTCGGCCATGTGAGGAGTCAGAGAAATCGACGCGCGTGCATGACACAATGTATGAATGTTGAGGAATAGAGAGAAATATGTCAGGAAAGAAAATTGTGGCAGTCCATTATTTTTGCCTACCCCTTCGGGGAGACGGCGTGATGGTTAGTTAGTTAGTTATATTACTATCATTACATCGCGAGCCAAATCGAAGTAAACGGTATAGATATCTTACTGATTCTCGTAACACGTGATAGGTAGTTAATCTATCGCCATTTTATTGTCACGTGAATTCTTCACCAGACCAATGACAATGTGTGACAATCACACTAGCATCGCAGGGAATTAAACCTGGGATTCTCGAGTATGGCAGTCAAAGTATTTACCACTCGGCCACGAAGGTCGCTATGTGTGAAATCTCCTATATTTTCACAAGAATCTATTGCGGCCATTTTTATATAGTGTAAACATAATTTTTAAATACATAAACAATTAAAAAAAAAAAATTAATAAATATACAATGACACGATGTATGAATTTTGAGGAAGTGAGAGAAATGTGTCAGGAGAGAAGAAAGTGGTGGTTCATTATTTCTTCTTACTCTATCAGACGGCGCGATGATAAGTTAATTTTCTTTTTAATACAATGAGACACAATATTAACTCTCGACTACCAAACCGTAGGTCCCGGGTTCGATACCCGGCGATTATTACAGTCTTTGATCTTGTGTAATATTCAAGTTACAATAAAATGGTGATAGACAGATACTTATCACATGTCATGAGAATCAATATAATAGCTGAAAACAATTGTTTACGGTAATTTGGTTCAAAAGACCTGTTGTATATATATTTTTTTAATAAAGAAAGATAAAAAAAAATCATTCACAAATTTACTACACATTCGTCTAAGAGATCCCATTTCTGCTACATTTATTATACTTTCATCCTTCTTTTACCAGCTTGCTTCGTTTAATTTAATTATTATATTATAAAAAAATTTAAAAATATATATTTCTTCCATATTCGCCATAACTTTCTGTTTCGGATTCATTAAAAATTGTTAATAGCTTTGTTAATAACACGAACATAATTTATTTTTTTTAAATTAAAATGCAAACATGTTTTGGACACATAAGCCCTTCATTAGTGTTTTGTATATGCATAAATAAATATTTAAACATTTTTTTCATGAATGTGGTCAGTTTTGACAGATATTAAAAATAAAATTATACACTGTTATATTAAAATAAACTTTGTTTTATCTATCACAATTGAATTTGTATCGTTTTTGACTCTATTTTATGTGTAAATGTTCCTTCTAATTACTGTTTTTTTTTTTTTTAATATTATTAGTACCTACTATTATTAATTTTCCACCTTTAATATATTCTCCTATAAATAGTTACTAACCGTTCATTTAATTAAAATAATTAGGCACTTAACTCAACTTCAGCATGAACTTCAAAATTATATCAAAGAAATTTTCAAATTGACGTTGGAACAAATACACATACGGGTTCGAAAAATCACGAAAATTAGACAGTTGATATTTTATTGTAACACCTGGTGATATCAACATAGGTTGACGAAACAGCTGTTGCGAAAAATAAAAATACAATTGTGATATTGTAAACAAAACAAAGTTTTTTAATTTAAGAGTGTATAATGTGTTATAAAAGTATCATAGTGTTTCGGCCAAAACAATGGACTATACAGTTTTTTTTCAAATTTGTCAAAACTGACCACATTCATGAAAAAATTGTTTGAATTTTATTTATTTTGTATTGTATATACAAAACAAAAAGGGCTTCTGTGTACGAAACATGTTCATATTTTAATTATTTTATTGGTTTTTTTTAAGTTCGTGTATTTTAACAAAGTTATAAACATTGTTCAAAAAATATGTTTATATGCACTTTACATGTACGAGTATGTGGATTCATTTGTGCGAAATCGTATTACAAAACATTGAACATAGAAATAAACCACACCGAACTAGTTAAAGTAAATGGCTGAAATCCTTCCAGTAAACACTAATAACACGTGGGTACAACCCGCCTAGCCAAGCCCCTACCCCGATTCGAACAGATACAAAGCTCCTATCATAAAAATGAACGAGCGAATTATGTAAACTGTTGAAGAAAATATGCCAAGACAAATAAAAATTCAATGAAATTCTTCGGAAGGGGGTGCGCGGGACCCATCCCCCTAGCGATGATAACACGTAACACCCTCCCTAATCAATGTTTATGTGGCAGTTTATTGACGAGTGTGGATTTTTTAATCCGAACTTCGCGAGGGATTATATTTGACTGACAGGAATGTAACCCGAATCACTTGTCGCAGGGGGGCAGTAATTTAGTGACAGGATTAATGAAATTTTGCCATATGGCCTATTTTAAACTATGTTACTTAAATTGAATAGTTTCAAATATCTAAATACGTATCTGTTTTCATTACAGTATTCAATTGAATGCAATCGATGCAGTATTAGAAAAGTGTATGTAATTTTGCACAGTTCGTACAATTACGAATAGTAACAGTTCAATATTATATTTAAAAACATATTGTTTTCTTGTTGTTTGCTTACATCATTAATAAATGCATGGTTTTTAATACATAATAGAACCCTGCTAATTTTTTAAATTATTAAATACATACAAAATGTGATTTATTTTACTAAATATAAAAAAACGATTTTTTTTATGAAATTTAAATATCCAAAATGCAGATAATTTCAATATTTAAGAAATCTACAATAGTAAATTGAAAATTGTTAGTTACAATAACTGATTCGATATGTTACTTATTTAACGTATAATTCATTTTTTAATTAATAATATTGTGCGGAAGAGGCCTATTGGTGACGATGAGGATCGCAACCCATCACACCGCGTCTCCCGCGGGGGCGAAAAGATAAGGATGGAGTGCCGCATCGGTTAAAGTGTGGCAGTCCATTCTTTCTGCTTACCCCTTCGGGGAGACGGCGTGATGGTTAAATAGTTAATTAGTTAGTTACAGTTCAATATTACTATGCGCAAATTTCTACATTACAGATCTTTCTTATTTCATAATTTCTTATTCTGTCTTGGAGCGTCATTCCCGCAACGGATCGGAGAGTCTTCATTTCTGTGTTTCTTACGAGAATTTTTGTTCTGATGGTATCAGCTCTCGTTACTATTCCATACGCCATTATAGGACGTACGCATGTCTTGTAGATTCAAATCGAATTAATTTATTATTTCCAAAGACATTACAAATAATAAAAATGTTTAAAACATCTATTGAGTACAGGTAAAATCTAATATATAAAATATGATACCAGGAACGCATGAGAGATGGTTTGACATTAGTAAGACAAGTTACTCTCTAATATGAAAGATGTCGATCTCCGAGGAGACTGAGTTCAGCAGACTAATTGGTCTTCTCACCGGTGTCACCAGAGGCTGGTTGGTTCTGGCGGCCGGTTGGTAATGCAATCTATACTGTCGCTATCGGAGATATCTATCAGGGATAAAGTGCCAGGTCTGGTCCTCCGGACTCCGGTTAGCATAGGTTTTTCTGTCTCTGGACTCCGGTCGACACTCTACTGTTTCTCAGCCAAGACATCTGTCGTATTCCTACACCGTGACTACCCTCAATCTTTTCTTTCGTGAAGAAGTGCAGCAAGACGTATGTATTTTTAGTTATGAAGAATCTGTCACAATTGTGCCATTTTTTTTTAATCTTTATATAGAGCAACAAAAAAACTGTAATTATTTTTCTTTAACTGCAGCATGGACGGCCACACATTTCTTTCCTGACATACTTCTCTCGTTTCCTCAACATTAATTTCATACATTCATTTTCGGCCCTGATTATTATCTTCGAGTGCGGGACGGGACTATGAATGATAATATTGAGAAAATAAGTACGAATGAGATGAAAAGATCTGTGAATGCAATGAAAAGTGGAAAAGCTGTTGGATTTGATTGTATTGCCATAGATTTTATTAAAAGCGGTGGCGAAGTGGTTTCTGCATGGTAATGTAAGTTATTTAACCAGTGCTTGGAGGAGGGATATACGCCGCTAGACTGGAGGAGAGCAGTAATTTTGCCCCTGTACAAAGGAAAAGGATCGCGTATGGAATGTGGAAACCACAGAGCTATTAGTCTTTTGAGTGTCGTTGGTAAAGTCTATGGCAGAATTTTAATAGAAAGAGTAAGAAAATTGACGAGTGACAAAGTTTGGGATGTGCAAGGTGCCTTTATGAATGGCAGAGGATGTATGGATCAAATTTTTGGACTTCGTACATTGACAGAGAAGTTTCTGGCCAAAAACCGCAAACTTTTCTGTGCATTTGTCGACTTGCAAAAAGCATATGATTACGTTAATAGAGAAAAGTTGTGGGAAATATTGTCTGAATATGGAATAAGTACAAAACTGATCACGGCAATTAAGTCGCTATACACAGAAAGCACTGCTAGTGTCAGAGTAAATCTTACAGCCTGGCTTGATATCAATAAAGGTGTCAAACAGGGTTGCGTAATGTCCCCGTGGTTATTTAATCTGTATATGGACAAATAAATAAAAATAAATGTTTGTAAATAAACATGTCATTTTTGTAAAAGCTCTTTTTGAATTCACATAGATTTTAAACTTTATTTATATTAGTATTCGTCTCCTATTCGCTCGCCCCACATGTACATCATCCGGTCACATATTGGACTGGTAAATTACCATCCCTTTGTTTCTTTACTGTTGTTTTTTTTTCCGTAATTTCTAATTTCTATCATGTTATGTTCTTATCAATCCTATGCATGTAAATTCTAATTTATATTATATTATGTTCTTTTCTATCTCATGTAATTTCTAATTTCTCTTATGTTATCCTTATTCTCGTTTTTGTGTTTTGCCGTTATATGTTAGTTGTCCGTCTATTTGCCCAAACTTTTATATTACCTTTGTAACTAAACATGTCATTTTTGTAAAAGCCCTTGCGGCGTTTATGTCAAAATAAATAAATAAATGTATGAAAGAGCTGAAAGGGTTGGATGTAGGTGCCAAAATGAGCGGAGTGTCAGTAAGCTGTCTCTTGTATGCGGATGACGCTGTCCTACTTGCTGACAACGAGCATGAACTACAAGTCCTGGTGAATTGTATGTATGAGGTATGCATGCGAAATGATCTGATGATGAATGTTAATAAGTCCAAGGTAATGATTTTTGAAAAGGAAGAAACCACGACAGTCTGCAACATTAGCGTGAATGGTGAAAATTTGGAGCAAGTAGTTGAGTTCGTGTATTTAGGTAGTATGTTTACAAGAGATGGGCGAGTGGAGAGGGATATTGAAAGAAGGGTTGGGGCAGGCAACAAAGTGAATGGTGCACTTAAATTTGTCATCGCAAACAAAAACCTATCAAAAAAAGCTAGAATGGCAGTGCACAATGGTGTTCTTCTACCGACCCTTATGTATGGAAGCGAAGCATGGAACTGGCAAAAGAAGGATGAAAGTAGAATAAATGCAGTTGAAATGAGATCTCTTAGAAGAATGTGTGGATACTCTGTGTATGATAGAGTGCCGAATGAAAATATAAGAAGTGAATGCGGTGCGAATGATGGTGTCATGAACAAAATAATGAAAGGATCATTAAGATGGTTTGGACATATGGAAAGAATGAATGAAGAGAGAATGGTAAAAAAATTATATGTTAATGATGTAAATGGTACCAGAAATAGAGGAAGACCAAGGAAAACGTGGCACGATCAAATAAATCAAATATTGAATGTCGGCCATGTGAGGAGTCAGAGAAATCGACGCGCGTGCATGACACGATGTATGAATGTTGAGGAAGCGAGAGAAATATGTCAAGAAAGAAAAGTGTGGCAGTCCATTCATTCTGCCTACCCCTTCGGGGAGACGGCGTGATGGTTAGTTAGTTAGTTAGTTATTATCTTCGAAAAAGGGGTCATAGCTTGTTTTATTTCCCTCGATGCAGAACCAACCTGACAATGTTTATGCCGGTAGGTAGAGCAATATCTTTGCTAAATCGTGTCACCTTGGAGTTTGACGTATTTTGGGATAGTCTAGATCACCTGAGGGAAGCACTGTCTTTGTTATAATTGTATATTCATTTAATTAATTTGTCGTGCATCTTATGTTTCTTGCTTTTTTATTATTTTATTAAGTATTACTAATAATTGTGAGAACCCAAAGAGCCATGTTAGAAATAATCCTAAGAGACAGAGTCAGAAACAATACGATGAAAGAAAAAACAAAGGTCACTGACATCATGCACCGGGTGACGACTCTAAAATGTCAATGGGAAAGTCACGTAGCCAGAAGCTCAGATGAAAAATGGACAAGAAAACTGTTGACTTAGAGACCGTGGATGGCAAAGAGAAGTGCAGGGCGACCGCAACTACGGTGGAAGGATGATCTGAACAGACACGTCGGAATAACCTGGATGCAGTCTGCACAAGACAGAGATACATGGAAACGAATGGAAGAGGCCTTTTTCCAGGAGAGGACGGGAATAGGCTGAGGAAGAAGAAGAAGAAGAAAATATTTATGTATCTCTAACTTATATCTTTAGTGTATGAAACGAAATGAACATCGTGTCATGCACGAGATCTCATTTCTTCAGTATTTAAATTTAAATTTGAAGAACACATTATTATATATATATACAAAAACGTAGTAAATCTCAATTTTTAACCATCAAAGTATTTAAACAAAAGGTTTCACGAAACGAATTAAGCCCTTAACGAAATTATCACAATTCCAACCATTTCTCATTAACCGTGATTACTTTCAAATTTAACCCCCGCCACCTGAGTCCACCATCTTCCCGCTATCTGGATGCGGAAATTTTTAATTTTTCCACCAACAAAGGGTTAATGGGGTAGTTAGGGTTTAAGGTGGCTCGTTTTATTTAACGGGTAAGTTTGGGGTGCCGGGCCGTTTCGACCCCCGCAAAACGGGTCGGGGGATTAATAAGAGGATATTAAGTGTAAGTTACGATATGTCCTCGAATGCAGTTAGTAGCGATCCGTCGGTATTGAACTGTTTATCGTTTGGATGAATAGTAAAACCATGGGCGGGAAAAAACAATTTTTTAATATGAGGCGTACAGAAACAAAAACGGCAATGTCAGCATCATCAAATTGTTGGTGATCAATGAAAAATGATTTAATTTAAACCTATTTATGGTACGATGCAATAAGTTTTAAATATTAAAATATAGCGTGAAGCTATAATTTGATGTAAATTTTATTTATACCCGTGATTTATTTTCCAAGATATGTGCTATTTTATAATTGCCATTGGCGTTTATGTTACAATTTTTCTGACACTGCCGGTTTTGTTTTGAATGCAGCATGACATTGCCATGTTTGTTATCAACACCTTTTCATACGAACGATATTTGTATGGGACGCCATCTTGAAAAATGCAATTTCTCGCATTCTGATTTGGTTCATTTTGTTCGAATTTAAAACACTATTTTTACGTATCACGATTTATTTAAATGAGTTTGTCGTGACAGCTGTTTCGCTAACCTATGTTCATTTTTTTTTCATTTAATGTGAATGCCGGACGTAGATATCAGAAAGGATACTTAAGAAGATTTGAGTATAAATATTTTTGAAAAAAAACAAGGGATTACTAAGATGGTTTGAATATCCTTTAATAATGTACAAAATTTAACTAGTTTAAAAAATTACTGAAAAATAATATTATATTGTTCATAAGTAAAAACTAATTAACTAACACGCCTTTTCCCCGGACTATGCAGAGAGATTGGACCACCATTCCGTTCTGTCCTGACATACCTCTCTAGCTTCCTCCACATTCATACATCGTAACACGATTAATCGACGAGCGTGCAGCTCGTCGATTTCGAGTCATGCCAAGCTTTCCTTCGTCTTCCACGGCTTCTCTTTCCATTCACACTGCTTGTATACAACATTTTAACCATTCTTCTATATGTCCAAACCAATATAAAATTTAAAAAAAAACATGCTTTTATAATACGAGTATTTGAATTTGGATTGCAAAAAAGTATATATTTTTAAAATATTTTCCGATTGAGTTTCCATGACTACCACTGACAAATTTAAATCGAGTTTCTTACGCGGGACCATTCCGGTTGATTGAAGCAACCCTTTCACTGTAATTACGCGTATTTAGTCCCGACAAAATCTGTGTCATTATTCTGAAGTCCTCCGTTAGAGGGTTAACTTGATTTGCTACAATGTCGTGCCATTCTTTGTCAACGTCTCAGATGTTCCAACCCAAATTGTAATGTAAAACAACCATTCTACATTTTCAATCATCTAAAAATTGAGGCTTAATTTAATAAGTTGAATTGAATTGAGTTGATGAGCATTACTTGTATTATATACTGGTATAATTGCGTAGATTTTCGCGGTTGGCAGCAATATGTTTTGTGTGATTTTGGGTAACAACGTGTGATTTCTCCTTCTCGATCGGCGTTTCGGAGATCGTTGCAGTCTTCATATTCAGGGTAATGTGGTGATGGTAAGGTGGTAACATTACGTAGATTATAATTGCGTAGATTTTCACGATTGGCAGTAATATGTTCTGTGTGATTTTGGGTAACAACATGTGATTTCTCCTTCACGACCGACGTTTCAGAGCTCGTTACAGTCTCCGTCTTCTTGGTAATATAGTGGTAGTAATTCACTAACCAACACTACACTACCCTGAATATGTAGACTGCAATGACCTCCGAAATGTCGGTGACGGCTTTCGTAGCTGAGTGGCAACAGCTATGACCGCTATCCAGAAGGTCACAGGTTCGATTCCTGGAGATGAAAGTGTGAAAAAAACGTTGTCTTCCGGTTGAAATCACGACCACCAAAAATATGGTGAGATGGCTGGTCGTCTTCATCACAGGAAGAATATTGATATCCTGCATAAACAGCTACAATAGAAAAAGAAGAAGATTTATTTAACAGCCATAGTTTTCTGACTTAGTTTTTCTATAGCTCGGAGCGATGTATTCTCATAAACACTTTTTTTTTTAATTTAGAATTGTTTAAACGTTTTACGTTTGTCAAAAACAGACTATAAAGCAACAATGTAAGTACTCGTACATACCACGAAAGCATTCACCCTCCAGAATATGCTTTAATAAAATTAAGAAAATATTTAACAGTGTATTTTAGTGTCGGTGTAATATGTTCCCTAATAGTGTCACATAAACCGTTATAAAAACAATACTTTTTCCCATTTCGCCGGCGATATTTTTATGTGAATGTTTTACAATCCTTAAAAATACACGCATAAAAAGCGACGGCGTAAAAGTGGCATTCCTGGCATACCACACGCACCCCGGCCGTGTATATTGAGTCGTAACTTTCTTAATGGGCCTGCACCCTAATACGTATTGTAAATTGAAATTATTTCTCCATACACGTGCGCACTGCCGGAGTCATATATAAAAATACGATTTAACACATTTGATATGAATTTATTTAATAACTAGGAAGGCGACGATTGGTGTATCATAAGACGAATTTACGTGCGTAACAGTATGGTCCATTATTTCCCAAACGTTGCTACACCACCTAACAATGAAAAAACGCTTCCAACGCCCCCTCTCGTTTATTGGTTACACCAATATTTTTAGTTTTATTCGTAGGAAAGAGCGCAAATCCACATATCAAATAGTCAAAACTGTATTGCCATCATTTCTTACGGATTCAAAAAGACAAAATTCGCCATAGTTTTAGAAGATATACAGATATAATGGCTATACTCTTAGCTGACCCAAAGAAAACGACTTTGACGACCTTCGTAGCAGAGTGGTCATAACTCTGACTTTCATACCGAAGGTCCCGGGTTCGACTCCCGGCGATGGCAGTGTGATTGTCACACTGCCATCGCTGATTCATCTTTGGTCTGGTGTAGAATTCACGTGACAATAAAATGACGATAGATTGGCACCCTATCACATGTCATGAGAATCAATATAATAGCTTAAATAAATTGTATAGGTGCAGTAATTGGGTTCAAACGACCACTACACTTCAGTGAATGGTTCGATTTTAGATTTCGGTTAGTGAATGCTGGGAAAATAGGTACTGCAAAAGACAGACAAAGATGGAGAATAAGATTAGATATGTTACATGCAAGCAAGACTTCGAAACACTGCTAATATCGTTGTAAACTGTTTACAACATTCTCCCGATGATGAAGGTGTAAAGCCTTCGAAATATGTCGAGAAAAAAAACTCAAGAGTGAAAAAAAAATATTATTTTATTTAATAAAAAAATTGCCATTATAGAATTCAACAGTGTTAACGCTTGAAGTTTGTCTAAAATTAATAAATATTGTATTGGTGGTTGACTTATCGCACGCTTACTAGAACATTGGCCTAACTCAAAAAAGCAAGTTTTGCTCAATCTGACATGGGTCGATGTTTTAACAAAAACAATACTTACGAATGAAAAAGACCGATATAGTGTAATGGAGGTCAATTGGCAGAATTTTGACTTAATTTTAACGCGAAACGATGGATAGCGTTAACACAAGCCTCTGTCTAATGTTAACTCAATTATGACCTAAACCATAATCGGTCAGTTTACTATTAAGCGTGCGTTATATAGAAGCATATGGCGTTTATTTATAGTTCAGGTATTTAAGAAAAAATAATAAATAAGATGAACCTAGCGCACGGTGTTTACAAAGTGCCTGAAGCCAGGAGTCGCGTGAACTATTTGTGTTTAGGCCATAAAACAGATTACGGGTGATACTAATGCCCCGTTTGTCACCTCGTAACCGCACTGTAGAGTGATGAGATGAAGAAAAAACATCATTTAGGTTACCCCAGCTTCTGGGGAGAACACCGCGACAATATTTAATGCTTACATATTAGTGTGTAGTATAAGGAATATGTGGATATTCTGTATAAAAGACATTGAAGAAACATTATCCTCCAAGTCACACCTCATTTTACCTATTAATAAAAATTCTTTTAAAAAAAAGACGACCTTCGTGGCAGAGTGGTTAGAGCTCGGACTTCCACACCGAAGGTCCCGGGTTGGATTCCCGACGATGGCAGTGCGATTGTCGTACTGTCTTTGGTCTGGTTTAGAATTATCGTGACAATTAAATGGCGATAAATTGGCTACCTATCACATGTCACACGTCAACGATATATTAAAAATGTCAGATTTTCTCGTCCTTTGCGGGAGGTTTTAATTTTCTTCCTTAATATGAAGAAATCTGCGGCTGAGGCTCATCGAATGCTCTCTAATACCTATGATGAGGCCATTATTAGTGAAAGAACGTACCGAGAGTGGTTTCAACGCTTCAAGAGCAGTAATTTTGACGTCGAAGACCGGCATGGCGGTGGAAGAGAAAAGGTTTTCGAAGGTGCAGAATTGGAAGCATTGCTTGATTAAGACTCGTGTCAAACGCAAGAAGAATTAGCGGGATCAAATAACCAATATAATAGCTAAAATAAATTTTATACAGTAATTGGGTTCAAACGATCTGTTGTAAAAGGAAAAAAAATCTTGGTTTTGCTTTCAACGTTACTAGGCCAAATCTCTTGTATTATCCCAATATAAATACAGAAAAATCATTTTGTCGTGATGAAAGAGTACGATATTTTTTTTAATAAAAGAGAGGGCGTAAGATTACTTCGATTCCTTCTAAATTAATTCGAAATGAACATGGTGCACTTGCCCGAGAACGTTTCTGGATTATTTTGAAAATTGTTCTGATTATTGCCGTATGACAGTATTGCAGAAAACAAAAGGAAAACAATTTTTGTTGTTAATTGTGTGCAAAAACAAAATATTTACATTAAAGGTTATTTACTGATTGTAGACTAATTGTGACTAATAAACTCCTTTATATACATACAGATCCAGGGGTGATAAACATGATCCTAAACAAAAATATTCAAATTTAAAAAACTTTGTTTTATTTCATTATTATTTAAAATGAACATTCATCAAGAGATATCAGTAAAATCATTCGATTATCTTGAAAATACTAAATACTAAATATAGATAAATACGAGTAATTTTAAATACTAATTTGATATTTTGAGTAAAATTTTCATAAAGCAACAGCTTTATAGTTTCTTGAAATATTAGCTTTTAACCATAACGTCCATATAGCACATCTTAATATTTATGAGTATACTCATACTATAAAATCAATCATCACACTCATTAACAACTTCCAATAAAATTGTCAGCATCACATTATTCCTCCGGGTGAATAAGCTCCGAGCGGCCATATTGAAAGCTCTAAATTATTACAAGCACCTTTTTATTCCCTTACATTAAAGCTAAGCCTGTGTAAACTACACTAAACACCATTCACGTGGCTTTACGGGACAAAGTGGCGATATTAATTATTTTATTTGAAGTTTTTATGTTGGCTGTTCCTCACTTCGACTTGGGGTTATCAAAGTAAGAAACTTAAAGACGCAAAGGGATGTTGGTTTATTTTTGGATTTTCAGTTGTAAATTACCACTCAGAGCAGACTTAGCTGAGGTGACGGTGAGTTATTGTCGTGCTAACTATGAGTTTAGTGGATTTATGGAGAAACACGTAAAAATAGCTAAAATGATTGATTTATTACAACATTTTGAATGTATACAAATACTTGTAGACAAATACTGGATTTTACCCATTGCGGGTAAATTTTTATTTTGTACAATATAAGGATTAATTGTATCTCAATAGAGACGAAGATGTAAGTTGTTTTATGGGAACAGAATATGGTGGTCGAGGCGCTTACAGGACTTAAGACCTGTCATTGGTTGGGTTAAGCGATCGCTTTATGTTAACAACATTCCCCATTTCGCCCTTCTTACGACCACCACGTCTGATAATTTTTTGGAAGATGTATATATGCTGCAATGTTAAGGAATACTTCCCATTTTTTAGTTAAATCTACGCCATCCATTAATATTTATTACAGGCTATATTTTATAAATGGGATAAGTCCAATCCACAGAAAAATAGTAACCCTTATTAGGTATTTTTTTTTAGAATGTATTGTAATAATTTAAACTCTATTTTACCCCCTATAATCAGGCTGGCTATATTAGCAGGAAAATAAATTTGTTTCGAACTGAGGCAGTGCAATTGCAGGTCACATTTGTATGAATCTTGTAAACCTTTTTACTTTAGTTTAGTACGTAAATTAGTACGTAATATTATGATGAACTTGATCTATCTGTGTGAGCTGCTACTATAGTTAGCTGCGTTCGAGATCAGATTTTTTTACTGCAAAAGAAGGCAGCAGCACAAATGGGGTTAATAACCGCCTTCATATGTTAGTATTTATATTTCAGTTTCAAATTCAAGTTCTTTTTTAATCTGTTATTTCCGTGTTTCGTACACTCTCAATATCAAAATAAACAGTACATGACACGATGGAAAATACATTTTCTTGTTTTTTAAAGCGTTCGAGTTTTCCTCATACTAAATTAAGCTGCTCGTAGTAGAAAACATTGCGGGAGTCAAATATTTAACCCAGATAAATCTGTGCATCTGTCGGCCGTGAGAAAAATGACAGCCACTAAGCGTGAAGACGAAAATAACAATAACTTTGATTTATTATTTTCATAGATTGAAATTGTACATATAAATCAAAATATTAAATTTACTCGAGATACATATCACAATAATATGTGGCAGTTAATAATTAATAATATGCTTACTTAAAAAGGACCGTTTTCATGATGTGAACAAAAGAAGGGCGCATTAAGACGTGTTTTAAATCTAGAAATCTAAATGTGATCGATGCATCTGATTTACGTAACGCGATCATTTATTTTTTTCCCCAAACCGGCGCGGCGCACCGAAAAAAAAGGTAGGTACTTAATAATTAAAAATTCTTTTGGACAACTTGTATAGCGCCTCTGAAAAATGCCAAAATTGGCATTTTTGAGATTTTAATCACGTCAACTCTGTAAACGTCAGATCAAAGAGCAAAGAGTGTGTTTTCTGTTAAGATATCTTTAATCTATGATCAGATGCATTATGATATTATATGCGCAAACGCAATGAAAATACTATATTATTTTACTGCGCGTGCTCACATCTTCATCTACTAGTACTAGATTCTATCGCCATATGATGGCATATATACAGACAGGTCTGCCAATGTCAGCGAACCTGGCGAAACCGGTCGCTGTCGAAATAATGACAAAAATGGAAGTAGTTAAAAAAACATAGTTTTATTTAATACGTATATTAGTTCATAATTTCTCAGTTGAAATAAATAAAACGAATGTTTAGATCTGTGTGTGGCTGGCCAATACACCGATGAACTCGAGTTTTGTATACCTTTTATTTGTTATGTATGCATTCGAAAATGCATCATCTGTTTGAGTAATTATGCAAAGCTAGCGCGGGCAAGCACATAAAAATAGAAATATGTGTTCTGTGTCACGTGTGGCGGTTAGTGCTGGCTTTATAGCCTCGTGCAGTTTATGTCTCCTGTAGATAGTGTTCATTTAGGTGCGTATATAATATAACATGGATACATACACATACATATAGCGATGAATCAATACATATGTACGTTATTAATCAATACATTTTAGAGACATGGGAATACGCCTTAAAGCCGTGCCACACTGTTTTAAACAAGCTCTCCACATCGGTCTCCACCGGCGGTTCAAAACTGTGTAGACACTTGTTTGAAACAAAAATTCGTTTGACCTTCAACAACCTTTGTGAACGGACGCGCATAGTAGCGTGTGGATCCCGCCGTTGTAAACACGCATTCCACAATGTGGGCGCTTCACATTCCACCAGTCAAGGTCAGTTGCATAGCGGCATCGCATCGGTGGAGTGCGGACGTATTGAACGAAAATGGTGTCTACTGTGGATGCCACACCAACTGTGGGCTCCACAAAGGTAACCCCTGTGGAGAGCTAGTTTATAACAGTATGTGGATGCTACACCAAACGTGGGCTCCACAGCTCTCCACCAAGGTAACTCCTGTGGAGAGCTTGTTTCAAACAGTGTGGCACGGCCTTAACAGACAGAGTCAGATACGATACGGTAAGAGAAAAAAAAGGGAGAGTAAGGGGGATCCTATTAACTCTTCGAGCGGTGCATGGCCATCACCGTGGTGATGCCATGCTACGCTGGAGGATTGATCTGATCCCAAGTACCGATCCACACCTCCTCGACTTTGGTCTCCCCTGGAAACTAAGAGAAATGTTAGAGATCGAATGTGAATAACCTCGATGGATAATATTGATGCATAGGCTAACGTGGAAGGACACCTCGCCAACCGGTCTGGCAGGCGTGGCGTTGTAATGCTAACCACCCCCCGTATGACATGTCATACATGGAGAAGTATGGGGGAGGCCTTTGTCCAGCAGTGGACGACAACGGCTGTTAAAAAAGAAGAAGAAGAAGAGAAAAAAACAAGGTCATTGACAACATTCACCGTATAGCGACTCTAAAACGATAATAAGCAGATCACGTAGCCAGAAGCTCGGACAAAATGTGGAGAAGAAAACTTTGTTGATATCATCCACAGTGTAGCAACTCTAAAATAGCAATGGACAGGTCACGTATCCAGAAGCTTGGACGAAAAATGAAGAAGAAGACTACTGACTTGGATACCAAAACCTGGATGCAGTTTGCACATGATAGAGTGACGTTGAAGCGATTGTTGTTGCTGACTATTATTTAATTCGAATTCAATAGTTAATATTGTTAAAAAATCATTGTGTTTCGGCCAAAACAAGGAGCTGTTTAATCAATACGAATTTAAAAACCTGTTATCTGTGAATTATTAAATATATTTTACCTTTCTAATGCATTCTCAAATGTCGAAGCAAAAAACTTTTGATAATGCCATAGAAAAGCGAAACATGTCATTTTAAAGAAGAAAAATCTTTTTACAGATGATATCAACCGTATTAATTATTTAATATGGAGATAAAATAAATCATTTATAAAAAAAATAATAAATAATTTATTAGATTAATACATTATGTATAATCACATAACATGGCTTTTTTCATTAGAGTTAAACATAACCTAAAACAATTAGTTGATACATTCCTCGACATCTTAATCAACGCCCTCGATGGGGAGGAACAAAAGCACGAAAGGGTGAAAATGAAATTCCTGGGTTGGAATAATAATCCCGACTTTAAATGCGATGCAACTCAACAAGGGTGAAAACTATAAAAATAACGTGTTCTCTTTTAAAATATATCAATATTGACGACCTTCGTGGCAGAATGACGACCTTCGTGGCAGAGTGGTAAGAGCTGTGACTTCCATACCGAAGGTCCCGGGTTCGATTCTCGGCGATGGCAGTGTGATTGTCACACTGTCTTTGGTCTGGTGTAGAATTCACGTGACAATATAATGGCGATAGATTGGCTACCTATCACATGTCTCGAGAATCAATATAACAACTAAAAAATAATAAAAATAAATTGTATACAGTAATTGGGTTTAAAAACGACCTGTTGTATACATAATTTTTTTTTTTTAAAATAAATAAATAAAATAAAAAAATACATAACATATGTACCAATATACGTTTTTTTTATACAACAGGTTTCTTCAACCCAATTTCTATGTACTACATAGACTATTAGCAAATTGCTAGATTAGCATGGCAGAACAAAGCTCTAACAATCAATATAATACAATTTCAAGAAAACGTACGTAGAAATAGAGGAAAGACCAAGGAAAATGTGTCACGATCAAATAAATCAAATATTAAATATCGTGCACGTGAGGAATCGCAGATATCGAGGTTCGTGCTTGACACGATGAATAAATATTGAGAAAGTAAGAAATGTAAACAGGGATGAACACTGTGGCGGTCTATTATTTCTGCTTGCCCACCCCTTCGGAGTGACGGTGTGATGGTTTAGTTTTTGTCTCAATAGTTTATAGTCCATTTATTTAGCCGAAACACTATGATATTTTAACATTATAATCTGTTAAATTTAAAAACTTTGTTTTATGTATCACAATTGTATTTTTATTTTTATTTTACGCGACAGCTGTTTCGTCAACCCATGATGACATCATCAGGTGCTAAAATATTCAATGATGTCAACGTTGACGAAATAGCTGTCGCATAAAATAAAAATTAAAATACAATGGTGATAAATAGTTTACGTTTTTAACTTTTGTTGGGGTAAATTCACAATGGCAAAATAGTGTATTTTTTAAAAATAGTTCTTTTTAAACTAACCCTAAATATTATACAATAATTAACAATGGTAGTGATTAACAAGTAGTGAAGTTCCTCCCCTAGCCGCTAGGTGATTTGTGGCGCTGCTGTCGTTTATAATTACCAACGCCGCGCCGCGAGATGGCGTTAAAGTGGGGGTGATTAATACGTGTAATTATTTTATTTTATCTGTGGTATCATCATAGAGAAATTAGTTTTTCAGAGAGGAGGGTTAGCATGTGCCGCTGATGGAGAGAATTTGTCAATTTTTTGCAAAAATTGTTGGACTTATGCCAGTTGCAAAATGATTTTATCATACTTTTAATTTGGACAAAGGATATACAAATATATTGATACCTACTGATATTGAAACATTTATATAATTTATCTGAACTACAAAGCGAATATGTTTAAACTACTCATTCAAATTTTAATACTTTGAACATAATATCGATATCTTACCAAAAATCCTTTTCTTTATACTGACTTACTAATCATCACGCCGTCTCCCGAAGGGGTAGGCAGAAAAAGTAGACAGTCACATCGATCAAAAATTAACTGCCACACTTTTCTTTTCTGACATATTTCTCTCGCTTCCTCAATATTCACACATCGTGTCATGCACTCTATGACTCCTCGCACGGCCGACATTCAATATTTGATTTATTTGATCGTGCCACGTTTTTCTCGGTCTTCCTCTATTTATAGTTCCATTTAAATCGTTAACAAATATATATTTTTTAAATCCTTTCTTCATTCATTCTTTCCATGTGTCCAAACCATCTTAATGATCCTTTCATTATTTTGTTCATAGCACCATCATTCGCATCGCATTCACTTCTTATATTTTCAATCGACACTCTATCTAACATTCATCATTCTTTCCATATGTCCAAACCATCTTAATGATCGTTTCATTATTTATTATTTATTTTATTATTATTATCGATCAAATAAATCAAATATTGAATGTCGGCCACGTGAAAGATTCAGAGGAATCGACATGCCGCTGTTCGTAATTTGAAATCGGTAGGTATCAATAACAATTGAAATTCGAACATATTTTTTAAATAACAGTTTTCAGTCGCCTGAGCACTGAACAGTGATAATAAAGTACCTACTTAACATAATAATAAATGAGTGGAGTCGACAAGGTTATATGGAAAACTTTTGACACGCCTAATTTTTGAGGGGCATTTCAATAGTATGGACAACACATTTCAATTGAATTATCAAGGAAAAGTTATATAAAATATGTAACAAACCGCCACACAGTTTTATCCTGACATAATTCTCGCGCATCTTTAAGTGACAGCGTGAAAAGTACGCTCATCGATTATTCCAATTTCGAACACGGGCGCCTTTCAGTAATTGATTAATTTTGTCATGCCATATCTTCCTTGGTCTTCATCTACACCTTTTTTACATTCACACTACTTGTATATACCTACACTACTTCCCTCATTCATTCATTCCATGTGTCCAAACCATCTTAGTGACTCTCAATTCGCCGAAGAAAAATCTTGTATAAATATTGTTTTACATAATTCTAGTGAAATTCTATAATAGTACGAGGTTTCGCTAAAAATATTTAACCATTTTTAGTAACATGGATTGGTCATGTGTTGCGACACGAAAGTTTTCTGCTATCTGCCTATATTCTGACAATCACACTGCAATCGCCGGGAATCGAACCCAGGACCTTCGCTATGGGAGTCAGAGCTCTATCATCTTACTGACCATTTCTTAATTTATTTAGGACGTATTCATCCGTCTTACATTGTTTTCTTATTTCTTTATTAGTTATTCTATAATACATTATTTTTCCGAACATTATTCTTAGTGATCTCATTTCAACGGCAATTATCCAACGTTCTTCCTTCTTAAGCTATAAAACTTCGTAGATTCAAACGAAATATATAATTTATTGTAAATTAATTAATTTGAATTTATCAATGAAAACGAAAACGGCCGTTCACAATGAAGTTCTGGTCCCATCACTAATGTATGGAAGCGAAGCATGGAACTGGCAAAAGAAAGATGAAAGTAGAATAAATGCGGTAGAGATGAGGTCCCTAAGACGTATGTGTGGTAGAACGATATACGACAGAATCTCGAATGCTGATATGAGAAAGGAATTTAGAGCGGAAGAAGGTATTATGAACAAAATTATGAAAGGATCCCTGCGATGGTTCGGACATATGGAACGCATGCATGGAGAAAGAATGGTTAAGAAAGTATACGTTAATGATGTAAATGGGGTACGAAGTCGAGGCAGACCGAGGAAAACATGGCATGACCAAATTAATCAAATTTTAAAGGTTGGTCATGTTAGATGTCGGAGGAATCGACGTGCGTGTATGACTCGTTGTATGAATGTGGAGGAATCTAGAGAGGTTTGCCAGGATAGAGTAGTGTGGCGGTCCATTCTCTCTGCCTACCCCTGCGGGGAAACGGCGTGATGGTTTGTTTGTTTGTTTGTTTGTGTAAATTAATTATGATTTTTTTTTCATTATTTCAAATTTTTTTATTTTTTTAAATTGGAAGTTAACTCTACTAACGCTCCTCAAAATTTCACATTGTAATCTCCCCTATTTGTATGTACGGCGGGTCCACAATGAAGAGTCCTCTCCCTAATGAAGAGGTGTTAAGAGTTCCGCAGCAGCTCCACTTTAATTACGGTTGGAATTATTAGGTGTCACACCGCAGGCCCGTTAACTAGTTTATAATCCCGCCACAGATGGATTATTAGGGATTATACGACGAGATGAAGTACGAGCGGATTACTTGATTAATATTTTAAAATATTGAAATTACTTTTCTTTAAGCTTTGACTAATTATTATTTAGATTGACTCTCTCCTATTCGTTGCTTTATATTATAACATATACTTTGGAGCTGGCAAAAGATGGATGAAAGTAGGAGAAATACCGTGGAAATGAGATCACCCGAAAACGATATATGATTATGCAATGAAAAACAGATAGACCAATCTGTCGATGCCAGCGAGCCTGGCGGTCGCTGTCGAAATATAGACAAAAGTGGTTGACGAAACAGCTATCGCGAAAAATAAAAAGACAATTGTGCTACACAAAACAAAGTTTTTTAATTAAACAGTTTATAATGTTAAAGTAGCATAGTGTTTCGGTCAAAAAAATTAACTATTTAATGAAAAATATATTATACGTTCATTTTATGTTTCACTCGACCGCCCCAATCGCTTTCTAGCAGTATGTTCTAAAAAAAACAAAATATTAAAAAATGAATACAAATGAAACGAAGAGTAGTAAAAAATTCATTATAAACAAATGACAAAAAAAATTATAATTATATTGTAAAAAAAATAATGTTATTACTGCACGAAAACACATTTTATTTTATGCAAAATGTATTAAAATAATTAGTAAAAATAATAACTATTAAAATTAAATTAATAAAAGGCGTTCAGTATCAAAAATTAATTATTTTTATTCTAATAGATATTTTTTTAACTAGCGATAAGAAAACAAATAAATAGTTTTAAAAAATAACAGTGTCATAGTTTTCTTTTTTTAACTAGCGATAAGAAAACAAATAAATAGTTTTAAAAAATAACAGTGTCATATGGCATAGTTTTCTTTTTTTAACTAGCGATAAGAAAACAAATAAATAGTTTTAAAAAATAACAGTGTCATATGGCATAGTTTTCTAATGGTGTTCAAATAATAAATCTTTTAAGATTACAATTTGCTGTCTAGATTATTTTGATATTTAATTAAAACGTGTTCACTTTCAATAGGCCGACCATCCTTGTATAGCTTTTACAATAGATTTTATTTGCGAAAATGGTAGAGCTAAATTCGATGCATTTATGCTTCGAGTGATGAATATCTGACATCGGCTTCACACAAATTGATATATTACAAAGGTGACGCATCATTTCAGATAGAATTTTTGACATTTTATCAGTCGCAAAGGTCAAATCCTTCACAATGACAGCTGAATGACCAGGTTCATACGGAAAGTTCACATGGTGTTATTGTATTCAATTAAATTCACATTTAAAATAACCACTATTCATATTTTATTTTGACATATAAAAAAAAAATCGTTTATAAAATGTAAAACGAAGATAAAACGTTTGATAATGCCCTAGCAATGGCGAAACATGTCATTCCTATGAAATATAACGAAACTTCTAGACAACAGACATAGCTTTCTATCTCTTTTATTTTCTTTTTTATATAATTTGTATGTATACAACACATACATCAAAAAAATTAAAATTACATAGACATGTTTCGGACAACCAGTCCTTCTTTAGTGATATATTTTTAAAATGTTATAAAAAAATTTACATGATCTGACAGATGTCATAAATTTATTTTGGAACGTTTGTGCTTTTGTTATAACGAATATTATGATAATTTAAAGTTCTTATTGGGTTCAGGTAATTACTTACAACAAAGAAAATAATCAACGATTGGACTTGACGTTAAATTTATATGTATATTTAAATATATTTTCTTTATTTTTAATTGCTTTTTTAATTTCTAAAATTTCGAGATTGCTCAAAGTTATATTTCTATTTTAAACATGCAATTCGTTTTAATAATTTTATATGGAGTTATACTTCAATGTTCATCATTACAACTATGACTGCCGCGCCGAAGATCCCGGGTTAGATTTCCGACGATAACAGTGTGATTTTCACACTGTCTTTGGTCAGATGTTAAAATCACCTGACAATAAAATGGCGATAGACTATCTACCTATGACATGTATCTTTCACAGTAATAGGGTTGAAACGACCAGTTTGCATAGAAGATTTTTTTGAATTTAATTATTTTCAACCATTGCTCAAGAAACATTCGTAGAATATTAAAAGTTTAAATATTGATTTTGAAATCTGATTTATTTCCCTTTTTCCTTTTTTATTTACTTTGTATATACAACACTTATATTTTAAAAAATTAATTACATTAGTTAGTTAGTTAAAATTACATAGACATGTTTCGGACAAACAGTCCTTCTTCAGTAAAGATACATATTTAAAATATTATAAAATTGTTAACATGATCTGACAGATGTTATAAAGATTTATTTAGGAACGTTTATGCTTTTGTTATAACAAATATTATGATTCAATTTAAAATTTAAAATAATAATTTAATGTTCTTATTTGGAAGTCCTGAACCCCAATAAGAACATTAAATTATTATTTAAAAATTTTAATTCAGTCATGTAAACAATTTTATAATATTTTTAAAAATGTATCTTTACAAGAAGGACTGTTTGTCCAAAATGTCTATGTAATTAGATTTTTTTAATACAAGTGTTGTATATATAAAGTATATAAAAAAGAAATAAACCATCATAACAATACAAAGTATGGCGTATATAGATGAAATTGAAGTCTGATTTTTATTTTAATATAATAACTATTAAAATGACAGAATTTCAATTTTAGTATCATAACAGAAATACGCTTTTATTGTAACGATTCTTCAAAGAAATTCAAAAGTGAATGGAACTTATTTAAAAAAATGTATAAACCATCGAACTGAATGAGACTTTTTAATCCTCCGAGCTACAAGTCTTGCATAAAAAGACTCCGAGTTCAACATCAAAGGGAGTATCCCTCGAGACTTGGTAAGTCGCTGGCGCATTGCCTTGATAAAAATGGCGTCAAACAATGCGCCTTCACACAAAAGATCCCTTTACGCGATACATTAATTAAAAACTTTATTATAACGTCCTATAACCCTTTGAGCTTGTTATTGGCGCGAGTTCGCCCAGTTTTTGGCTCCCAAATTGCTGTCAAACAAATGCCGCGAAGGAATTTGAATCAGATCAGTGACAAAAATGTTTTAATGTATTTGCCTTTGTTCATGACTATAGAAGACTTTTTTAACACCGTGTATTTAACAGCCAAAATAAATTAAATTTTACAATTTAATGGTGTCAAAAAATTGTAATTTGTTTTACACTACAACTTTTTTTTGGATTTTGGGATCATGGATCCGTGTAGCTCGTCTTTCTAAACCGATGTTTCGGAGATAGTTGCAGTTCCCATCTTCAGGGTGGTTGTAAATGTGTGATGGGTAATGTATGTTTAACTCTTTCTACGCTGTGCCGTGTCGCCGGCAATGTGATACTTTTTTATCGTTAAAATTGGTCATCAAAATTATAGTTTTTTGTTGTCTACGGATAGCTTAATATCCTATTAAAATACATGTATATAATTTTAAAATTATATAGTACAAGCGGGGGGTTTAAAAGGGTAGTAAGGCTACGATGGGGTATGTTTTGCTGGAAAATATGCCTCTACAAAATGTCGTAAGGCGCCATGTTGCATTTACAACAACAAAACTACTATCAAGTCCAACTCTCTAGCGTCCACGAGAAGACTTTTTAAAGACCTCGCGAACCCCGGTCAATGTGACACATATATTACTTAGTGCCATAGCAGATAGAGAGAGGACGAATGGCGAGCTTCCAGCGCCATAAAACTGGATACACCCAGCTAAGGGAAGGTAACCCCGACAGAAAATCCTCCAGAGAAGGCAAGGGGATACCACTCTGGATATTTTTCCCCAGGTCATCACTATAAAGTCATATATGTGATAGTCAACGTTAGGGAGACCTGTCAGGACACAGAAAGAAAAAGTACGAGCGGACCCGACCGACGTTGTTCTGCCCGAACGTTGGCTTGCCTGCTTTTAGCTGGTTCAGCAAACGTTTTTTTTGGATTTTCGTATTTTCGATAAACTATGTACTAAATGACATTTGACATTTCAAAAAAGTTTGTTTTGTTTTTATCTTAATGCGAGTTGATGAACAAAGCTTTTCGTCAATCCCTAAGTTTTGTCTTTAAATAATACAATCAGTACATTATAAATAACAATAATAATAATTGAGAATCTAAACCATCCAGAGACCTACTCAAACACACACAAAAAATTCATTAAAAGTCGGTCCAGCCGTTTAAGAGTTCAACTACATACGCCAGCACAGAAGAATTATATATAAAGATGTTTGTTTGAAGAGACTAAGAAATCAACACTAAAATTTATCAAATGCAAAATACTCTATATCAAAGAGAAAGTACTCTCTGCATGGGGTAGATTTACATTCTCCGCTAATAACTGATACTCGAACACAGCAGAAATAATTGGATTGAAATCATCACGTCCATAATTCACGCAAACTTTGACTAGCGCGTATTTGTTACTTTATAAAACAGCAAAGCTTTGTGAGCTTTGATGAAGTCAATTACACGATTTTTGCGAGAGACATTCGTTTGAGGCGCTTCTGTATTTTGGAACGATATCTAATTTCCCGATAATTACGAATGGAAAAATGGAATAATGAAATAATAGTATGATATACACATAATGATAACAAAAAAAATTAACACACGAAATTGGCGAAAAACCCGTAGCGAAAAATAAAAAAATCTAATTAAAAGTGTGATACTATAGCAGCGTTTAAATTTTAACAATTAACAAATAAATAATATAAATAATAATATTATAACATAACTTAAAACACTGATTCTGATTTAAAAAATTTGGTTTGGTTCATGTGGTGCTTCCGTAAATTTGGAGATATTTCGTGTATAAGTGAATTTTTTTTTGGTCAATTTGATTGTTGCCGTACATAATAGTTAGTTGTGACACGAAATACGTTTTTACTGTTTTGACGTTAAAATTATATCAGTATTTTCGTTTATATAAAGAATTTTGACAGGTGTAAAAATAATGTTTCATTTGTTTCAATGACAATTTGAATAAATTATTCAATAACATTTTTAAAAGTTTTTGGTTGGTGTTGGATTGTTTTAAGTGTCTTATTACAGTTAATTAAAAAAAAACGGTAAATACGTCGAATATAAATTAAATAAATAAAAACGTCCGGATCGTCCAGCTGACGACAAGTGCACCATTTAAAATAACACGTGTTAAATTATTTTCATTTTGTTATCATTGTATTTTAAAAAAATTGTTTGAGATTTATTTTGTGGGTGTTGGACGATCGAAGTGTGCGCGGGAGATGCCTATTATACCCATCACACCGCGTCTCTCGCGGGGGCGAAAAGAGATGGATGGAGTACCGCATCGGTTAAAGTATGGCAGTTCATTCTTTCTGTCTACCCTTTCGGGAAAAGATATGAATACCATAGATAAATAAATACCATAGATGATAAAAGATATGAATACCATAGATGAAACACAATTATGGCGTAGTAGTAACAAACCAGCGAAAAAATGCGATCAAATACACACTCCGAAATAAAGATTTGCATTCGTCCATTGCCCTATTCGCCACACAAAGCGCAAAAGGGCTCAAGAACCGAAGGTCATAAGTTAACGGGGTCAATTCGTTTCGGTCTTGTGGTTTATACGGATAGTCATCAAGTGACCGCTCTGTCGTCTCCTTAATGATTTACTGCCATTTACCGGGAAGCCTTTTGTTGCAAGACCAATGTAAGTATTGTACTTATAAATACTTAACTCCACTTTTATTGTTGCCGCGAAGCGATTATTTTCGCATTTTCCTTTGTAAAAATAACGCACTAAAGCTCTACAGTCATGACACAAAGCTCACAGGTATTTGAGACATTTAAATTAAATTAGCTGGCACAAATAGAAGCCTTTACAATGAAGGTAATGCATTGATTCGAGTAAACTTGTACGAGTATGTTCTTTCTAAAATAACCACCCTCAATATTATTAATTATCCGCGTTGTTATTGTTGAAGTACACATTATCCGGATTGTTGTGAAAGGAGTTAGAGGAATCTGATTATAAATTATGATTTCACATAATTTCACATATTTTATTTATTTAAAGCAATTTTTTTTTTGCAATTTAAAGCAGTTCAGTTTATTTTTATAAATTTAAATATAGTGTTGCTTTATATCGTATCAATTTTTAAATGCGTTTTTATTAGTATTTCTTTGTTTAGTTTTTCATTATATATTTACACTTTAAGATGGAGTGATTTTTAATATTTTAGTGGATAATATTTTAATCAACTTTATTTTACAATTACTAAAGTGTTTTACAAAGGAATTCTACAGTGTTAATACTTTCAATTTATTGTATACGAGTATATTATATAATACGAGTATTACCTGTACTCAATAGATGCTTTAAACATTAATGTTGTTTGTAATGTCTGTTGAGATAATCAACTCATTTGATTTATCTAACTAACTAACTAACCATCACGCCATCTCTCCGAAGGGGTAGGCAGAAAGAATGGACTGCCACACTTTTCTTTCTTGACATATTTCAAAATTCATGCATCGTGTCAAGCACGCGCGTCGATTTCTCTGACTCCTCACGTTGCCGACATTCAATATTTGATTTATTTGATCGTGCCAGGTTTTCCTCGGTCTTCCTCTGTTTATATTTCCATTTAAATCGTTAACAAATAAATATTTTTTAAATCCTTTCTTCATTCATTCTTTCCATGTGTCCAAACCATCTTAATGATCCTTTCATTATTTTGTTCATAACACCATCATTCGCACCGTATTCACTTCTTATATTTTCAATCGACACTATCATACACAGAATATCCACACATTCGTCTATGAGATCTCATTTATTTTGCATTTATTCTACTTTCATCCTTCTTTTGCCAGTTCCATGTTTCGCTTCGATATATAAGGGTCAGTACAAGAACATCATTGTGCACTGCCATTTTAGCTCTTTTGGATAGGTTTTTTTTTAGATGACAACAAACATGACAACAGACAAAATTGTATTATTTTATTACGAATAATATTTATATTTCTCGCTACGTTTACATCGTTATATGTACAGCGCCCTTGAGATGAGCAATTCATAAAAATGGCGCTTTATAAATTATCCAATTTATTATTATTATTATTATTATATTCATGAGACATGACAACGGAGAATGAACGTTTTAAATGTATGCCTTAAAAGACCAAAGATCTAAGTGTATAATGCTAAACCGATGTTTATTATGATGAATACAATACCTCGGCATTCGGTAGCCGGGGCATTTTATTTCCCGCGAGAACACAATGAGGACTTCATAAATCCGAGCTTTTGCTGACAATGAATTTTTGCGGTCGGCGGACAAGCTTTCTCCGCAGACGTAAATCCAGTAGCTATCAACCGTGGTCCATACGGCTCCCGTGCAGCCGAATAATGATGCGGTCAACCGCTTCAGCCTACGGAGAAGCTTTCAGCTAAAAACGGCTGATTGATGGAAAGCAGTTCGCGCTTCTGTCTCGGGATAAATAATGTCAGAATTATGACAAATTGTTCCATTGTGTTCGGTACGTATACGTTTTTTATGCAGTTTGTGTTTTTTGAATACCGATTGCACACAATGCTACACTACCAAAAAATTCATTTATCGTCGCATACATGGGGACTTTTCAAATCAAATCAAATCAGTTTATTTCATCAATAGACATTACAAAATTAATTTTTAATGCAACTTTTGAGAACAGGTAAAATAATAAATCGTATATAGTACAATATATATTATTTTACCTGTTCGACATTAGGAAGACAAGATACTCTCCAGAATGAAGAGTATTTGCCCTGAACATATTTTCAGACGTCGATCTCCGAAGAAACCGCACCGCGTTCAGCACTGGTTGTTCGAAACATATCTATGTAATTTTTAAAAAAAATTCATGTAAGTGTTGTGTATACTAGGTATATAAAAAAGAAAAACAGAAATAAAGCATCTAAAACACAAAGTATGCCGAATATAGAAGAAAATAATTTATATAGTTAAAATATTATGACTATTCACAAAAAATTACGAAGATTTACATATATTTTTTTATTGTATAAAGATATATTTAATTAATCAAAGTAGAAAATATGCAATGTTGTTTATCATTTTAATGAGTTTGTGCTTGTTAACAAGCTTACAATTTCAAGCGTTGTGTTACGTACAAAGTTTCTATTTATTATATTTTAATGTGTCATAAACATTACATGAAATATTTGAAAACGCAACATCTAGAACGTGTATCCATCATTTGACAAACATAAAATTATTTTAGTTCTTTTTACACTGAGTATCAGCTCACATAAAGGCGATCATAAATTTTTACACATAAAAATCGGATGTGACCACAGACACTGGACCGACAATAGTCTCCGAGCGTTTCCATAACTTACCGTGTCTCATGCTCGGGGCGGGAATGTAATGTGCTTCTTAGATAATACCAACGTACTTCTCTTCCGTGAATCAGACACTGAATGCAAGTCAACCGAGGAAAGAATGACCCTGGTAAAAGTCAAGGGTGGAGAATAAGATCAATATTATCACGATCCATTATTTTTTCTTGTTGTTCCTCTTCTCTCAGAAGTTGGACAGTATAATGAATATTCCTACTCTCGATACATCAGCTCTTGATACATGGGCTCTAAACAGGGATGTTGTAATGAAACTGATCTATTCTAGAAGGTTTCCTAGGCAGGGTTTTCTTCTTCTCTCTAAACTTCATTTTACGTTAATTTTACCTTGGACAATCAGTTGCAGCACTTTTAATTTATCGTTTCTCATAATGTACCCAAAGAATTCCAATATCCTGCAATTTATGGTCTTGACAATTTATTTTTCTTTCTTCATTCGCTGCATTACTTCCTCGTTTGAGACTCTCTCTGTCCATGATATTTTAAATATTCTATGATGTATTCACATTTCAAAGGCATCCAGCTTATTGATGGTTGGGGTTTTAGTTTTGTGAAACTCCATTATTAATTTAAAATAGTAAACACGATTGTTTAGTGGTTTTACTTGAATTTAATTTATATAAATTGTGACAAATTTTTTTCGCCTTGCGAGGACATTCTCAAACTGAACCTAATGGCCCTTAAAAAATTCCTTGTAATTCAGCTGTAAATTTAAATGTTACTGTCTATCATTATGAATTGAATCTCAAAAATCACTGTATATTATTATGTATTGAACTTCAAAAATTCAGTTGTAAATTTACCTATCACTCTTCATTAGTTCTAAGAAAAACCTTGAAATTGTTTTATTTAACAACTCAAAAATTTGCACGTACTTTCTCCCCCACTCTTAAGATACCTAAATTCAATATAAGGACACACTGTTTAGCGATTAGGTTCAGTTTGAAAATGCCTTCGCAAGGCGAAACAAATTTGTCGCAATATATATATATATATAATTTATATAAATTGAATCCAAGTAAAACCACTAAATAATCGTGTTTACTTTTATAAAAGGTATCCAGCTTTTTGGTGCGTAAATATTTTTAGAGATTTTTTTTTCAATGCCATCACGAACAGTCACTGCTGTGGACTTCTATATAAAATAATGCAAACTATAAAAATGCCAACGTTTTCACAGCGACCGCAATCCTCGATTGTTTGTATGCTACTATCACAAATCGTCATTTGAAGATTATTTAACACAAACAGTTCGGAAGCTCCGGCGGAACCAAAACCGGTTTGTTAGATAAAATAAAATAAAGTGTTGTAAAAACAAAATTCTGTGTTATAAATACTTTTTTTAAATACCACACCACAAATTAATTGATTCATACGAGAGATGACAAACTGTCATTTCCTCATCCCTTTTTAAACCAGTATAGTTTATTCACCTCAGGGAGAATATTTGCAATAGTGTGAGTCACACCCCCTAAATTGGTTATATTTAAATTATCTAATGGGATGTCTCCATGGTTGTTCAATCTGTATATGGATAAGTGTATGAAAGAACTTAAAGGTATAAATGCTGGTGCTAAGATGAGTGATGTGTCTGTAAATTGTCTGCTATACGCGGACGATGCCGTTCTCGTTGCGGATAGTGTGGACAAACTACAGGTCTTGGTGTTGAGAATGTATGAGGTATGCAAGTCAAATGATTTAATGATGAATGTCGGAAAGTCAAATATGATGGTTTCTGAAAGGGAAGAGCAAATGACAGTTTGTAATATAAGTGTGAACGAAGAGAACTAAGAGAACGAAGGGAACAGGTGAGGGAATTTGTGTATTTAGGTAGCATGTTCACAGCAGATGGCCGAACGGATAGTGACGTCGAAAGAAGGGTTGGTGCGGGTAACAAAGTGAATGAATGAATAGTTATTGGAAACAAAAATTTATCAATGAAAGCAAAAACGGCCGTTCACAGTGGAGTTCTGGTCCCATCACCAATGTATGGGAGCGAAGCATGGAACTGGCAGAAGAAGGATGAAAGCAGAATAAATGCGGTAGAGATGAGGTCCCTAAGAAGTATGTGTGATAGAACGATATACGACAGAATCTCAAATTCTGAAATAAGAAAGGAATGTAGAGCGGAAGAAGGTATTATGAACAAAATTATCAAAGGATCGCTGTGTTGGTTCGGACATATGGAACGCATGGATGGAGAAAGAGTGGTTAAGAAAGTATACGTTAATGATGTAAATGGGGTACGGAGTCGAGGCAGACCGAGGAAAACATGGCATGACCAAATTAATCAAATTTTAAAGGTTGATCATGTTAGAAGTCGGAGGAATCGACGTGCGTGTTTGACTCGTTGTATGAATGTGGAGGAATCTAGAGAGGTTTCCCAGGATAGAGTAGTGTGGCGGACTATTCTCTCTGCCTACCCCTGCGGGGAAACGGCGTGATGGTTTGTTTGTTTGTTTATCTAATGGGTTCTTGGAAATATGTAAGTAGACTAATTACTCGATGATTAGAAATTAGGAAAACGAATTAATTTTGACAGTGGAAACCTATGTTTGTGTTTGTCGATTTATTTCATAATTCTAGTAATAACACGAATTTACCAGAAAAATGGAAACTTCCAAACACCATTAGTTGCGACTCCAGCTATTTGAAATTAGTATAAGTATAATAGTAAGTATGTATAGAAATATTACGCATCGTGTTATCTTTTAATAGAATCCATAAAAACTCTCACTTCTAACAACCTGACATTGTTATTGTATAACGCGGTACATTCTCACAGAAAAAATCCACTTATGCATACAATTATTGCCCCCGTCCCCTAAACTTGCAATAAACTCCGCGGCCGCGATATGACGCCATAAATGTCAGACAAATCTTTTAATTTCGACGACACCCTCGTCCGCTTGTAATTTTTTTACTTCCTCTCTTAAGATTTTTTCATCCCTTAACAAGCCCCGTGAATAAAGTGCGGCGGGGTGGTCGGGGAACGCGAGGGGTGGTCCTGAGAAGGTTTAAGGTGACATAAAAGAAAATTAAACTTATCGGATATTATTTACATCCGAACGCGCAGATTTCAAAGGTTTACACGAATTTAAAAGAGGATTTTCTTATTACCCTAAATTAATATATCATACAAAAAAAAAATTATGCCTTTTTTAATCAAATATTACTTACTGTACATTAATTTATTTATTAATGGTAACATACAGCGATTTTAATACTATATAATAATAAAAACGCAGAAATAATAAAGCAAGATTACATCCTACCACATACATAAATGAATCAAATAATTAACAGACGACCGTATGAACTATGATGAATTGAAATTAAACAAATATTTAAAAGAGTCAAAATTAATAATCATAGTGGAATAAAATAATATAAAAAAGTGATATAACATGGTCTTATATATTTGTGGTATCATGTATTGGCCTTACTTCAATTTTTAAATAAGTTTTTTTCAATTACATGTTATTGATATCGCTGTATGGTACCCTTAATAAATAAATAAACATAATAAATAAATAATATTATCCAGGCCGAAAAGTTGCTAAGGTTAAAACTATCATAAAAACACGAGGAGTTAAATTCAATAATCGAAATCTAACTGTGTTTTGATGAATAAAATGTATCAAGAGAATGATAACGTAAACTTGAAACTCCGCCAGAGAATGATCAAATGCTGTTTGGTTCCTTTTATTGTACGGATGTGAAACGTGGACCTTGAAAGTTAACTCAATGAACAGACTGGAAGCATTTGAAATGTGGCTCCATCGCCGAATGCTCAGAGTTCCCTGGACAGACATGGTTACCAATACGGAAGTCCTGAGGCGAGCTAGAGTTGACAGGGAATCGTTATCAACTATCAAGGTTCGAAAGATCTCACATCTCGGTCATATACTGCGTGGGGAAATATACCACTTTCTCCAACTGATATTAGAGGGGAAAATTGAAGGACGCTGAGGGCCCGGAAGGAGACAAATGTCCTGGCTGCGAAACGTGAGGGAGTGGACCAGCATCCGATGTATGGAGGAGCTGTTCCGAGCTGCGCAGGACAGGGACAGGTTCGCCGAGGTGATCGCTAACGTTGGGGGACCCGACAGGGCACTTGAAGAAGAAGAAGAGAACAAGACGAAAAGTTATTTTTGGATTTTGTCCTGTTTATGTTGTAATACCATTTATGGATCTTATATTGTACGAGTATTGTACTTATCTTATTTATGCCCGAATAAATCGCCTACGTGTTGTTTTTTTACGTCTTTTTTTTATAAAATAAAAATTAATTATATTATAAAACAAATGAAAAACTAATATAACTGATATGTACATTAAAATCGTCTTACATTATATATTGAAACAGTTAAATGAATATCATTGTCTCATTAATTTGTACCGTGTATAATAATTTATTGCTTCCATAACGTATACCAGGGATGCTATTAGATGGGTAGTGGGAATTCACTTTACTTTTATTGTGCTCTTTTTTCCTCCCAGCCCCGGCGTCACGTGACACCTGCTATTAGCCGAAACCAAATTGGATCGCATTACATAATTCAAACAACTTTTTACCAGTCGCCTCCAACCCCCACAAAAAATGGTGTGGAGTATCCACGCTCTATGTTATCGTGTAAGCTGTTCAATTTCATTGACTCAATTCATAATGGCAAATTTTTAAATTATATAAATTATATTGTTTATCTAGGAAATTTATAAAATTTTATATGGAATGACATGTTTCTTCTTCTAAGGATTTATCAAAGAAGCAAAACATGTCATTCCATATAAAATTTAATAAAACTTCTAGAAGACAGACGTTTTTATTTATATGAATTATTTTTATATGGAATCTTGTTAGTCTTTTTATCAATAAGTATTATATCTGCAGAGCGACTGGATACTTTTGAGAGAAGGGTGCTGCGCAGAATTCTGGGGCCTGTGAATGACGGTGAAGGCTGGAGAGTGCGGCATAATGACGAGCTGTACAATATTTACAAAGCTCCCAGTCTCTCCACACAGGTCAGACTGAATAGACTGAGATGGGCCGGTCACGTGCAGAGGATGCCGTCATCGCGAACCCCAAAAGATTGCTGGAGTGGCACCCAGGTGGTAGAAGACCAATTGGACGACCAAGGCTGCGATGGGAGGATGAAGTTGGGAGAGATGGAACAAGATTGTTAAGAGTGTCAGATTGGAGGGTCGAAGCGGAGGACAGGAGGAGTTGGAGGCGAAGAATACTGGAGGCTAAGGCTCGATATGGGCTGTAGGGCCATCGAAGAAGAAGAAGAAGTATTATATATTAAATTATTATTGTGAGAAAATTCGTTTTTAAGATTTTGTAAACAAGAATTTTCGTTTGATATAAATCCAACACTTGGTGGTTTTACATATTTAAAAATAGAATAGAACATTTTTTTAATACTTTATATAAAAACCACTTTATTATGATTAAGTAGCGACAACCGGTTTCACTCTGTAACGAGCTTCCTCGGGGCTATGCATAAACAGTTTGTGTATAGTTCTGAGAAAGCTATCTACAGGATGAAACCGATTGCCGCTTCATTCATAATAAAGGGGGTTTTATACAAAGTATTTTAAAAGTGTTTAATTCAATTTTTAAGAACTTTTGTGTACAAGATTTAGGTACAATGAGAATAATATTATAAAAATTCAGCCTTAGATCGCTAAAGAAGTATTATTCTTATCTGTCATCGCTAGGCGGCACCTTTTAAATTGACGCATTTTGAATTAAATGACACTTTCAAAACATGATTTTCTTATAAACAAAATTAATGTAGCAATTTTTTTTTTATATCAGTATCCGTATTGAATATAAAAGAATCAATAAACAAACATTTGAATTAACCACCCTTTGGTGTAAATCCAGGATTTCGTATACAGGTATTCCAGGATTTCGTATACATTCACAAATATTTGTTCTTCAAATATTCTGGTCAAATTCTTTGGCATATAGAATGGAATAATACTCCTAGCGGCTTCTAACAATATGTTAGGCGACAGCCTTCGCATTGTGTTAATAAGGTAGTTTGCTAAATGCCGAAAATCATTCTCCATAGATGGCGTTAGTGGGTCGGTTGTATAGGTTAATTCTTGAAAAAATTCACAAGTGCAACCAAATCTACATAGATGGCTGACTGAAACTGACACGTGAAGATAAATATGGATTTTGAAGTATATATACATCTTCCAAAAATTTGTCATGCATGATCACAATAATAAAGGTGGAATGGGGAATGTTGTAATTACATAAAGCGTGCGCTTAACCCAACCAATGACAGGTCATAAGTCCTGTAAACACCTTGATCATCCATGTTCAGTTTCCAGTTTACGTCTTCGTCTCTATTGAGATACAATTAAAATTTAAAAAAATAATAATAATAAAAAAAATAAACAAACACTTGAGATCTTGACGCGTACGACTTATTAATCTGATTTAAGTAAGTTGTACATGTTATATATGGTCTATTCTACTATGTATATGGCTGCGAAATCTGGACTCTAAAAGTGAATGTAATGAATGGTTGAAGGCGTCTGAGATGTGATTATACCGCAGAATGCTCCTTATACCGTGGACCGATAAGGTCAGTAATGCAGACGTACTACAGAGAGCAAGAGCGAGAGGCAATAGAGTGCTATTGTCGAGTGTGAAAGTTAAAAAGGTATCATAAGAAAAATACCATCTCCTTCGACTGATATTAATGGGTAAAGTGGAGGGACGTCGGAGAGTTAGTAGAAGGCAGTTGTCCTGGCTGCGGAACATAATAGAATGGACAAAAATGACAACAATTCAGAACCTGTTTCAAATGTCGCAGGAAAGAGATGCAGCGACCTGACATGGCACGGAGAGAAGAATAAGAAGTTAGTCGTCAGGGCATGTAGTTAATCATCGATTTATTTGGTTACGCGGTGATATGAAAAACCTGTAAATGTTGGGAGTCAGACCTGAAGAGTGCAAGCGCAGGGCTCATGATAGGGTCGACTGGAGGAACATTTTGGAGATCCGATATCCATCCAAGAATGTAGAGCCAGGGAAAAGGAGTAGTATGAAATCAACTTTTAAATAAGCTATTTCTGATAAATATTCCCTCTTATAAAACTTCATTAATATAAGAAAATAAATGTTATTATAAATAAAAGTGTTATTGTTAAAAAAAAACTGAATAATGGTATAATTTCCAACAATTATAATCTTAACAATCAATAAGTTTTTAACATATTCATAACTAACTCATAAATAATTTAAAACGCTTAACAGAATCATGAATATGAACCTGAGAAAGACCAAGGTGATGGGCACGAAAAGGCTTGAAATCAACGTGGATGGCAACAGAATTGGGAATGTCCAAGAATATACTCGTACATACCTCGGACACAGCGATGAGATAACCGCACCGCAGAGCTATAAAGAAGAATTGGACTAAGCTAGGCAGCTTTCGAAAACATAGGTTACATCTTTAAAAACCGGATAATACCAATCAACCTGAAACGAAAAGTCTAAGACGCTTGCGTTCTGCCAGTTGGTACTTATGGTCTTGAAACTGTAATATTGTCCAAACAAAGTGCCGAGAAACTACGAGTGACCCAAAGAGCCATGATAGGAATTAGCCTAAGGTCACTGACATCATCCACCGGGTAAACGTTAAAATGGCAATGGGCAGGTCACGTAGCCAGAAGCTCAGATGAAAAATGGACAAGAAGACTGCTGACTTGGAGATCGTGGACGGCAACGAGAAGTGCAGGGCGACCACAACTACGGTGGAAGGATGATCTGTACAGCCATGTCGGAATAACCTGGATGCAGTCTGCGCAAGACAGAGTGACATGGAATCGAATGGAGGAGGCCTTTGTCCAGGAGTGGATGGAAATAGGCTGAGTAAGAAGAAGAACTGAATCAAATATATTTTAATATATGAAAGATTAGTTTTGATGTATGTTTTGTAAGAAATCAATGAAACAATTAAAATGTTTTACATTTAAAGACAATTTTCTGTGAATTTTTACGCTTGTTTTAAAATAATATAAATTCAACACAAGTTATTTTTGCAATGATTGGTAAGCAGTGGATACGTGGATACTCGCTAACTCCCCATATCACCACGTAACCATCAAAATAAAATCAGATATGAGTTTAATTTGAAGGGAAATTTTTATCGCTTTTTTCGCTATCAAAATTTGCAAGAGCGCGATCTCCTTTCTTAAATTACCACAACTGCCGTTGTTTTTTGCAGACATGTTGATACAAAAAAAAGCATTTCACGAGGGTGATTTTTTGTCATTCGAGCGACACTCAAACAAACCATATATCACTGAGTAAGTTCCCATGTTTTGGGGTCGTTACAATATGAAAGTTTTTTTTTCAATATATATTATTTTAATATAATATACTAGCTGTACACTAATTGTACCCGGCCACGTTGCTATGGCTCAATCTAGTTTAATTGAAAATAATGAAAAGACCACACGTTTATAATATGTTAAATTTTATAATATTTGTGAGAATACAATATTTTTTGTTCTCTTAGACAAATGTTTTCCCTTGCTCTATGAACCAATGTTAAGATTGTTCAAATAGAAGATATATTTGTTTTCAATATATATATTTTTTTTAATTTTGAATGTTACATTTACATTAGTAATATCTGTACCTCAAAAGTAGACGAATAAAAATCAAAATATTGAGTTTTTAAGTAGAGACAAAAACATCAGTATTTTTAAATAATGAAAATAAATAAAAAATTATTAAGAATTTTTCTATGTTTATTTTTAGTGTAAAATCTACTTATTACTGGTCTAAGACCAGAAGATGGCAGCGAGCTGCCGAAACCGGTCGAAGACGAAAATCAATAAGTAGATTTTACACTAAAAATAAACATAGAAAAATTCTTAATAATTTTTTTTTTATTTTCATTATTTACAATGAACTTCTACCAAGAAATTTCAATAAACAACATAAATAATCAGTATTTTTAATTCTTTCCTTTATATCATTGAAACATAATATATAAACCGAATGCATAAATGTTGGTTTGTGTTATAGTTCGCTTCGAGTAATTCTGTGCCTTCACCAAAGTAATTCGAGTATTAATGAACAGTGAAAATATCACCAAGATATTTTTTGTTCTAAAAATAATCAAAAATAATCGAAATAGGCAAACATTTTCCCTTCCTCGGTAAACCGAGGTTTTGGTTGCTCAAATAGAAGATATATTTGTTTTCGATATATACTCGTATTTTTTAAATGTAACGTTCATATTAGTGATATCTGCATCTCAAAAGTAGACAGATGAAAATTAGAATGTTGAGTTTTTAAGTAGGGACAAAAACATAAGTATTTTTTATTCTTTCCTTTATATCATCGAAACATAGTATATAAACCGAGTGCTTAATTTTTGTTTTGTGTTATAGTTCGCTTCAAGTACTTCTGTACCTTCATCGAAGTAATAAGAGAATTAATGAACAGTGAAAATATCACCAAGATCTGTCAATCAGTTGCCGAGTCCATTAACTTCAAAGAGTAGAAGAAGAGGACCCTTCATTTTTAATTATTGTATATAAATAGTATATAAATAATATAGGACCAACCAAGACATCCGTACGATGACCCAGCAGCCCCTTATAACGAGCACCATGAGAGCCGGTCGCCTAGCATGGATTGGGCACGCATGCCGAGCCGAAGAGACCAGAGCAACGCGTCTAGACCGACTGGAGTAAGAACTCTAGGAAGGCCTATACAGTGCCTAATGGACAATGTTCTGGCTGACCTGGCTAGGTTGGGCGAATCGGACTGCTGGGAGCAAAAGGCGCAGGATCGAGGAGCTTGGCGAAAAATCATCAAGGAGGCGAAAACTCTTCAAGAGTTGTTTGGCCATAGGAAGTAAGTAAGTAAATAGATTATGTTTTAGAATCACACGATAATTCTGTACTATATTTTCCTTGTACAGTATAAGACTTCGTAGTAAAAAAATTTAAAAATATATTCTCGCCAAATTTCAGAGTACAATTTGATTTGTGAATCGTGCTGATTTCGCCTTTATATAGTATTGGGTTAAACCCCAATACTACAGAAGTATACAAAGAAAAACGATTAAAATTCGCCACAATACAATGAATGCCAGCAAAGCATTTTCAATCAGTCGAATTGATCACGCCAACAGCACAAATTCTATTTCTTATTCAAGAATTCCAATCAGAGAGACAGCATTTAAAAAATATCAAAATACTTTAATTACGATTTGAAAGAAGGTTCCGTTATAAGTGTATTAGTTATCCCAATATTTTTAGTTTTGAAAAATATACCGCATTTATAATTAACAAGTGTTAACTCATTTTCAGTAAATATAAAGACATTTTAAAACTTACATATTGTGATGAAATGGTTGTGTTAGTGATGAAATAATCTTCTGTTTAGCACTTACCTGGAACAAAAATATTAAATATATTAAAGTAAAGAAATTTTATACATAACCTACATTAGTTTAACCCTTAACGTACCGTGTTCAAAACAAAATGCTCGCTCCCATGTGGTAAGTTCAGTTTACCGCTAACTTTATCTAAATATCAAGCATATGACTCGATGAATCAAAATTTAATTTATGTCATCTTGTAGGGAATTTCATTAGGAATAGATATATTCCTATAACATACATGGATTATTTGAAAAACATATCATTATTAATTTTTTTCTGGAACCATGCGATTTCTGATATGGAATGCGTCTCAGCATACGAGCAACTGGACACCAGGTATAAACTTGTCTGCGCGCCGCGGCCGGCGGGGCGAGACTTTACGAGATTTTACGTATGATAAAGGCACCTAGGCAAAATGTATTGTACGTTCAAGACAACGAGTACGTATTAATATTTGTCCCTTTTGGTAAAGTGTTAATATTTTCACAGTTCTGATATTATTAAGTTACGTGCTGCGTTTCCATCCACAGTCGGTATTATTACGTACCTATTGAAAAGGCCAAAGATATAATTTATAATACGTTCAAAACAGCGAGTAAGTATTTGTCACTTTTGATAAAGTTGTAAATATTAGCAAAACAAATTCTACCTTAACACGAATGAAGGTGAGGGCAGTCTTAGAAAATATTTTTTTTTGGGATGAAGGAAGTAATTTTTTGCTTTTTTTTTATTACGAAATATTGAGAACACTTCAATGGAGGATTACAATTTTTTTTATAATATTAGGGTCCATAGGTTTTAAGAAAATCAACTTTAAATTGGCAGTGGAAACTCAATTGACCACATGGCAACGCGACGGTTAAAAACAGTTACAAACTCTGGATGAAAGCTAATTATTAAATAATATTAAAAAAACATCTGAAATAAAATGAAAACCTTTAATATTTTTTTAAACAGTTCATTGTTTTGACCGAAACACTATGATACTTCAACATTATTAACTGTTAAAATATTGTATAAAACTCCGATTAAGGTATCAATTTTTTTGTCAAGACAGCTGTTTCGTCAACCGGTGTTGACATCATCAGGTGTAACAATAATTTTATTCAACTGTTAAAATAAATTAATTTTCCTGATTTTTCCAACTTTTGATTTGCCACAAAGAGATAAAAAAAAATCTCTAAAATTAATTTTAACAGTTGAAAAAAATGTGAAACACCTGATGATCAACACTGGTTGACGAAACAGCTGTCATAAAAAATAAATGAATAAAAGTAAAATGTGATACCTTAAACACCGTTTTATATTTTAACGTTATAATAATAAATTAAAACATTATAATATTATAGTATTTTATAAAAGGCTAGCTTTTTTACGTGGTTAAATAACAATATTTTTATAAGGGATAAAATATCCGTTTTTTTTGTATTTACCCACTAAAAGACTGAACACACAAATATCCGTCGATCCTCGGTAATCCTTCCATTGGAAGTATTTACGAAGGAGCGAAAGGGCAGAACAAACAAAAGCAAAGAGGACAATATGTTATCCTTACAGGATCATGTAGGTGAAACGTGCAGCCAATATTGTAGCATTACCACTAATATCCTTGCGATGAGTTCCCAAGCGTTTCCCGGACACGTCCATTATTGATTTGCTCTTTGAGTTTCTGTTATCCTATTATCTCCTAAAAGTAATGCAGTTACGTTACTACAAATCTAAGGGCTAACTTAAATTATTGTGAGAACTAACTATAATAAATAGTCCATCGTTTTGGCCAAAACACTGTGATACTTTAACATTGTAAACTGTTAAATTAAAAAAAAACTTAGTTTTATGTATATTGTATTTTATTTTACGTGACACCTGTTTCGTAAACCTATGCTGACATCATCAGGTGTTACAATAATATATCAAATGTCAAATTTTCGTGATTTTTCGAACACTTATGTGTATTTGTTCCTATATCCATTTGAATATTTTTTCTTGCTACAATTTGACTTGCTAAGGAGGTCGTCAATAAATATGTTTTTTTTATACGTCTTATGGTATAATTATTATTTTTGTTTTCTTGAACAATGAACTACATAAATAAATAAATAAAACTTATGAAAACCTCTGTTTTATAAAAGTTTTATAATGTAATATTATAATTAATGAGAATGACAAGTATCACATTTGAAAGTATTATCATATGCTGATTTAAAAATGCCTTTGAAAAGTGAAATATTTCATTACCATAAATTATAATAAAATTTCTAGAAAACTACATTCGTATTTATTATACATAAATATTATTTTAAGATAATCAAATGATTTTACTGAAATCTCTTAATGGAAGTTCATTTTAAATAAAAATTAAATAAAATAATGTTTTTAACTACTTCCACTTTTGTCTTTATTTTAACAGCGACCGGTTTCACCGGTTGGACCAGTCTGTCGATGCCAGCGAGCCTGGCGAAACCGGTCGCTGTCGAAATAAAGACAAAAGTGGAAGTAGTTAAAAATCGTCGTTTTATTTGATTATTAATATTATTTTACATATTTCTAGTGAACTTTTAGTACGAAATTTTGCATAAAATATTTTACCGTTTTTAGTTACGAATAATAAATACTCATACTCGTAGACGTATTACAAATTATCATTTATGTTATGTTGGATGAACAATTTTCGTGTTTATGAAGAATTTTGACAGGTGTAAAAATAAATTTTTCATTTGTTCCAATGACAATTTGAATAATTCTTCAATATTATTTTTAAGTTCTTGCTGGTTAAGTGCCTAATTACAGCGAATTTAAAAAAACGGTGGATACGTGGAACATAAATTAAAAGAACACAAAAGTCGGGATCGTCCATGTCAATATGTGCAACATCGAAAAAACATTGTGTTATTACATTATGTGCTAAATTAAAATAACGGTGGATCCGTGGAAAATAAATTAAATAGACAATATGAGCACCATCTAAAAATAACATTTTGTGTTAAATTATTTTTATTTTGTTATTTTATTTTATATCATTGTATTTTATATTATTTGTTTAAGATTTATTTTGTGGGTGTTGGACGATCGAAGTGTGCGCGGGAGATGCCTATTGGTGGTGATGAGGTTCGCAACCCATCACACCGCGTCTCCCGCGGGGCGAAAAGAGAAGGATGGAGTGCCGCATCAGTAAAAGTGTGACAGTTCTTTCTTTCTGCCTACCCTTTCGGGGAGACGGCGTGACGGTTAGTTAGTTAGTTAATTAGTTAGTTGAACAATGAACTACATAAATAAATAAATCTAATAAAAACGTCGGTTTCATAAAAGTTTTATAATATTATTTTATAATTAACGAGAATGAAATGTATCGCATTTTAAGGTAATATCAAATGCCTTTGAAAGGCGAAATATTTCATTACCATAAATTATAATAAAACTTATAGAAAATAAACACTTTCATTCGTTTTTATTATGTATAAATATTATTTTTCATATTTCTAATGTACTTTCAGTACGAATTTTGCATTAAATATTTAACTATTTTTAGTTACGAATAATAAATCCTCAGAGACTTATAAATTTTGTACAAATTATCATTTATGTTATGTTGGATGGACAATGCAATAAACAGTTTACACATAAAATCTCAATGATTTATTCATTCACCTCAACACAATAATCGTAATCAGAAAGGATAGAGAGCCGCACGCCGGGCTTTAGCCCCTGCAATGTCCGGCTGTCCACGGCTCTCGGTCACGACACGCCAAATGGACATGCAAACACTCCACAATACGCGAGTGACCATTATACCAGGTCACGTGCTAAATATTTGTCGGACAGACGCCGTCCGAGGGGATGGCATTAAGGCCCGATTGATATTTGTATTGTTCCCGATATGTTTTTCTAAATGGCACATCCGAAATGTGTGAAATCGATTTGTACCTACCTGAAGGTGTTAGGCATGACATATTTATAAAATGATTTAATCTATTTTCATTTATAATAAATATGTAATTATTGAAAACAACCAATATAAGAAATTTATGGTTTATACGATTGAAAACGTCCGTTTTCTAGAAGTTGTATCATAATAATAATAATAATAATAATAATAAACCATCACGCCGTTTCCCCGTAAGGGTAGGAAGAGAGAATGGACTACTACACTACTCTATCCTGGCACACCTCTCCAGATTCCTCCACATTCATACAGCGAGTCATATACGCACGTTGATTCTTCCGACTTCTAACATGACCAACCATTAAAATTGATTAATTTGGTCAAGCTATGTTTTCGTCGGTCTGCCCCTTCTGAGTCGGTCTGACTTTCTTAACCATTCTTTCTCCATCCATGCGCTCCATATGTCCTAACCAACGCAGCGATCCTTTCATAATTTTGTTCATAATACCTTTTTCCGCTCTACATTCCTTTCTTATATCATCATTTGACATTCTATCGTATATCGTTCTACTACACACACGTCTTAGGGACTTCATTTCTACCACATTTATTCTGCTATTACACTAGTTGTATCATAGTTTATAGGAATGACATGTTTCGCCTTTCTAAGACAAAAACAAATATTCATACGAATGAAAACGTCTAATTTCTGGATGTTTTATTATATTTTGTATGAATGACAGGTTTCGCCTGCTTAAGGCATAATTTTTTTTTTTATAATGCCTGAGGCGAAACATGCCATTCTTTTTTTTATAATGCTTTTGACAGGCGAAACATGCCATTCACATTAATATAATTAAACTTTTAGAAAACAGACGTTTTCATTCGTATTAATGGAGTTTTACATCATTGTTTAAGAAACAATAAATATTATAAAACTTCCTAAACACAGATGTCTTCATTCGTATGTATTATTAAATGTGGAATTTAACATCATCGTTCAAGAAACAATAAATAAGTGCTCGGTTATTTGTAAAGATTCTGTGGATAATTAAAGTTTATTTTGTAGATATATTTAATAAATAAAGTGGATAATAAAATATTTTATTTTCGGCGTAGATGAGACCATAACGTTACATATTGTTTTGTACCATTATTATTATTATTAAACATTTTATTTTCATTTTCTTACTGCGATTTCGGTTCATACTGTCATACTGGTAATTATTATATTATATTCACTTATGTTTGCGGCAGCATTTATATGCCCTTATTTTATTATTTCTACGTGTTTTTTTATACATGCATCACTTATATTTCAAGGTTATGTTATCCAACCATCCGATAATGCCGTTTACATCTAACACTATTAACTAAAACTTACTGGTAATTGAAACTTATTTGCACACGTGATATAAAAATCTCTTATCTAATTAATAAAATTAAATATTACTACCTAATATGTTATCTTAAATTAATAAAATAAAATAAAATAACAACAAAGGCAACAAAGTGAATGGTGCACTTAAAGTTGTCATCGCAAACAAAAACCTATCCAAAAAAGCTAGAATGGCAGTGCATTATGTGTTCTTCTACCGACCATTTATGGAAGCGAAACATAGAACTGGCAAAATAAGGATGAAAGTAGAATAAATGCAGTAGAAATGAGATCTCTTAGACGAATGTGTGGATACTCTGTGTATGATAGTGTCGAATGAAAATATAAAAAGTGAATGCGGTGCGAATGATGGTGTTATGAACAAAATAATGAAAGGATCATTAAGATGGTTTGGACATATGGAAAGAATGAATTAAGAAAGAATGGTAAAAAAAAATATGTTAACGATGTAAATGGAACCAGAAATAGAGGAAGACCGAGGAAAACGTGGCACGATCAAATAAATCAAATATTGAATGTCGGCCATGTGAGGAGTCAGAGAAATCGACGCTCGCTCTATGCTCTATTATTATAATAAAATAAAATATTCTCCTCCCAAATTTATCTTTTCAAGAAATAGTCTAAATTGCATGTAGTTTCATAATAATTTAAACACCTAGTATAGATATAGATTAGACATCAAACAAAATACATAATAACCATCCATCGAATCCATATTACATGCTCCTCGAATCGCATTTACTCCGGTCACGTGTCTCCGCATATGGGCAGTTAACATTATTTGTCATTTATCGCTGGGAACTGACTGAAGCGCAAACACAATGCCCGCCTCAGGTATAGGCTCCCGTGTCTAATTTAGGCCACTGTGGCGGGATTAGAACCGGATGACCACTGGTCGGCTGTCACCAATTCAGTACATCACCAATATTGATTCGCGTGCGGCTGTTAGCAATTTATCTCACGCCCTGGATAACTGACAAATCAATTGCCCGCGTGAAATACATAACCAAAAGTGAAATCTAAATAATTTGAATTTAACATATTCTAATGTGACAACAGTCAAAAAAACAATCAATGACAGGTCATAAGTCCTGTAAACGCCTCGACCACCATATTCTGTTTCCAAAAAAACAATTTACATTTTCGTCTCTATTGAGATACAATCAATCTTTAGTCAAAAAACAATTAATACAAACGAAAACTTATGTTTTCTAGATGTTTTATTATTAGTTATTTTTTTCAAATCATAAATATTACAGATTTAACATTTACCAATTCGTTTATAAATATATTTTTTTTAAATAATAATATGAACAATAACTAACTAACTACCATCACGCCATTTCCACGGAGGGGTAGGCAGAGAGGATGGATCGCCACAATGCTCTGTCCTAGCATACCTCTCGGGCTACCTCTACATTCATACATCGTACCACGCACGCACGTCGATATTTTTAGTAATTGATTAATTTGGTCATGCCATGTTTTCCTTGAGGAATTCCGAGATTTTTTAACCTCCTTCCAGAACATTTTTATATTCTCCTAGATGTGGTGGGTAATTTTTTCTCCTTATCCTATTTCTATATTTTCCTTGCACTTTTTCACTCTCACTTTCACATTATTCTTACAAACCTTATATTTTTCTTTCGCTCTCATATGAACAATCTTAAAAATATACTTAAAAATAATCAATATATTATAGTAAGAAAAAACATAAGGCAATTAAAAAAAATAAGATTAATTAAAAAAAAACAAGTTACATGTAACAATGGAGTAGAATTAGTATAACAAGAAAATCAATTATCAAATTAATATATGTATAAGAGATAGATGCTTTCTGAGGGTAGCCGTGAAAATTGTGAAAAATGTCCAAATCCGAAAAGATGCGGTCTAGAAGGATTATTGCCCCGTCCACGGGCATCACCTTAGGTAGGTTGATTCTACACAGTGGCGGGTGAAATAATCTGTGTTGCCATTGCAGTCTGCGTACCCCTTCCGGGAGACACACTCTCGGAAGGGGTAGGCAGAAAAAATGGACCATCACACTGTTCTTTCCTGACATACTTCTCTCGCTTCCTTAACATTTATGCATTGTGTCATGCACGCACGTCGATTTCTCTGACTCCTCACCTGGTCTATATGTAATATTTAGCTTACCTCTATCTCTCGTTCCGTTTACGTCGTTTACATATACTTCCATTAACTTTCTGTCTTCGTTCTTTCTTTCCATGTGTCCAAACCATCTTAACGACCCTTTCATTATTTTGTTCAACAGTTTCATTCGCACCGCATTCCCTTATTAGATTTGCATTTGACACTCTATCGTATACAGATTTACCACATATTCGTCTAAGACAGTGGTTCCCAAAGTAGTCCGAACGGACCCTTAGGGGTCCCTGGGATTATTCAGGGGTCCGTGGAAAATTAAAATTGATTTGGGGTCCCTGAACAACGTCAGGGGGTCCGCGCGAGGTTTAATATAAAAAAAAGGTCGACAACGAAATATATCTGAAAACCCCTAGAATTCGTTGTTGACCTTTTTATGCTCATTTGTGAAAAACGGATCACGAATGAGCAAAAAAAAGTTAACAGACAAATTCAAAATTATTTTGTTTATTCACCTAATTTTTTTCTGTGTCAGCTTCATAAATTTATAGTTATAGTTGAATTTGTTTAAAAATCAATATAACGAATGTAGCGGGTCTGCACAAAATAAAAGAAATCAGCAGGGGATCTACGGGACCAAAAAGTTTGGGAACCACTGGTATAAGAAATCTCATTTCTACTGCATTTATTCTACTCTCATCTGACTTTTGCCAGTTCTATCATTAGCTTCCATACATAAGGGTCGGCACGAGAACACCATTGTGCACCTAAGCTTTTGTTAACGGTGACAACTTCTAGAAAAAGTGTCTATTCTCGCATTGATACGCAATGCTTAGCAGCGATAAAAAGGGCGAGGGGAAAAATGGTTACAATCATGGGGATGATTAAATTATGAGAAAGAACGATCGAATAATGCATTCGTGGTAACCTTTAAACTTCGTAACAGTTCTTACGTTTACTTCGGTAGTTTGGTGAATTAATTATTCAATTTACTAACCATATGGAATAATTTCTAGAAAACGAAAATACAATTCTCTGTGATTGACATTTATATACATGCGTGACTTGTGTCATTGCTTGTTCTAATAGAAAAAATCTCACGTTCTTGCATATATAAGCTTGTAGGAGATTTTATTTTGAATTAAAGCACTATTATTCTAGAATAACGTTTGAGATTTTTTTCTCTACGTGTTCCGAAGGTATTTATTATTTCTTGAACAATTATGTAAAACTCCATATTAAACATGTTTCGGACACACAAGTCCTTTATTTATACGTTCCCCATAGTTATAGCAGAGCAAGGGGGCATATGCTATTTTATGCCCCAAATTGCCGCACAGAGGCCCTTCGAAGTTCTCCTGTATTGAAAACGATTCGTCATTTAAATGAGGTTGCAAAAGAGATAAACCTCTTTGGATGCAATTTTGGCGATTTCGTGAATACCCTTACGATAAAGGCAGGAAATAACTGGCATGTTCCTATTCATAAGGTTCTATGTATATTTCTTTGATATTCTTTTTTTTTCACCCTTTACATCGATTTGGCTCGCGCTGTAATGATGTAAGGAGTTTTTTTCCACAAAATAATAATAATAATACATTTGATAATGCCTTAGAAAGGTGAAACATGTCATTCCGTTGTTCCGAAGGTAATTAATCCATAATTGTTACGAAGGTATTTAATCTTCATAATCTAGAGAACCGATACAAACTAAATCAAAATATTATAAATCATGTACTCGTACATGGACTTAATAAAATAGTATATTTCTTTTTTATATACTTTGTGTATAACACACACTTTATTAGAACCATAAAATTAAAAACCAGCTTTCGGACACACAAGCCCTTCATCTGTGATCACAACACACAGTTATGGCGAATATAGAAGGAAGTATTATGTGTTTACAAGAGCAATATGAGTTCATATTTAAAAAAATTAAATATTTTCCAATTACGCCCTTGTTTCACGATTTTTGTAAATTATAATTATGTTTTTTAACATTAATAGAAAACTCTTTATTACTGTTAAAATTTAAACACTTTTATAATATCACAATTTCTTTATATTCACTGAGAGTTTCGCGACAGCTGTTTCGACAACCGATGTTGGCATCATCAGGTTTTACAATAAACAGTTACAGTTTATTGTAACACCTGATGATGCCAACGTCAGTTGGCGAAACAGATGTCGCAACACTCTCAGTGAATAAAAAGAAATTGTGATATTATAACAGTGTTTTAAATTTAAACAGTAATAATGTTGAAGTATCATAGTGTTTCGGCCAAAACAATGGACTAGAAAAATCTTTCATAAAAATACTTTGGGCACGTATCATATTTATGTTTCTAAAGTAACACAAATCAAAAACGTGCATTTGACTTCGGAATCGAAAAACAACGCAGTTTATGTTCCACTTTAATTTTTAAATATCTGTACACAATAAAAATATTAAATCACAATTTAATAAGTATAATCAGTATATCCATATAATTCTTTCATTTCTTAGATTTTAGTTGTATATTAGCACCTAAAGATGGAGGTCACCTTCGAAACATTGTCGTGTCGTTAAGTTGGTTTGGACACATGGAAATAAAGAATAAAGACAGAAAGTTAATCGAAGTATATGTAAACGACGTGAATAGAATTAGAAATAGAGGTTAACTAAACATTATGTGAATATTATATGTAAGCGACGCGAGGAATCAGAGAAATCGACGAGTATACATGATACAATGCATAAGTAATTTGACGACCTTCATGGCCAAATGGTAAGTACTTCGACTACCACATCAAAGGTCCCAGGTTCGATTCCCGGCGATGACAGTATGATTGTCACACATTGTTTTTGGTCTGGTGTGAAATTTACGTGACAATAAAATGGCGATAGATTACCTACCTATCACATGTCATGAGAATCAATATAAATAACTATTCCCTTTACATCGATTTGGCTCGCGCTGTAATGGTGTAAAGAGCGATTCAATAAAATTATAATAATAATAAGTGTTAAGGAAGCAAGATAAGTACTCGCATGTCAGGAAAGAACAGTGTAGCAGTCCATTATTTCTGCCTTCCCCGTTCCAGGATAACATGAAGGTTAGTTGGTAAGTTATGGTGGTTATTGTATAAAAATTATATGAGTAAACAGTATTTGAATTCTCTTCCAGATTTCCAAGTAGTTTAAATCATCCCTGTAATTTGAACAATAACAACCCCCGCCCTCTTTGTGTCTGACAAGCATCACGCATTAAAGACGTCTAGTGGACGCGGATCCCGTCCAACCCCCTCGCGGCCGGGGGCTGAACGCATAGCGCATCATCTACCGCGGCAGGCCACGCGACCATACAAAACACCCACCCGCGCGTAAGGGGTAAATGCAAACACGGACGATACTTCTGTTTCTGTTTGATTGTTACTCTTTTAATTTTAATGTGTTAAATATGCATACGGAAAGTGGCTGATGCGTTAAGTTGTACGCACACATAAAATCAGTCGAAGTAATGTATTCTTGGTGTGTATTTGATAGAACACTTTACCCATCACGTAATTAAAAATAATAATAATAACTGAACTAAATATATTTAATTTTTTCTTCTATTGTATGTTGTGTTGTGGATTCATTGAACAATGCTTCTTTGTAAACAACACAAAATGTATTTTTCTTTTTCTTTTTTATATACTTTGTATATACAACACTTACTTTAAAAAAAATTAAATTATATAGACATGTTTCGGACAACCAGTCCTTCTTCAGTGATACATATTTAAAATATTATAAAATAGTTTTTATGATCTGACACGATGTTATAAAGATTTATTTTCGAACGTTTATGCTTTTGTTATAACAAATATTTTGATTCAATTTATAATTTAAGATAATAATTTTTAAATTATTTTTAATTAAATTATTTAAATTAAATTAAATTAAATTAAATTAAATTAAATTATTTTTATTTTAAATTATTTTTATTTTATATCATTGTATTTTATATTATTTGTTTTAGATTTATTTTGTGGATGTTGGAAGATCGAAGTGTGCGCGGGAGATGCCTATTGGTGGCGATGAGGTTCGCAACCCATCACACCGCGTCTCCCGCAGGGCGAAAAGAGAAGGATGGAGTGCCGCATCGGTTAAAGTGTGACAGTCCATTCTTTCTGCCTACCCTTTCGGGGAGACGGCGTGATGGTTAGTTAGTTAGTTAGTTAATTAAAAGTTCTTATTGGGGTTCAGTTAATTACTAACACTAAAGGAAATACATCAAATATTGGACCTAACTTTAAATTTATTTGATTATCTATAATATTTTCTTTATTTTAATTGCTTTTTTAATTTCTAAAATTTCAGGATTGCTCAAAGTTACATTTCTATTATAAACATGCAAAATTTCAATGCCAATATCTTTATTAAATTAATGATCTTTTTCAATAGGGTGGTTTTGATCAAAAAGAGATAACTAAATCTATTATACGAGTATGTACGATTTTGTGTCATTTTAAACAAAAATATTATAGTATTCTTATCATAGTTGGAACGTACTCCATATTATTAAAAATATTATAATTGATTTTTGATCTATGTATTATATAATTTGATCTCATCATTAAATGTTCAATTTACATTCATAAAAGTACTACAAAACATGTAATTGATTTTTAATTCATATATTTTACTACGAGTCAAATACATACACAGTTCGCAACTGTTACAAAACAATTATGACGAAATTACATGACGCATCAATAGTTAATTTTTCGATAAACAGATGTAACTTCGTTTAGACGTATATTGAAAAATAATACCAGAGAGTGATGCTTCATATTGTTATTATTTCAAGGGCTAGCAGGAATCCGGGAGGTGAAGAGGGTCGGGTATAGAATTAATCGGCACTAATAAGTCACGTGTACACCAGAAAATTGTTAGTCTGTCACGTGACCACCCGAGCGTGAAGATGTCACCCGAACGGGGCTTCCGAAACGCAGGATAATGAAATGTCAGTCTCGGGTTGTTTGGGGATATTTTTAGCTCAGATTGTACCAATGCAATTTTCTAAATAGATATTTAATATTTATTTAATACTTTTTTGTATAACTACAAAGTGGAGTTTTTGATTTTTACACATATTTTTCTGTCAAGTAACTTTAATTTTAAATTTCAATTGTTTAAATTTAAACAAAGACAATGTTTTAATGAATTAAAACACTTTTTTTCATAATTAATACCAATGATAACGTTTGTTTTCTAAAAGTTTTAATATAATTTATGTGAATGACATTTTTAGCTTGTATAAGACATTATCCTTTCCCATTATATATGAGTTAGCCAGGCGAAACAAAACATAAAAAACAGACGTTATCATTCGTATTAATTATAGAAAGAACAGTCTTTAAATTCATAAAAAATTGCCATTTTGGAATTCCACAATGTTAATGCGTTAAGATTTTAAAAAAATTAAAAAGGAGGTTAAATTAGGCGTACGCCTTTTAAATTTATGAAACATTTTTTTTCCAGTTCTAGATCAGAATTAAACATTAATTTATGGCTTTCACAAACTGACGGGTGTTATAAAAAACGTTGAATTAAATTAAATATGCTTGTATATTATAAGTAATTTTTTTATTTAAAAAAATATTATATTTTCTCATATTTAAAACTAACAAGGAGGCTATTCCACACCAACAGACCCGCAACACCGAAAGCACGATCGTAAATATTTGCTCTATTAGATTTCTATGTAATCGCAATGTTGTTCGTATTTGTTTTTATTTTAGTTATTCAAATTATTGGATATAAAATCCTAAATAACTACTTAAATAATGGCCACATTTGCAAATGCATACAAACTGCACCCCTTTGCCAGCATCTAAATTGCCAATTAATTACTGAGAGTGCATTGCGAATCGGTATGCATAGTCCAAGATCAAATCCAAAACGACATTACTTCTGTAATGGAAAACCAATAAATGATTGAAACACTATTTTTTATTAATCATGTTGAAGATAATTTGAAATAGAAAATATAACAATGTTTTGAATACACATTTATGAATGTAATATATCTACAGATTAAAAATATTAATAATTCCTCCATCAAATATGTTTTATCCGGGTAAAATATTTGACTTCAAATTATAATTGTGTACCGTATTGCTATGTAAATGTGTGTTTTTCACCATAGTTATTGATACTTTTAAGGATTAAACAGTCCATTGTTTTGGACGAAACGCTATGATACTTCGACATAATAAACTGTTAAATTAAAGAACTTTGTTTTTATGTATAACAACTTTATTTTTATTTTTCGCGACAGCTGTTTCATCAACCTATGTTGACATCATCAGTTGTTACAATAATATATAATATCAACTGTTAAATTTTCGTGATTTTTTTTCAATGTCAATTTTAATAATTTCTTTGATAAAATGTATTTGTTCCTATGTACATGTCCCTGTATTATATTAATTTGAATAATTTCTTTGACAAAATTCAACAGTTGATATATTATTGTAACACCTGATGATGTCAACATAGGTTGACGAAACATCTGTCGCGAAAAATAAAAATAAAATTATGAGACATAAAAACAAAGTTTTATTATTTAACTAACTAATCATCACGCCATTTCCCCGGAAAGGCAGGCAGAGAGGATGGATAATAATAATAATAAATTGTATCAAAATTTGTTTTGTTTTCATTATTTAAAATGAACTTCTACCAAGAAATTTCAATTAAAAACAGTAATTATATTTTACTTAATATATTTTTATATCAAAAGTTTTTCTTTGGTTAGAGTTTATTTACACAACAACATTTTGAATGTATACAAGTTCTTACATTTACACCTGGGGGTGGAGGAAGTCATCTCCGATACATATTGTGATTAATATTTTTATTCTGTAAAAATATTTAATAAATAAAAGTGGATTTAAAATATCGTTATTAATTATCTTATATTTTACAATGGTATTCCACAGTGTTAACGTTTTAAACATTAATAAAGTGAAAATATTCAAAGTGTCCTTATATCCTCTACATAGCACGAGAAATTTCTTCGTAAGGGGAGTGAAAGAAATAGAAATTTAAAAAAAAGCGCTCGTGTATTTTTAAATGTAACATATTTTTTTATTTGCAGTTTTGAATGGATGAAATTTTGATTGAGTCCATCCATTCTGAATATCGAACTCACTGGTTATCGATTGAAATTGCTATAATTACGCCATTGTTTCAATTTGACTGGCGGTGAAATAATACTGCCATCAACGATGACTCGCCAAATAAAAGGGGTGAAACGGAACCGGTATTTTAATGTTGCCATGATTGGAAAACTAATAATTTCTCTAGTCACTGCGTCCACTATCAGCGGTCACGCAAGGGTCAGATGGAGATGCGTAATTACAAAATGGCTACCCGATAGAATTATCATTATACGAGTGTAATATTTCATGTAACATGCGGTCTGTAAGTATTTGAAATAACCCGATGAATGATCTGATATAAACTTGATTCATTTGGTCATGGCACGTTTCGCTCGAACTCCCTCAATTCTGCGATCTATTATAATTAATATTTTTAACTTATTGAACGCGAAAGCATTAAAACTGTGGAGTTCCATAGTAATATACTTATGACATTGAAAATAACTTTGTTTAATCCTCCAATTATTAAAGTAAAATATTAAAAAACACAACATGTTTCAGATGATACCTCTATCTTCAGGTGTAAAAATATAATAAAAACTAAACGAAAAAGACTTTTATAGTAGTATTTCTTTGTTTAGTTTTTGTTATATTTTTACACCTGAAGATATCCTCCGACCCATCCCCCTTTCTTCGGTGTTGGACGAGATATTCCATGAGTTTTTAAAAATTATTTTCAAAATTTCAATTTAACCCGGTGGTCATTTAAAACAAAACGCTTGGCTTTGATCTAGGCATCAATAATGAGCTATTTTGTCTGTTTACATTGAGAAAACTATAAAATTTCTAAAACTATTATTATTATTAGTATTTTTAACAATAAAAAATGTATATAACAAACATTAATTCTGCTGTTAGTTATCGGTTTAGCATCTCTAACAGGCACATGTGATAAAACCGAGCTGTCAAAACCGGTAAAAGTTATTAAAAAAACAAGTAGAATAGAATGTGTAAATGACATGTTTCGCCTATCTAAAGCGTTATCAAATGTCACATAACAGAATTCACAACAGACATTTGATGATGCTAAATATGCTATTCACTTAATATATATTACAACTTCTAGAAAACAGACGGAAAATAGAACTTTATTCATAACAAACTTAATATTTCTTTTATATTCGCCATAACTTTGTGTTGTAGTTTTTTAATGTTTCTTTTTTATTGCACTTAGAATACAACACTCACTTTATTAAAAAAATAAAAATTATTGTAAATACCAAACATGTTTCGAGCTAACTAGGCCTTCATCAATGATATTATATTAGTATATGTTAAATATAAATATATAAATATTATAAATAAATAAAATACAAACGTGGTCAGTTTTGACAGATCTTAAAACGATTTATTTTGGAACGTTTTCAAAACTGATCACACTTGTAAATTAAATATATATATTTTTAATATTTATATTTATATAATACATATCACTCTTGAAGGGCGTGTTAGTCCGAAACATGTTTGGTATTTAATTTTTATTTATTTAATAAAGTGAGTGTTGTATACCAAATATAATAAATAATATATTTAAAAAAAACTTTATATTTTTTCATTAGTTTTAATTTCAGTACAAAAAGTGATTTCTTTTAACAACAGATGGCATCTCCAATAAATATGTTTTATTAGTTAAAAAAAAGTTGAAATCTAGTTTTATTGCAAAAATTTTTGTTCAAATCGTTCAAAAACACTTTTCTATAAACCACCTATTCTGCGAATGATGTACTAAAAAGCTCTCATTCATGTCAAATTAATGATCTCTAAAACGGTTTGATTTTTTAAGCTTTGTTAACACATCCTATTATCAGTAGAGTTTATTAAACGACCGTCATGAGGTCACCACACACAATAGATGCCATGTCAAAAACGTGTCATTAAAAACACTTCCATCACATAGACTTCCCCTTTTCATATCCTCGAGTGTCGCCAATACATTTTCAATCACGTTTTTTTCGATTTTGGGGTAAAATCTATTATTTGGCAAATACTTGCACCCTTGACAATTTTGTATAAATCAGTGTGTCACTTACCTACCCCCTACTTTTTTATACGCGGTGGAGGAATTTTTACACCCCACAAAATATTACAATGGTAAAGATGAAAATAATAAAAATGTGTGGAACAGATTTGGTACTTGAACGTTTAGTTAATTTATCGCAGATTTGACCAATTCGCCTCTTAAATTAAGTGAATGTTCGGATGGGTGACTTTCATTGGCGTTTCGTAATACTTTTATATTATGATGTACTAAAAGTTGTCATCGCAAACAAAAGCCTATCAAAAAAAGTTAAAACGGCAGTGCATAATGGTGTTATTGTATCTATCCCCGATGGAACTGGCAAATAAAGGATGAAATTAGAATTAATGCAGTATAAATGAGACATCTTGGACGAATGTGTGAAAAATCAGTGTACGATAGAGTGTCGAATGAAAATATAAAAATTGAATGCAGTGCGAATGAAATTGTTATGAATAAAAATAATATAAAGATCATTAAAATGGTTTGGACTAATGGAAAGAATGAATGAAAAATAATGGTAAAGAAAGTAGGTATAACGATGTAAACGGACTATAAATAGAGGAAGACCGAGGAAAACTAAGCAAGATCAAATAAATCAAATATTAAATTTCGGCAACGTGATGTGAGTCGGAGAAATCGGAGTGCATGACATGATGTATGAATGTAGAGAAACTAAATTAACTAACTAACCATCACGCCGTCTCTCCGAGGGGGTAGATAGAAAGTATGGACTGCCACACTTTTATTTACTGACATATTTCTCTCGCTTCCTTTTTTTATTTTTATTTCCTGACTTTCTTATGTAGAGAAAGTGAGAGAAGTATGCCAGGATAGAACAATGTGGCGATCTTTTTTTATTGCCTACTCCTCCGAGGAGAAGGTGTGATGGTTAGTTAATTAGCTAATAATGTAAATGAATTCCTTGATATCTTTGTTTGAAAATAAATTTCCCAAAAAGATCTAATTAAAATAATAAATTAATTGAGTGTTCGCCTTCTTTGGATAAGGGTGAGTCAATAAGTTATTCGATTAGCGCAGACATTCTCCAGAAGACAGTGAGGAAAATGAGAGGATCCTTGCGTAACACAATAACGTTGATAGACTGACCCTCGCTGCGAATATATCGCAATTATTGTACCGCGTATCGACAGGACTCTCTTGAAGGAATGCGAGGGGTGATCGTTATGTTATTATCTGGACTTGTGAAGGATACGAATATATATTATTTTGTCCTGCATGAAACTGTTTCGAAGATCTTTTTTGTTGTTGATAAACTCCCTATCTCTAACACTGGGATATCATAAGGGTGATTTTAATTTTTTTCCACTTTCGAGTTTATATCGTACCCCCGATAATGAAGGTGTAATTCGAAATCCATGGAGCAAAACAATCTTAAAAGTGGACAAACAGTGGTTTAATTCATAAAAAAGTTCGTCAATGAAATAAAATAATATGCTTTTTCTTCTATGTTCGCTATGTTCGTTATTTGTCTTTTTCTTTTTTTATATACTTTGTATATACAACACTATTAAAATTACATATCAGACATGTTTCGGACGACCAGTCCTTCTTTAGTGATACATATTATAAAAATCCATATTTAAAATATTATAAAATTGTTCACAAATATGATCAATTTTGACATACTCGTATGTTATAAAATCTTTATCTTTATCTGTCAGATCATGTAAACAATTGTATAATATTTTAAATATGCATCTTTATAATATGTATCACTGAAGAAGGACTGGTTGTCCGAAACATGTCTGATATGTAATTCGAATAGTGTTGTACTCGTATATACAAAGTATATATAAAAAAAGACAAAAAAAAAATATGCATTTTTACATTCCTACGTGCAGACATTAGTGATGGTCGTGTTTTTGAAACATGATGAAGAATTTTAAGATAATATTTCAGCAAGGCGAATCACCTAACTCCCATAAAATATGATAAAAACTTATAGAAAACTAACGTTTTCATCGATATGTATATTTGAAATTTATTTATAATACACTTTAAGTTTTATACTTCTACAATTTTTTTGTTTCGACCGATTTCAATAGCTCTTCGCCAAAATTACAACGAACTGCCAGAACTGATCGAACTGGAGGAAAAGTCTATGGAATCATACTTAATATGTTTAAGATATTCGAATAATTTTACTGAAATCTCTTGATGAAAGTTAATTTCAAAGTTGCCAGCAAGCCTGGCAAAACCAGTCGATATCGAAATAAAGACAAAAATGGGAGTAATTAAAAAATATCGGCTTATTTCATTGATATTTATTAAATATTCATAAGAAAAACATTTTTTTATCAATTAGCAGTGATGGCATAAAAAAATAACATTTTAATAACTCCAATCTTAACGATAATACAGTGATACACAAGAAATATTCCTTTTTATACTAGTAAAATAACTCGTTTTGGCGTAAAAATCTAACGAACAGCTTAACAAGGAACTAAATATTAGAAGAAGTTAAACATTTGTTTGGTAATACTCTAATTTGCACACAATCAAGAAGTGAAATTTAAGGAATAGGGTAATTTACCAACCCCAATAATCTTGGCAAGAGGGTCAATAAGAATGCATAGATTAGATGTGTAAGACATCTTAAGAAGTAGAGGTAGAATCCCTACGCATTAGTGCGACCAGATTAAAAAAAAAGACTGAAGTAGACATCTACTCGGTGGAGAACAGTAAGGATTGGAGGTGTTTTAGCCACGGGTAGCTCACTAATGAGGAAACTAAGAGAGAAGAAGAAACGTTAAAATTGTAAGTCAAAATGATTTTTAATCATGTTTCGAATCCTTCGTGATAATAAAACATATATTTAATCTATCTTTTGTTTTGAAACGTAATTATCTTGTTATAACTATACTTAAACGTAAGCACCGAAATAAATTTATAAACCTATTTCTCGTTTCAAAGACAATTTTATCTCTACGTGTTATTGCGTTCCTCTGTTATTTTAGTGATCTTGTCTTTCGGCACCCGTAAGTGAGATGCAATAAGACGCAGCAAATGTAAACAAACGGGAATAGAACCTAAATAGCTCGCGCCGACGCCGATGGCTCTCCCACGACGCCTTTGTGTGTGTAAACAAGCTTCGGCGTCGCGGCGCCTCACATGAACTGTCACACTCCGGCCCGTGGCTACGAACATGTGTTTGGAAGCATAACATTGGTGCAACATGTAAGACAATCATTAACGGCCATTGCACTACGGTATCGCATACGGTGTACATTTGTCAGAGGTATGTCGTGAAAATATGTATCTACAAATTGTGATATATAAGAATAGAGAATATTTTTTTTTCGAAATTGAATCGATTGAACAAAAATACTGATATAAATTTTGGAAATATTTTTATCAATTACTCTAGGAATATACAAAAATTCATAAGGAACCATTAAAGGTGTAGATTGTTTCAAAATGACAAATTTTGACTTGCTAGGTCACTGTCAAATACTTTGACACATTAGATAATCCTCTATCGCCGAGATTATTATCTTGAATCGCCAAATCAATGTAATGGGTTAGCTATCATATTGATTTTCATGATGTGATAGGTGGCTCATCTATCGCCATATTATTGTAACGTGAATTATACACCAGACCATAGACAATGTGATAATCACACTACCATCGCCGGGAATCGAGCTCGGGACCTTCGGTGTGGCAGTCAAAGCACTTGCCACTCGGGCACGAAATTGTACAATTGAAGTGATAAATTGATAATAACGACGCTTTATCAATCGTTAAAGTTCTTATTATTATACCTTACCCACAAAATGTGTAATCTATAAAAATATAAAAATATTGATTTACTGTTTCATGTACATATTTTTAACCATATAATAACGTTTTTTTTATATTATTATGTACTATATAGCTGACGTTAAAATATTCATTATTTAATGATGCATAAAATAAAATAAAAAGCGTTGATGCTTAAGAAAAAAAAAGTGTTCCCACACTACAAATCTATAAAAACGCAACAATAGTCATAAGTAGCTACCTGTTTACTAACATATAAAAAGTATCTCCTCATTTTTTTTTCGAACAACCCTTTCACAATAACGGTAACCCTTGTACAGGAATATATATTGCATTATTCAAATTACTGGTCAATTAACACCCGAACTCAGTCACAATTAGTCAAAAGGTTTTTTTTACATCTTTGTAAGTTAAATCTCATCGTGTTGAGTAATAAGAATTAGTTATTACGACCAACGAACAATGTACACGTCGCATTGTTATAGTGACGTCGTAAAGTGACTTTGTTGTATTGTCGTCCTGTGAAAATCTTTCATGTGCTTTTTATGGGTTATTTATTACAAATGGACGCAAAAGATAACATAGGTGGTGAAAGCTCAATATGCGATATGATTGTCATGAATAAAGCTAACGTCAAGAAAATATGTAATCAAGTTTGATGTATTTTTATAAAGAATTTAACAAACAAACAAACCATCACGCCGATTATCCGCAGGGGTAAGCAGAGAAAATGCACCGCCACACTACTCTATCCTGGCACACCTCTCTAGCTTCCTCCACATTCATACAACGAGTCATACACGCACGTCGATTCTTCCGACTTCTAACAATAAAATTTAATTAATTTTGTCATGCCATGTTTTCCTAGGTCTGCCTCGACTCCGTACTCTATTTACATCATTAACGTATACTTTCTTAACCATTATTTCTCCATCCATGCGCTCCATATGTCCGAACCAACGCAGCGATCCTTTCAGAATTTGTTCAAAATACCTTCTTCCGCTCTACATTCCTTTCTTATATCAGCATTTGAGATTCTGTCGTATAATTAAATTAAAGAATTAAAACCGCTTTTGAGTGTATTAATGATATTTTTTTCAAAAAATCACATGCATTTTATGTAATGTACCTATTTAAAAGATTCTATTCTGGTATTGGATTTGCTTTTTTAGGTTTTTTTTATATACCTATATTACAATGTATTTCTTTACTCAAAAGAATTTTATCTAGATTTTTATTTTGTCTATCAATCAAATCATCACATCGTATATTTAACAAAACTTTATATAGAAATACGAATGTAGCGTGCATAAAATAAATAAAAATAATGTTTTTGATAATCGAAAGGACGATATGAAAGAAAAAGAAAATATATATTATTTTAAAGTTCAAAAGATTCATTATTACAGCGATGTCAATTTTCGAATGTTTTTATTAAAAATAAAAATTAATTTACTACATTATATATTGAAAATAATTTTTATTTTTAATAAATGGTATGTTAATATTTTTATTTGTAACTAAAAATGAATGTTACCTTTAAGCAGCAATGAGAGAAGGATGAACTACTATCGAAATTAACGACATCTTTTGACAAACGAGAAAAATTCAGAGACGTTTTTGATTAGGGAGGATATTACAAATTTACTGTTTTTATTGAACAAATATCAATCGTAAGCTATCTACATAAAACCACGTTATCCGATTTGTTATATTATAAAACGACAATTTAAAGTTTTTTATTTTTATAAAGTTGGGTCAAATATCTTAAAAAGCTATCGTTTTCCGTAAAAAAAATTCTCTAAGATCCTAAACAATCATATATTATTTTTATCATGACAACATATTCATGCTGAAATATGATGCATTCAATCGAACCATTGATTATTTTTACGACTTATAATTTCGTAATATTTTCGCATCATCGTCGTATGTTTTGTTCTCCGGAAAAAGAGGTAGTTTTAATTCTCTCAATGTTTAAAAATAATTCTGGTTATTTCGTTATTTGGCCTTTATTTTTATTGAGTTTTTTTATATAAAGAATAATCACACATACGTCTGACAGATACATATTTTCAAATGTATTTATTGTAGTTAAATCCGAGAAGCAGGAAATATAAACTTTTTCAACTGTTCATGTACAAAAGAAAAAAAATTGGGTGTCGGGAGATGAAGAAAAATCTCGCTAGAACACCTCAAAAATGATTTGATTGTAGAGTAATATTCTTCTTTAGAGCTGCTGCATCAATAATCAAAATAACCAATATATTTAAGAAGAAAAAATCTATGGGAATGATATATTTCGCCTGTTATCAACTTACTAACTTTCTTACTAACCATCACAGGTCTCCCTGGAGGGGTAGGCAGAAAAACAGACTGCCACACTTCTCTCGATTCCTCTACTTTCATACATCTTGTCATGCACGTACGTCGATTTCTCCGACTCCTCGCGTGACCGACATTTAATATTTGATTGATTTGATCGTGCCACGTTTTCCTCGGCCTTCCTCTATTTCTAGCTCCGTTCACGTCGTTTACTTAAACCTTCTTCACCATTCTGTCTTTACGTGTCCAAAACATATTAACATTTATAACACTCATTCGCACCGCATTCACTTCTTATACTTGCATTTGACACTATCATATACAGATTCACCGCACATTCGTCTTAGAGATCTCATTTCTACTGCATTTATTCTACTTTCATCCTTCTTTTGCCAATTCCATACAAAAGGGTCGGCACAAGAACACCATTATGCACTGCCATTTTAGCTGTGGCATTCTTAACCTGTTATCAAATGGTGTGATAAATGCCATTCCAATCAATTACTTACCGTTACTTCTATAAAACAGACGTTTTCATTGGTATCAATTATTTAATATGGAGTTTTACATCATTGATAAAGAAACAATAAATAAGAAAAGTCTGTTGGAAAATAAACTAGAGTATTTATATATCTTAAATAATCTTTACTGCAGTTTATAAAATACTTCAACACCTTCATAAATTAAGGCAGCTCCTAAAAAAATATTTTCTTTAAATAGAGTGTTTCGTTTTAAAAATCATTTCAATCGCAGGAACACAAAGAGCATTTAAATCAACAAACTTAAAAACCCAATGATTCCCACACTATTTTTATTACCCTATAAATCCTAGACCAAAAAAATAAAATAAAAAAACTGTTAATTGACTCAATTCGTATGCACTATATAAATTGTGAAATGTGTATGCATATTTCACATGCATTCACAAAGTATGAATCGGGACAAATGAAGATGGACGTCATCTTAATGCACCGAGTGAATAATTCAGAAATAGGATTTATCGGTGTCGCAAATCTTTGTGTAAACATGATAATAAAGGTGGACAATGGGCGACACTTAACATTCGAATGGATTTAATTTTTCTTTGCATAATCGGTGGGGTGACCACGAGTTTTGCCGACGATAATTAGTTTTTTAAAAATAAAAAATAATTCGATTTTTTTATGAATTACCTGACTGCCGTTTCCCCGATGCGTATAATGCATAACCGGTATGCTTGTCGTTTTGCGACCGCTTTATCAATTAAAACATAAGTTTTTTTTAAATTTTTACTTGAAAAGTAGAAAAAAACGTATTTTTTATTTAAAAAAATCGTCATTATAGAATTTCACAGTATAAACGCCTTATGTTGATTAAAAATTTTAAATGTTTATTTTAAACTCTACCTGAGGGATAAAAGACACCTGACATACACCTCGCTAGATTCCTCTATATTTATGCATCGTAACCTGCACGCTCGTCGTTTTTCGACTTCGAATAGGGCCGCTTTATCAATTTAAAAAAAAATAGTTTTCACTTGAAAAGTAAAAAAAAAGAATTTTAAATAAATAAAAATTCGTCAAGATATAATTTCACGGTGTTAACGCCTTATGTTGATTAAAATTGGTAAATGTTCATTTTAAACTCTACCTGAGAGATAATAGACACTTACAAACCAGTATCACATAGTTAACGGGACATTTTAATTCGTTAATATAACCATAATATCCAACAATTTGTATTAACAAAGATTAAATATAGCTTCTATATTCGCTTACTTTGTGTTGCACATTCAGATATGAATGAATGTATTTTTTAAAACATTGTATAATTCTTTCACATTTTACAAACGAGCCTTCCTCAGCGTAGAAATTTAAAGTTTTAGTAAATTTAAAAGATTTTTATACTTTATGTAATTTAATTAATTTTAAGTTAAAATTTTTCTGCACTGCGGAATTTTTGGGAAAACTGCAATTAAATATTGTGAGAATAAAATGTTTTCAAATATTATTAAGATTCTATATCGTAAATTTTTTAATGATTTATTTTGTAATTAGTTTTTTGAATGTATACACACAAATACTTGTAGACAAATACTGGATTTTACCCATTGCGGTCGTAAGAAGGGCGGAATGGGGAATGTTGTTAACATAAAGCGATCGCTTAACCCAACCAATGACAGGTCATAAGTCCTGTAAACGTCACGGCCACCATATTCTGTTTCCAAAAAAAAAATTACATCTTCGTCTCTAATGAGATACAATTAATCCTTAAATTTTTATTTTATGTAATAATAGATATTGTTTTTTTTATGTAATAAGAGATATTGGTTTGTTTGTTTATTACTATTTTTAAAATAATACAATCAATAAAACATATAAAACCTAAATTGTTGAATACAATTCGATAGTTTAAACATAATAATCAAAATTCCGCAAAACAATGTACCAATTATAAAAAAAATGTAAAACAATCTTTAAAAATGTATTAACTAACTAAACTAACTAACCATCCCGATGTCTCTCCGAAAGGGTAGGCAGAAAGGATAGACTGTCACACTTCAACCGATGCGGCACTCTATCCTTCTCTTTTCGCCCCGCGGGAGACGCGGTGTAACGGGTTGCGAACCTCATCGCCACCAATAGGCATCTCCCACGCACACTTCGATCGTCCAACATCCACAAAATAAATGTAAAACAAATCTTATAAAATACAATGATATAAAATAGAATAAAAAAACAAAATAAAAATATGTTAGCACATAATGTTCATTTTAGATGGTGCACTTGTTGACATGTATTAAATTTAAAAATATACTAAATTTATTAATTAAGCTATCTAGTTGAAAGTATAGTCACCCGAATATTAATTCCAAAGCTGGACAATTTGGTCTTGACCGGTTATCAAAACTAGTACAATAAACATCGTACAATAGTAGGTACCTAATTGCACGTTTAAATGTAACCAAAAATATAATCCGGCGTATCGGACGGCGAGCATTAAAAGCCGACACGCACTTTAGTTTTGGCGGTAAAACGGGACAAAAAGGTGACAAAAACATTTAAAAAACAGGGTCACGTTGAGGGTCAAAACTCGGGTCAATTATAGGGGTACGGGTTGATATAAACGCATCGGTTGGACCCGTGAAACCGGAGCGTAATTCATGACAAATGGCTTTTGTAAAGAGAGATACTTGTTGTGATACAGATGTAAAGTTGACAATGTAACAACGGTCACGACTGCGCTCTTTTAATAGGACATTTGATCGCAAATCACCGCACGTGTTAAATAGAGCATTTCTATGGGACTTCTTCGTTTTGTATCGTATTCTATAAAAACGATACTTATTTTTAATAGTACTGGCTACTTTTGTATTACTGGGTAAGATAATAAAATTTTATTTTAGATAGTTGAATTAAATATATGAAAAGACTATCTATAAAAAAAACAGTGCACAGTAATGTGCTTGTATCGACAAAGACTTGGAATCTTTAAGATTTTTATAATGTATAATATTATATTTTATGAATGCACTTATCCATGCATTAGGCACTTATCCAGAAGCATAGACAACAAAATGCTTCTGGTTAAGTGCCTAATTACAGCTAATTTAAAAAACGGTGGATACGTGTAACAGAACTTTGCCAGCTGACAAATTTGAAACCTCGGCAGTCAACTCTACGATCCTCGAAGGAAGAAGCAACAAACAAACTTCTCGTCCCGCGGCGCCAAGGAGCTTCAAACTTCGCAGATCGCGCTTTTGGCATCGCGGGACCGACGGCGTGGAACAGGCTGCCCTACAATATCCGCAATCAAGACGACGAAGGAGTGTTCAGAAGCTCTCTTAAAACTTTTCTTTTTAAGAGAAGCTTTCTGGACGTTGTGCGCCCTTGAAGTGACAAATCATCATCATCATCATCAGCATCAACATAAATTAAATAAACACAAAAGTCCGGATCGCCCATGTCAATATGTGCAACATCGAAAAAAACATTGTGTGTTATTACATTATGTGCTAAATTAAAAAAAACGATGGATTCGTGGAACATAAATTAAATAGTCAATATGTGCACCATCTAAAAAGAACATTTTGTGTTAAATTATTTTTATTTTGTTATTTTATTTTATATCATTGTATTTTATATTATTTGTTTTAGATTTATTTTGTGGGTGTTGGACGATCGAAGTGTGCGCGGGAGATGCCTATTGGTGGCGATGAGGTTCGCAAATCATCACACCGCGTCTCCCGCGGGACGAAAAGAGAAGGATGGAGTGCCGCATCAGTAAAAGTGTGACAGTCCATTCTTTCTGCCTACCCTTTCGGGGAGACGGCGTGATGGTTAGTTAGTTAGTTTAGTTAGACAACAAAATTACCATATACTCGTATATGGTTTGAGGGTGCGTGGCTAACTAAGAGGTATATTAATGAATAAAATAATAGGAAATGAATATCTAACTAACTAACTAACTAACTAACTAACCATCATGCCGTCTCCCCGAAGGGGTAGGCAGAAAGAATGAACTGCCACACTTTTCTTTCCTGACATATTTCTCTCACTTCCTCAATATTCATACATCGTGTCATGCACGCGCGTCGATTTCTCTGACTCCTCATATGGCCGACATTCAATATTTGATTTATTTGATCGTGCCACGTTTCCCTCGGTCTTCCTTTATTTCTGGTTCCATTTACATCGTTAACAAATATTTTTTATACCATTCTTTCTTCATTCATTCTTTACGTATGTCCAAACCTTCTTAATGATCCTTTCATGATTTTGTTCATAACACCATCATTCGCACCGCATTCACTTATTATATTTTCATTCGACACTCTATCATACACAGAGTATCCACACATTCGTCTAAGAGATCTCATCTCTACTGCTTTTATTCTACTTTCATCCTTCTTTGCCAGTTCCATTGTTCGCTTCCATACATAAGGGTCGGTAGAAGAACACCATTGTGCACTGCCATTCTAGTTTTTTTGGATAGGTTAATATGAATGTATACATTTTAAAAGCTCTATATTTTATTATTATACACAATACAGTTTAAGTGTTTTGCTGCCTACGACGAAGTTCAACTGTCCAGGAACGATGACAATGTTTCAAGAGAATTCGGGCAAATTGAATGTTACCGCTATAAAATAAGGCAAAAAAGTGTTGCCCGTCGAAATTTATACGCTATTGTTGGGCGTTATGGCAACACCTATAAAAACCTAAGGAACGGTCAAGCCAAGTATTTCGCGTGGATGCATTCATCTAACGGATTCATAAAACGCATGTGGGAAATTCTCACATTAAAGGGTAGCTCAATATGATTTCAGTTAATTATACATTAACTTAAATAAAATAAAAATATTCTATTCGTATTTTTCAGAACGATGATATTAAACTCAATATTAAATGTTCACAACGGTGTTCTTCTACCGTCCCTTATGTATGGAAGGGAAGCATGGAACTGGCAAAAGAAGGATGAAAGTAGAATAAATGCAGTAGAAATGAGATCTCTAAGACGGATGTGTGGATACTCTGTGTACGATAGAGTGTCGAATGAGAATATAAGAAATGAATGCGGTGCGAATGATGGAGTCGTGAACAAAATAATTCAAGGATCATTAAGATGGTTTGGACATATGGAAAAAATGAATGAAGAAAGAATGGTAAAAAATTATATATTAATGATGTAAATGGAACAAGAAACAGAGGAAGACCGAGAAAAACGTGGCACGATCAAATAAATCAAATATTGAATGTCGGCCATGTGAGGAGTCAGAGAAATCGACGCGCGTGCAGGACACGATGTATGAATGTTGAGGAATCGAGAGAAATATGTCAGGAAAGAAAAGTGTGGCAGTCCATTCTTTCTGCCTACCCCTTCGGGGAGACGGCGTGATGGTTAGTTAGTTTTTTAAATAAAAAAATAATATTCTATTCATATTTTTCAGAACGATGATATTAAACTCAATATTAAATGTTTCAAGTGATGGAGTTTTAAATTCATAAATCAAATTTTAAAGGTTGTTCATGTTAGAAGCCGGAAGAATCGACATGTGTGTATGACTCGCTGTATGAATGTGGAAGAAGCTAAAGAGGTATATCAGGATAGAGTAGTGTGGCGTCCGTTCTCTTCGAATACCCCTACGAGGAAACGGCGCAATGATTTGTTGTTGTTGTTGTCAAGTGATGAAAACGTCCGTTTTCTAGAAATTTATTCCAATGGGAGAAACCATCGATATTCATAACGTGGTTCTTCAAATTCATGACGTTTTACAATCAAATTCAGTATTCTATATTCACCATCACTTTGTGTTGTGGATTAATTATTAACAATATTATTTTAACTTTGTAAAACAAAACTTTTAAAAATATAAATATAAATAAATTTTAAATGTTATATAAAAAACAAACGTGTTTCGGGACACAGAAGTTTATACTAAATAAATACTAAAAAATATGTATATTATCATTTATTAAAAATAATAATAATCTACTAACGAACGACAGCTGTCATTTAAACCGACTAAAGCGCCATCTTTCGGTGAATCACATCATACAATGTTAAACACTGCCATAAAACAAAATAAGTACAAAAATAATGGTAAAAACACACTAACGTAGACTAAAGTTTTAGAAACGTTAAATTTAAAAAGGTAAATTATAATTCGGTTCGTATCAAGTTCGTTGTTTTAATAATATTAATAAAGAGTGAAATTTCGTCGCAATCGGTTCAGTATGTGTAGTCTTTTGATCTCATAGCCACGAACACTGTCTTTTATGTATGTAGATTATCAGTCTTTCATTCATTGTCATTTTCGATAATGAATGAAAGACTGATAATCTAAGTAAGCCGCTGGTCTTCCATTCCTTGACAATAATGTAAGATACAAAATTTTGAATGTATACAAATACTTGTAGACCAATACTGGATTTTATTTACCCATTGCGGGTTATCAATTCAAGAATGAATTTTAACTCAATAGAGACTAAATTTGTCAGACATGGTGGTCATAAAAAATGTGGAATGAAGAATGTTGTATTACATAAAGCGTGCGCTTAACCCAACCAATGACAGGTCATAAGTCCTTTAAACACCTCGATCACCATATTCAGTTTCCAGTTTGCGTCTTCGTCTCTATTGAGATAAATTTATAATGCAAGACTTTATCATCAACCCAAAATCACCCCTCGCCCTCTTTCGGAGGGACACTTCGGGCCATACATTTAGCCCTATCATAAAACAACTACCAAATCACATTCCAACAATGTTACCTACAAACGTAAGACAAATAGCCATTAGAGCTGAACCTCTGTAAGCCAGAAGATCCAAGTCCAAGTCCAAGTCCAAATCCAACTATTCGATTTATGCTATATATTTTATAAAGAAACACACATGAATTTGAATATCCCTACAATTTCACCAAGAAGCGACGTGCCACATATAATTTATTACACTCGCCACAATAAAATGTAACGAGATATTATCATACATCGGTAGTTCAGCGGGCATATTGCTGACTTTGTAGCTTTACGATTCATCTGCTCTCACATTTTCGATGGACTTATAGGCAGTGAGTCTACAAAACATTTGTTTTATTGCGTGATTTCTCATTTTGCGTTTTTATTTATTGTTTCTAGAATGATCCAATTGGGTCATTCATAATTAAATTTTCTGTTTAATCCACTTTCATTATTAAATATGTTTACAGATATAACAAAAATATTATTCACAACATGTTTAGGAGTTGACCTCCTCCATCCTCGAGTAAAAATATAACTTAAATGATGAAATTTAACTCAGGTGAAAATATAACCTCCATTCACTCCTTTTTCCTTAAATACTATTTTAACCTTTAATTTCCCAAGCTCCCATCTCCAATCAAAAACTCGTATGTCGTCAAAGAAAGAGTACGAGAATATTTTGAATACGAGATAGGAATAATTCGATTCTCTGCCAAAGTTATACGTAATGCACACCATACGCATGCCCGAGAACATTTCTGGATTATTTTGAATCGAGTTCTGATTACTTTTGTATGACATTAAAAAACCAAAGATGAAACTTAATGTAGAATTTGGTTTACTTTCGTGAATATTTCAAGTTTGCAACTAGTAATAAATTAGTTATATTTTTACCTAAGGATGGAGAAAATCACCTTCAAAACGTGATGTTATTATATTTCAAAAACAAAATGGATTATGCAGTGTTTTAAATTATTCCAATTTAACAACGAAGTTCTACAGTGTTTACTTCTTAACATTCAATAAATTCAAGCCTCTGGAAAACAGACCACATTCATCAGCAAAGAAGAAAAAGAAGAATATATATTTTTTTATTCAATAATATTACGAACGTACTAGACCTGTACTTTATCTGTCTATTCTATACTGACATCATAATGCATTTGTAATTCACCCTTATAAATCGGTGTTAATGACGCAACTGAACCCCAAGAATAAAAGCAATTTCCCCGAAGAACGAGGGCGGTTTTGACACACTGTCTTGGGTAATTCGAGTTCACCCTAAGAAAAATGGGCTCTGATTACCGCCTTTGTGACAGCCGAGACTCGAGTCGCGTGAAAAGCTCAAATTACCGGCGTATTTGCACCGATAGCTCATTTGTTAGTAATACCCGAAGTTAAATATTAAGTTATGTTTGCTAACGGGGTTCATGTATTGATCCACCCCTTTCGCTGCTTATTTATTTTAGTGGATAAAATGTCTGCTGGATTCATTTGCAGTAAAGAAAAAATGGTTTAAACTGCAGTAGACTGCATTTATTTCTCAAACTCATAATAAATTACAATTCTTTTTTTTTAATATTTGCAGATAACTTAAATCTAAGAACATTTTAAGAGTAACGGTAAAAATTAAGCTTAAGACGAGTTAAGACTGTGATCACTATAATAATACAGATATGTATATAGATTATTAAAGAAGAACACTATTGTAAATAAGAGTATAGCGTTATAGAATATTACAGAAAGAAGGACAATATTAGAATTAAGAATACACAGGTACAAAGAGAGAGAACAATAATAAAATTATGAATACAGATACATATTATGTATTGTTAAAGAAAGTAGGATTGATAAATTAATGTACTTGAGATAAACAATGTGAACATGACAAGATTGGTTCGGACATATGGAACGCATGGATGGAGAAAGAGTGGTTAAGAAAGTATATGTTAATGATGTAAATGGAGTACGGAGTCAAGGCAGACCGAGAAAAACACGGCATAACCAAATTAATCAAATTTTAAAGGTTGGTCATGTTAGAAGTCGGTAGAATCAACGTGCGTGTATGACTCGCTGTATGATTGTGGGGGAAGCTAGAGAGGTGTGCCAGGATAGAGTAGTGTGGCGGTCCATTCTCTATGCTTAACCCTACGGGGAAACGGTGTGATGGTTTGTTGTTGTCATTGTTATTATTATTTTTAATTGCAGATATGTTTCGGTAAGGACCGAATCCGATTCGGTCCTTCTGTACAGAAATTTTTAAATTTGTGCACAGAAGTATAATATAATAAAGTTCGAAACATTTATGCAAGTAAAAAAATAGTAAAGTGAAAATACAGAGTGGTATTATCTATTCAAATGTGAATCTACAACACAAAGTGTAGGCTCATTATATAGAATAAATTATTGTATCATAATTAACTTAAAGCGGAAAGAATTTCCAAAACGAGTTTTTTTTTAAATACGAGTATACCGCTTTTTTCTAGTTAAGATATAAAATCGTTGAAACATGTCAAGAAAAATAAACTCAAAAGTGGAATAAACCTTGACTAAATTCATAAAATGTTCGATTTTTATGTATTCAATCTACCAGGCCCTCATAAGTATAGAGAGGAGTGATTAAACCATTTGACCTGTTGGAATTCTGAAGGCATTAGTCAATACGAGAGAAGCCGAGCATAATGGTGTTCAGAGTTAAAGCTAATAGACCCTGCGAGCGATGTTATTACGACCGCTGCTACCAGGATAACAGAATATTGGATAGGTTCGTGAAGAGGTGATTCATATCACCTTTTGTTGGGTGAACATTTCTTATTGTATAAGATGAAGTATTATATTAGGTTTTGTACGATATTTTCTTACGCCTGGTTTCAAATATAAAAGATTTGTTGTTTGTTAAGTCTTAGGTGATTTGTATGGGGGAATATGAATACCTGTGTACACATCTAAAAACATTCTTAGAGTCATTGTTGAAGTATTGTCCAAAGGCATAATACGAAAGTCGATACGTGAACAAGTCATATATCGTGTTTATGATTGAATACAACTAGATTTCAAAAAGTTTTCGAAATTCATAGTAGAAGTTCAATGAAGTATGTTAATTATAAAAACGTTATACATATTATTGAAATAGTTTCCAACATCTGTCAGATCATGTTAACAATTTTATAATATTTTAAATATGTATCTTTATAATATGTATCACTGAAGAAGGACTGGTTGCCATCATTTTTCAAGAAATAATAAACAATTCAAATATAGTTTTGAATAATTAAAAATACTGTATAGTCCACTTTCTTTATTAAATATGTTTACGAATTTAATAAAAATATTTTTATTATATTAGGTCCTTACATATGAAATTGGCGTTTTGCCGTACTGGCAACTTTGATCTCAAATATCTTCTCTTTGGTTAGGAATTCCAAATTCAAATTTATACAGCTATTTACTCAAGTATTTGTGTTTTGAAAATTATTATTCATTTGTTTTTTCCTCAATTGTTTTTTTTCTTTGCGTCGCGTCACTTAGTTTACAAAATGGAAAACTTGAAATATCGCGTTATTTACGAGTGCGAGTTCCACCGTGGCACCAGGGCTGCAGAAACGGCTCGAAGGAATAATGATGTGTATGGCGACGGTGCCGCAAAAGAAAATACAGTGCGTTTTTGGTTCCAACGTTTTCGTTCTGGAAATTTCGACCTGCAGAACAAGCCCCGTGAACGGCCGGAGACCAAAGTTGATAATGAAGAATTGAAGGCTATTGTGGAAGCGGATCCATCGCAAACCACGTCCGAGTTAGCTGCAGGCTGCGGTGTTAGTGATAAAACTGTTTTAATCCACTTGAAGCAAATTGGGAAGGTGAAAAAGCTTGAAAGGTGGGTACCTCACGAATTGAGTGAAGCAAATCAACAAACGCGCGTTGACTGCTGCGTTGCATTACTCAACCGGCACAATAATGAAGGGATTTTGAATCGAATCATTACCTGTGATGAAAAGTGGATCCTGTATGATAATCGGAAGCGCTCATCGCAATGGCTGAACCCTGCCGAACCAGCCAAACCATGCCCCAAGCGAAATTTGACTCCAAAAAAGTTACTTGTGAGCGTTTGGTGGACTAGTGCTGGTGTCGTTCACTACAGCTTTCTTAAATCTGGCCAGACGATTACGGCAGATGTCTATTGTCAGCAACTGCAAACCATGATGGAAAAGCTAGCTGCTAAACAACCGAGGCTGGTTAATCGCTCTAGGCCACTGCTGCTTCATGATAACGCTAGACCACACACTGCACAACAGACGACTACCAAATTAGAAGAGCTTCAATTGGAATGTCTAAGACATCCACCGTACTCTCCGGACCTTGCCCCAACAGATTACTATTTTTTTCGAAATTTGGATAACTTCTTGCAAGGGAAAAAATTCAACTCCGATGGGGCAGTCCAAACCGACTTCAAAGATTTTATTGATTCCCGTCCGAATGGTTTTTTTAGTAAAGGGATCGATGAACTACCTATGAGATGGCAAAAGTGCATAGATAGCAATGGTACATACTTTGATTAAATAAATATATTATATTTTAAAAAAATCAACTTTATGTTCCTCCCATACAAAACGCCTATTTCATATGTAAGGACCTAATATTTGTAATCATTTTTAATAAAAAAATCTCTATCCTTGAGTAAAAATATAACTTAAATGCTAAAATTAAATACAGGTGAAAATATAACGTCCATTCACTCCTTTATCCTTAAATACTATCTCCAATCAAAAAATCGGATGTTGTCAAAGAAAGAGTACGAAAATATTTTGAATACGAGAGAGGAATAATTCGATTCTCTGCCAAAGTTATACGAAATGCACACCATTCGTATGTCCGAGAACATTTCTGGATTATTTTGAATCATGTTCCGATTACTGTTATATGACATTAAAAAAATAAACAAACAAACAAACGATGAAACTTAATATAGAATTTGGTTTACTTCCGTGAATATTTCACGTTTGCAACTAGTAATAAATTAGGTTTATTTTTCCTCAGGGTGAAGGAAATCACCTTCAAAACGTGATGTATAAATATTTCATAAACAAAATGGATTATGCAGTGTTTTAAATTATTCCAATTTAACAATGAAGTTTGGAGGGAATTTTGGCATTTCCAAAGTGCCGAGAAACTACGAGTAACCCAGAAAGCCATGGAAAGAACCATGTTAGGAATAAACCTAAGAGACAGAGTCAAAAACGATACGGTGAGAGAAAAACAAAAGTCACTGACATCATCCACCGGGTGGCGACTCTAAAATGGCAATGGGCAGGTCACATAGCCAGAAGCTCAGATGAAAAGTGGACAAGAAGACTGTGCTCACTTGGAGACCGTGGATGGCAAATAGAAGTGCAGGGCGACCGCAACTACGGTGGTAAGATTATCTGAATAGACACGTCGGAATAACCTGGATGCAGTCTGCACAAGACAGAGTGACATAGAAGCGAATGTAGGAGGCCTTTTTCCAGGGGTGGACGGGGATAGGCTGAGGAAGAAGAAGAAGAACAATGAAGTTCCACGGCGTTTACTTCTTAACATTCAATGAATTCAAGTATAACTAATCAATACAAATATTTTTCAATCTATCAAACATAATTAGATTACCCTTTGTTGGTATTAGCATACAATGGGTCTGAACTCTTATGAATCATCTAAGAATCTATACAAATTACATCTCGTTAATCAAAACTGTTCCTTCCCGAGGCTAAACGCATTTGTTTAGGGGTTGTGGGGTCACAAATCGAACCTGCGTCCCTCTTTAATAAGTGGTCCATTGTGAGAACACTAGCCCCCGCTTTCGGTAAGTGATCGATCTACAAATTATTTGATTTATTCAATTTATACTTTGGAGCTTATTGGGTGCTTGATTTGTATTCTGCATTAATATATAATATTATATTATTTATTTATTTAATTTTATGATATAAAATATAAGGGGTGGTTTGACAGAAAAATTAGAGCAATATCTTTGCTTAATCGTATCACCTCGGAGTTTGACATATTTTGTGATAGTTTGGCTAATCTGAGGGAAGTACTATCTTTATTATAATTGTATGGTATATTTATTTTATTGATTTGTCATGCATCTTATGTGTCTCGCTCTTTTAATTAATATATTTTGTATTACTTATTATTGTGTATCTCTAACTTGTATCTTTAGTGTAATGGAAAAAAAATCTGTAATGCTTTAGATATGGTTAATAAATAAATGAAAATGAAAATAAATAAATAAAAATGAAAATGAAAATTGCGACATACAAGGGGTAGGCAGAAAGAATGGACCGCTATACTGTTCTGTCCTGACATACATCTCACGCTTCCTCTACATTCATACATCGTGCCATGCACGCACGCCAATTTCTTAGACACCTTATGTGACCGACATTTAATATTTGACTGATTTGATCATGCCAAGTTTTCCTCGGCCTTCCTCTATATCTAGATCTGTTCACGTCGCTTACATATACCTTCTTCACCATCCTGTCTTCACTCATTATTTTCATGTGTCCAAACTATCTCAACCATCCTTTCAATATTTTCTTTATAACACTTCCATTCGCACCGCATTCACTTCTTATATTTGCCTTTGACACTCTATCATACACAGAGTATCCACACATTCGTCGTAGAGATCTCATTTCTACTGCATTTATTTTACCTTCATCCTTCTTTTGCCAGTTCCATGCTTCGCTTCCAGACATAAGGGTCGGTAGAAGAACACCATTGTGCGCCATTCTAGCTTTTTTGGATAGGTTTGTGTTTGCGATGACAACTTTAAGTGCACCATTCACTTTGTTGCCTGCCCCAACCATTTTTTCAATATCCCTCTCCACTCGCTCATCTTTTGTAAACATACTACTTAAATACACGAACTCATCTACTTGCTCCAAATTTTCACCATTCACTTATGTTGTCCTTAACACACATTCGTCTTAGAGATCTCATTTCTACTTTATACTACTTCTAGATCTCATTTTTTTTTATAACAATATTTTAAATATTGTACAAGATTAGCATATACATTTTTTAGGATAACACGAGGATTTATGAGGCCGCACAAACAATCACATTATATAGAGTAATACATAAAAGGGAATCTGTCGCGGGTCGCGTAGTCAGCTCTAGCAGGCAATCCATCAAACTCGAATATATTCATGAGGACTGTCGCATCGAAAGATATTGTATACGGAAAGGACTCAGCTAAACACTGGACTATCAATCTTACACACATGGCCGGACTAGAGTTATCGAACTAGGATGATGCACCGCGAAGGACGTTGGCGCCTTAGGTCTAGGGTTTCACTTGTTTATAAATCACAATATAAATATTTTCGTACGAAACATTTTATTCTTATTGTGGCATTATTAACAATAATTTAAAACAAGCTTGTGTTGTTACCCTGACAAAGCATAGATGGGAACGAAATCGTTAAGTTCTAAAAAATATTTCAAGCTGTAATTTTTTTATGAAATAAAACACTGTTTCTTCCGCTTTTGAGTTATATTTTCGCGAAATGTTTCGAAGGCTTTACACCTTCATCTTCAAAGAACGATATAAACTGTTAATTAATCTGCCGAACGTGGTCTTTTTGGAGATCGACATCTTTCATATTAGTGAATGTACGTTCAGAAGGCACATACTCTTGATTTTGGAGAGTATCTAATCTTCCTAATGTCTCCTGATTTCGAACCGTCTCTCATGCGTTTCTGATTATATACTATATACCATATTTTATTTTATCTGTTCTCAATAGATGCCTTCAACCTTTGTAATGTCTTTTGAAGAAATAAACTGATTTGATTTGATTTGATTATTAAAATTTTAAAAGACTCCACAGAGCTTTTTGTAAACACAATTGTACAATAACAATTATATGAGAATGTTTGTATGATTTTTTTTTTAGATCATGTGGAGAGAGGGTGTTCTGTAAGAGCGATAAGCAAAGCGGCAAATAGAGAACCAGCAGACAGTCGACCTCCAGGAAGAACACCCAAAAGATGGCAAGACAGCTAAATATCAGCATCTCAAGAACAGGCTCCGATTAATAACAGGACAAAGTCCAGAAAAAAGCCGAAGAAGAAGTTAGTTTAATTATTTCAAATGGAGTTTTACATAATGGTTTAAAAAACAAAAAACCTGTATATATGATTCAATTTTCATCATAAATTATGTTTTACGTCGGTTTACTTAAATATTTTATGGGAACGACATGTTTAGACCTGCTAATGCTAATGTTTATCATTATCATTTGATAATGATAAAATTTAATTATTATTTAAAATGAACTTCCATCAAGAGATTTCAGTAAAATCATTTGATTGTCTATTTTCTAGAAGATTTATCATAATTTATTTGAATGACATGTTTCACACAAATCAAATTTGATAATGACATTTAACACCTGATGATGTCAGTATAGGTTGACGAAACAGCTGTCGCGTAAAATAAAATACAATTGTGATACATTAAAAAAAGTTATTTATTTCTCATTTTTTATATACTTTGTATATACAACACTTATATTTTAAAAAAATATATTACATAGACATATTTCAGACAAACAGTCCTTCTTCAGTGATACATATTATAAAGACACAAATTTAAAATATTGTTAAACTGGTGGTCCGAAACATGTCTATGTAATTTGTTTTTTTTAATATAAGTGTTGTATTTACAAATTATATAAAAACGAAAAGAGATATAAAGCATCATAACAACACAAAGCATGGCGAATATAGAAGAAACAAAGTTATTTAATTGAACAGTTCGATTTTATTTGATAATGCCTTACACAGGCGAAACATGTTATTCACATAAATTATAATAAAACTTCTAGAAAACGAATGTTTTCAAACGTTCATAAATATGATTGCACTACCCACCTGCATCACGAAGATCAGATTGATTATGCAAGAAATGGATACAAATCCAGCTAACTCATTTTCGTGAATAATTTTCCACTTTGCTAGTGATTTAATAAGGATCAAATAGAACAACCACCATTAATTATAATCGCCATCACGAGGCCATTACTATTCCTGCCAACACCAACAGCAGAGATGCGGGATGCTGTGTTACACGAGACAAGATGACCAGCTAGTGGTGTCCGCTGATTGGTACATTACCCAGCAATATTTCTGCTTGAGTAATTACTTATTGCTAGTGATTCGGCATATTTGCATATGGCCGATTGATTGAATAAGGGTGACGATCCCAAACTGTGGGTCGGGTTAATAAAATATTTCATAGTTTTGCTACCGACAATGAAGCAGTATAAATTAACTAACAAACCATCACGCCGTCAAAATAATGGGGTTACGCAGAAAACAATTTTTATTTTTTCTTGAACAATGATGTAAAACTCCATTTTAAATAATTAATACGAAAGAAAACGTCAGTTTTCTAGAAGTTTTATTATATTTTATGGAAATGACATATGGAATGAAAGGCATTATCAAATGTTTGATAATGCCTTAGAAGGCGAAACATGTCATTTCCATAAAATATAATAAAACTTCTAGAAAACTGACGTTTTCATTTGTATCAAGAAAAGAATATAGTGGAGAAAAGAGATTTCACCACAGGACCATAATTTATATCCTGTCTAAACATATCACAAGGTCTATCGAAAGAAGAAGAAGAAGAACAGACGTAGTAGATAAAAATTGATAACAAAAAACTATCTAAATAACGATCACGCCGTCTCGGAAAAAATTAACCGCTAAGCCAATCTTCTTTCCCGACATACTTCTCTCGCTTCTGCAACATTCATACATCATGTCCTATACGCACGTTGATTTCTCCGACTCCTCAATTGAATATCAAATACATAATATAATAGTACTTATGTTAAATATATAATATAATCCTTGATAAAATAGCTTGAAATTTTTATTAAGGTAGCGTTCTTGTCTAGGGAAAAGAACGCTTGACTCCTGATCCCTGATACTTGGGTTCTATCCTGGACACCACCTGCTTCTTCATAATAATAATCAACCACGTTTCAACAACCATTGAGAATTGTATAAGCAAATCTACATATTTAAATTTCAATAATTAATATTAAGGAAAATGTTTGTTTTCTAGAAGCTTTATAATATTACATGGAATGACATGTTTTGTCTTGCTTAGGCAAATTACCCTATTACATTTTGTGTTGTAAAATATTATTATTAATTTTTATTTTATTTTATTATAGTTAAAAAGTAAGTAATACCTTTATTAATTATATTTTTACTATTATTTAGTTATACATTATTTATTGTTTCTTGAACAATGATTCAAAACTTCATATAAAATAATTAAAACGAATGAATCATCTGCTTTTTAAAAGTTTAATCTTATTTTGCGGATGTGATTTGTTTCACATTGCCTTGCTCATATTGATTATTAATTATTCTGAAACATTGTATTGTACATTGTATGCTCAAAAGTTAATAATCACTGTTGAAGGCCGCACAGTTTGAGAGCCGGCGAATCTTTGTTTGTTAATTAATAGTGTAGTTATTCAATGCATACGTAATTTAATCAGCTGTACTGACGTACAGAATTCTATTAAACACCGATAATTGTTAGATAATGCATTCTCATCATATGGGTACATGGGCGAGAACCCTGGTCTGTAAGCGTACTAGAAAATTATATATAAGAGTATTACTAGTATCTATGGTTTATTTTGTAAAATAAATATTATTATATTATTGTTTATCTTCATATTAAAAAAAAAAAAACATTTTAAATATTTATTTAAATCAAGGAACTATATTAGAAGTATACGAGGTTTCAAATTATATTCGGTTGTTTTTTTTTAACAATTGGATAACAGAATATGGCAGAATCTCAAATGCTGATATAAGAAAGAAATGTAGAGCGGAAGAAGGTATTATGAACAAAATAATGAAAGGATCGCTGCGTTGGTTCGAACATATGGAGCGCATGGATGGAGAAAGAATGGTTAAGAAAGTATACATTAAAGATGTAAATAGAGTACGGAGTCGAGGCAGACCGAGGAAAACATGGCATGACCAAATTAATCAAGTTTTAAAGGTTGTCAAGGTTGTCATATTAGAAGTCGGAAGAATCAACGTGCGTGTATGACTCGCTCTATGAATGTGGAGGAAGCCAAGATAGAGTAGTGTGGCGGTCCATTCTCTCTACCTACCCTTACGGGGAAACGGCGTGATGGTTTGTTGTTGATGGATAATAGTATTTTTGATTCTTAATTTCAGGGCTAATCATTATTTTGTTATTTTGTTGATCACTCTTTACATCATTCTTTACATCAAATCTATCAAATCTATCACTCTTTACATCAAATCTATGTAAAGGGTATAGTTATCATATTGATTCTCGTGACATGTGATAGTTAGCTAATCTATCGCCATTTTATTGTAACGTGAATTCTGCACCAGACCAAAGGAACTGTGACAATCACACTGCAATCGCCGGGAATCGAACCCGGGACCTTCGGGGTGGCAGTCAAAACACTTACCACCCGGCCACGAAGGTTGTCAAGTATCAAAAAAGTATCAAAGTATTAAAGTATTGCCAATTATCAAATAATTAAAAAATTAAATTTCTGTCCCAAATGATGTTAAACATAAAGGCAAAAACTGTGCAAAAGGTTCAAAGAATTGCATACTACAGTTCGTTCAAACTTCACCCTAAACACACATGTTATAATATTTTTTTACAACAGGTCGTTAGAACCCAATTACTGTATACAATTTGTTTTTAGCTATTACATTGATTCCCTGACAAGTTATAGGTAGCTAACCTATCGCCCTTTTATTGTCACGTAAATTCTAAACCAGACCAATGACAGTGTGACAATCACACTGCTATAGCCGGTATTCGAACCCGGGACCTCCAGTATGGCAGTCATAGTTGACGACCTTCGTGGCCGAGTGGTAAGTATTTTGACTGCCACCCTGAAGGTCTTGGGTTCAATTATCGGCGATGGCATTTGTGACTGTCATGCTGACTTTTGTCATCGGCAAATCAAAAGGCGATAGATTAGCTATCTATCATATGTCATGAGAATCAATATGATAGCCATACCCTTTACATCGATTCATCTCGCGCTATAATGATCCAAAGAGCGATTCAACAAAATAATAATAATAATAGCACTAGCTAATCTGTCACGAAAGTTCTTCTTCTTTTTTACGTTTAAACCACTAAACCTCTTATTTATTGTTTCTTAAACAATAATGTAAAACTCCATATTAAATAATTAATACGAATGAAAACGTCAATTTTCTAGATGTTTTATTTTTATGGGAATGACATTTTTGATAATGTCTTAGAAGGGCGAAACATGTCATTCCCATAAAAAATAATAAAACTTCTAGAAAACTGACGTTTTCATTCGTATTAATCACTATACACCTTTGTAATATTCAGCCTTAAATTGTTTTACTCTATTTTGAACATATTTTGTGGTCATGCGATATAATATGGAGATTAATTTCTCATATAATAAAAATACCCCAATTATAGAGCTATATAGTTTCCCAACCAATAAAAATTGTCTCAATAAAGATATTCAATATGACTCAATTATATTCATGTGGGTTTATGTTAGAACTAATGTTTTCATAGAACATAACTCAGGAACAAGCTTCACCACGCGGGGCGGGCATTAGGATCAGGTGAGGATGTCTATTGGATCTTCTGCCGTCCATCTGATCCTGGACGGGGCATTTATGTGTCCTGTACAGGGATGTGTTGTGACAGCCCTTCATTAGGGGAGCATACCTGAGGCTACTTCAACCCTTATAGAGGTGAAACAGAATTATTAACTTGGCAAAATTATTAATTATTAATTAATATTATTATAGTAGTTTGTGTATAGCCCTGACGAAGCTCGTTACAGAGTGAAACCGGTTGGCGCTTCTTACTCAAAATAAAGGCTGGTTTTATACAACTTTATAAAAGTGTTTAATTCTAATTGTAAATTAATGTTATTCGGTAAACGGGAAAATATCAAATATTGGACTACGTTTTATAATGTTATTTAGTAAGTTGTGTTTATTTATAATATTTTTTTTTTTTTCAATTATTTTAGATTAATGTGTCTATATTCAAACAATACAGGTCACATCAATTACCTTAATTGGCGTATTTTGCACCGTTAACTAGTGTATATAAATAATAACGCGCTTGGTTTTCGCTACATTTGATAATGCGACGGAAAGGCGAAACGTGTCATTTCCATAATGAAAATAAAAATATACAAAATTTCTTATTATTATTATATATTAAGTGGGCTTTCACTTTTGTTTAACGTCGACTAGTTTCGGCAGCTTGCTGCCATCTTCTGGGAACCAGAAATTATAATTATATAATTAAAAAGCTCAAGTGGGCGCGGGAGTCATGCCTATAGGTGGCGATGAGGCACGCAACCCATCACGCCGCATCTCCCGAGATGCCGAACAGAGGAGGGTGGAGTGCCGAATTGGTACGTGGAATGTAAGAGGAGGAAAGGAAAGAAAGATGAATGAAATATGTATTGAGATGAAAAGGCATTTTCTAGATATAATTAATCAATTACTAAAAGGCGGTCACATTCGAAGGCGGAATAATCGACGTGCGTACATGGTACGATGTATGAATGTAGAGGAAGCCCGAGAGGTATGCCAGGACAGCGCATTGTAGCGATCCATATTTTCTGCCTACAACTCCGGGGAAATAGCGTGATGGTTAGTTAGTTAATTAGTTAAAAAGCTCTTACATAGGTGACTTATACTTATATTAGAACTAGCTGACCCGACGAACTTCGTACCGCCTCAGAATCAATAAATGTTGTGTTAACTTATTAGCTAAATTTAATTCACCTTTTTATTGAATTACAATTAATACTTAAAATGAATTAAGTTCATGAAATGTGCAAATGTCAAAATTAAAAATATTAATTACAATGGAATATAATTCACGTGGAAGCCTGCATTAATACTTAAAATGAATTATAAATTGTTAATTAAAAACTTTATTTTATGTATCACAATTGTGTTTTTTATTTTTTCGCGACAATATATTCAACCAAAGTGGAATCTACCAGATTAATTGTGAGGACTGTGATGCCGTGTATATTGGAAAGACGGGTCGATCATTTTGAAGAGGTTATATGAACACAACATTTAATACAAAAACAGAATCATTGTGTGAATTTTGACCATCATTTCAATTCCAAAAACACATTTTTTTTGCATATAGCAAACAATTTTAAAAAAAATTGATAAATTAGAAAATTTTGAAATTTTTAAAGCAAAGGCACGTGAATTGAATGTTATAAATAACCAAATTCCAGCTTATTCCCCCTTAGTATATATGTAGTACATTAAAAACTTTTCCTTTATACAATCTACCAAAAAAATATTAATACTACCTTCCATTTTTGTCCCTTTCTTACTAATGTAATCTGCTTCCTTATAATGTTTATCGTCTTTAATATATTAGGATTCATCGTTTTTGACTCTATATTATGTATGATTGTTCCTTCTAATTACTGTTTGAATTATTATTATGATTATTATCATTCTTATTATTTTATTATTATAAATAAATGAATTTAATACAACAACACAACAACAACAACAAACCATCACGCCGTTTCTCCGCAGGGGTAGGCAGAGAGAATGGACCGCCACACTACTCTATCCTGGCACACCTCTCTAGCTTCCTCCACATTCATACATCGAGTCATACACGCACGTCGATTCTTCCGGCTTCTGACATGACCAACCTTTAATATTTGATTAATTTGGACATGCCATGTTTTTCTCGGTCTACCTCGACTCCTTACTCCATTTACATCGTTAACGTATACTTTTTTAACCATTCTTTCTTCACCCATGCGCTCCATATGTCCGAACCAACGCAACGAACCATTCATAATTTTGTTCATAATACCTTCTTTCGCTCTACATTCCTTCCTAATATCAGCATTTGAGATTCTGTCATACATCGTTCTACCACACATACGTCTTAGGGACCTCATCTCTACCGCATTTATTCTGCTCTCATCTTTGTTCTGTCAGTTCCATGCTTCGCTTCCATACATAGGAGTTGGGACCAGAACTCCATTGTGAACGGCCATTTTCGCTTTCATTGATAAATTCTTGTTTCCAATAACTACTTTTAAAGCTCCATTCACTTTGTTACCCGCACCAACCCTTTTTTCAACATCACTGTCCGTTCGGCCATCCGCTGTGAACATGCTACCTAAATACACAAATTCCCTCACCTGTTCCAAGTTCTCTTCATTTACACTTATATTACAAACTGTCATTTGTTCTTCCCTTTCAAAAACTAACACCTTTAACTTTCCGACATTCATCAAAACACGTTAAAACAATTAAATAGCAGACAACATAATTTTGAATAAGTGTGATCCATCAATGAACTCCGTTTTCATCATTAGCATCATCATATTCATCATCTGAAGAGTTTGATGATTCAGTGTCCCTATCAATTGAAAAAAGAAATTCCTCGTCTTCATCTAGCCAAATATTTCGTTTATTAAGTACTCGCGGCTGAATTTCGTATGGTAACAATTCTCTGGACCGAATGTACACAGATACACCTATAAAATCAATACAAAATATACAATACGTATTTTTATTATTATTCACTAATCATAAATCGGTTATTTAATCTCCACGGAACACTCATCTGTCATCTTTTTCGAATGGTATTAATGGCGCAAATATTCTCTGCTCTCCTTCACAAAAGGGGTTTAACTTTTAGAATAGTCTCTCTTATACTGATTTTTATAACTTTGGGCATTGTTAATCTAAAATTAATAAAGAAAACCAAAAATCCCGGCGACGATTAAAAAATAACCTCAACTCAAATCTTTCACATTGAGTATTGACATCTGGCATCAACAATACACCACCTACGGGCGATACAGAAACTAAAATACACGCCATTTTGATTTTATACGTCGTTTATTAAGTCAAATTTAGTCAAACGTACGACAAATATAATTAATTTTAAATCATTTAAGTGATTTTTTCAAATGTTTTAATAATTATTCTGTTATCCGGAACGGAGACAAATCCAGCAAATATAAGATCTTCAAAATTGGTCCAGCCGTTCTCGAGTTATAAATGGTGTAACTAACACGATTTTTGACTTTGTTTTATATATATAGATTATTCAAATATTTAACCCCCACCACGGGCATTTATATAAAATAAATTAATGTTGATGTAGGTTCCAGAAGATAGCAGCAAGCTGCCGAAATCGGTCGACCTTAAACACAAGTAGAAGCCCACTAAATATATAATAATAAAGAAATTTTGTATCAGTTTTTTTTTTTCATCATTTGAAATGAACTTCTTTTTTTTAAGAATTAATTGTATCTCAATAAAGACGAAGATGTTTATTGTTTTCTGGAAACAGAATATGGTTAATTAATCCTATAAAAAAAAATTAACCCGCAATGGGTAAAATTAAGTATTTGTCTACAAGCATTTGTATACATTCAAAATGAAATGAACTTTACCAACAATTTTCAATTCAAAATATTTACCTATAAATTATAATAAAACTTTTACTAAACCGACGTATTCATTCGTATTAATTATTTAATATGGAGTTTTACATCACTGTTCAAGTAACAATAAATATTATGATTACTTGAATTTCGCAAGTCCTGTATCAGTGGGTAGTCGCGAGTAGATCCTAAATACATTTCAACTGAGCCACAAATGCAGTTGCATGCATTATAATACGGCACACCACCGAAGTAAGCGGACGTCTGCGTTGCATTTCAATATCGGATATGAGCAAGATTAATATTGACAAAGAACAAGATCCTTACTTAGGAATACCGTGCAGGAGTGTCACACAGTCCTTCGATGTGATATTAATGAGATTTATGATATACGACTCTGTGGAAAACGCGACATGCAACTTACGTATGCATCCAGTATTCACTGCTCAAATGCTTTTAGTAATGGAAGTGCATTAGTCGAGAAGATGATAGATTCGCCTTTTGACAAATTTAAAGTTATGATTCATATCATAATATTTGCTTACTTCAATTCATTCATATTACATTAAAAATATGTAACCCTTTTCTCCTATTTCTTCTAAATACGCCATACTTTGTGTTGTTATGATGGTTTATTTCTCTTTTTTTAATATATACTTTGTATATACGAACAACATACAACTCGTACAACAGTAATATTAAAAAAATAAAATGACATAGACATGTTTCGGACAAACAGTCCTTCTTCAGTGATACATTATAAAGATACATATTTAAAATATTGCAAAATTGTTTAAACAATTGTTTAATATTTTAAATATGTATCTTTATAATTTTTTTTCACTGAAGAAGGACTGGTTGTCCGAAATATGTCTGATATGTAATTTTAATAGTGCTGTATATACAAAGTATTTAAAAAGAGAAAAAGACAAATAAAACATATATAGGGTGTTTTTTTAAGAGCTTGAGAACTTTAAATAATAATACAAGATAGACATATTTCATAATGATAAATTTTTTAAATATTATAAAATTGTTTAAATGATGATGATGACAAATTGATGACAGATGTTATGATGACCATAGATGTTAAAGATCATGTAAACAATTCTATAATATTTTTAAAAATGTATATTTATAATATGTATCACTGAAGAAGGACTGTTTGTCCGAAACATGTCTTTGTAAATTTTTTTGTTATATATACAAAGTATATAAAAAAGAAAAAGAGAAATATGTAACCCTTTATTGAACCCAGAATTTCAACGGATAAGTAAGAAATGTAAAGCGGAAAGTATTATGAACAAAATTATGAAAGGATATTGAAAGGATGGATAATAATATAATATTTAAGAAATTAGGACAAAAAGGTTTGGGAACCTATGATCTAATTCATTTAACAATGTTGAAGCCTTTCTGAAAAATGCTGTTATATTGTTAACAAGGCATACAACTTACTATTTATGGTTGTACATCGCGCCTAATCTCATTGAACGGAAGATAAAAGCACACTTTGAATGACCAGCGTCCATTTAATTTGAAATTATTTATTCAAGCTCCCATTCCAAATCCTTTATTTGCACTCGTCTTTCGAAAGTCACTACCAATCAAAACACCCCTTAATTTTATAAATTTCAATGGCGTTCGTATTTATTATTAAACTTTTTATGTTTACTTCTGCAATAGCAGTGTGATCGTCACACTTTTTTTGTTCTGGTATAGAATTTACGTGACCATAAAAGGGCATGTCATGAGACTCAACATAATAGCTTTAAACTAATTGTACACAGCATTTAGGTTCAAACGACCTGTTGTATATAAAAAAAATTAAAAGACTCCAATTGTTTTGCCTTCCACAGATATTATCAAATAAACTAAGGCAAACGTTTAACTCCGCGATGATATTGTTATATTGAACATTCATAATATCAGTATATATATAATTATAAATTTTGTTATTATTGTACCAACCCTTGCTGCAAAGCATAGAACTGCTAAAAGAAGGATGAAAGTAGAATAAGTGCAGTAGAAATGAGATCTCTTAGACGAATAGGTGGAAAATCTGTTTATAATAGAATATCCAACGAAAATATAAGAAGTGAATGCGGTGCGAATAAAAGTGTTATGAGCAAAATAATGAAATTAACATTGAGATGGTTTGGACACATGGAGAGAAAGGTAAAAAAAGTATATATTAACGATGTAAACAGAACTAGAAATAGAGAAAGACTGAGGAAACCTTGGCACGATCAAATAAATCAATTATTAAATGCCCACGTGAGGAGTCGGATAAATCAACGTGCGCGCATGACACGTTGTATGAATGTTGAGGAAACAAGAGAAGTATATCAGGAAAGAAAAGTGTGGCAGTTAATTATTTCTACCTACCCCTATGGGGTGACGGCGGGATGGTTAGTTAGTTTAGCAACTATTTATTTTAAATTATAATTTAGTATAAAGCTTCACATCACTGTTCAACTAAGAATAAATATATTTGGAAGAATCTAGATTTTAATCCCCAGCAATGACAGTGTGCAACTTAACAATCACCATTTAACAGCGAGTGACCCTAGGACGGAGGGACAAGGCAGTGGAGGACGAAAGGTCCACCCGTCGACACGTGCCCAATCCGAATTAATGTTCCAGATTATCACTTAAGCTAAATTAACTGCGAAATATTCTATGTGGACAACTATGGTTCGGTTATTGTTTCGGAGCGAGAAAGGGCGCAATACTCAAGATTTTCAATCTTAGTTTAAAAATCTGACAACATACATCAATTCAACACAACATGTATATCTACTTGTGCTTCTATGATACTAGTTTAGTCTTACATTATTTTCTCGAACATTTTCACTAATTAAACATTTTTGATTTACTTATATTTTATATATTATATATTTACATATATTTACGTGCATGACTTGATGTATGAATATTGAGGAAGCGAGAGAAATATGTCAGGAAAGAAAAGCGTGGCAATCCATTATTTCTGCCTACCCCTTCGGGGAGACGGCGTGGTGGTTAGTTAGTTTTTTTTTTTTTATTAAATATAAGGCGGATGAATGCGTCCTAAATAAAATTAAGAAATGGTAACTTAGATGATTTGGACATATGGAACGAATGGATGAGGGAATAATGTTATAAAGTTACAAATAATGTGAATGGAAAAATATATATATGTTCTTGTATACACGGACATATGGAGCGCATTGATGGAGAAATAATGGTTAAGAAAGTATACGATAATGATGTAAATGGAGTACAGAGTCGAGACAGACCGAGAAAAACATGGCATGACCAAATAAATCAAATTTTAAAGGTTGGTCATGTTAGAAGTCGGAAGAATCGACTGCGTGTATGACTCGCTATATGAATGTAAAGGAAGCTATAGAGGTGCGCCAGGATAGAGTAGTGTGGCGGTCCTTTTTCTCTGCCTACCTCTACGGGGAAACGGCTATGATGGTTTGTTGTTGTTGTGAATGGAAAAAGAAGTCGAGGTAGACCAAGGAAAACATGAAATTACTAAATAAACCAAATACTGAAAGGCGGCCATGTTCGCAATAGGAACAATCAACGATCGTGCATGTTACGATGTATGAACGTAGAGGAACCTATAGAGGTGTATCAGGACATGGCAATATGGTAGTCCATCTTTTCAGCCTACCCCTCCGGAAACGGTGTGATGGTTAGTTAGTTTTTAATACGCATGTATCTTAAAATAAATATGACGAATTTTATGAATTAAAACACTGCTTTTCCACTTTTCGACTCAAAAGTGGAAAAAACAATGTTCCAATTCATAAAAATTTGTCATTATGGAGTTCCACAGTGTTAACGTCTTAAGTTTATCTAAAATTAAAATAAATACGTTAAATTTTTTTGAAGGTTACTGGAATTCAATTGTTGATTTGCAATAATGCAACCGTTATTGTGCTACTGGCTTTATTTGCAGTAAAAATATCTCATACTATGGCTGGCTAAATTTGCAGTTCAGATAGATTCACATTGATATTAGGCACAAGTTAGCAGTTAGGAACTGAAATATATCGACTGAAGCATAGATGGCACTGCACAATGGAGTTCTAGTCCCGACCCTTATGTATGGAAGTGTAGCTTGGAATTGGCAGAAGAATGATGAAAGAAGGATACATGCCGTAGAAACGAGGTCACTAAGAAGAATGTGCGGAAAAACAATGTATGTTAGAATTTCTAATGATGAATTAAGAAAGGAATATAAGGCGGATGAATGCGTGATAAATAAAATTAGGGAAGGGTCACTAAGATGGTTTGGACATATGGAACGAATAGATGAGGAAAGAATGGTTAAAAAGATATATACAAGTAGTGTGAATTGGAAAAGTGGAGGAAAGCCAAGGAAGACCTGGCATGATCAAATTAATCAATTACTTAAAGGCGGCCATGTTCCAAGTAGGAACAATCGACGAGCGTAGACGAGGCTCGAGAATTATGCCAGGATAGAACAATGTGGCGATCCATCCTCTCTGCCTACCCCTCCAGGGAAACGGCAGTTAGTTAGTTAGTTTAGTTGGAACTTGTGTAAAAAAGTTTTTAAGAAACATTCAAATATGAGCTACCAATGTTTTAAATATTTTTGACTATAAATGTAGCCATCTGCATAATAGAGGTAACGTAATCGTATAATCCACATTCTTTATTAAATATTTGTATTAATCATAAAAATAAGTTCATGCTTTTGTAAAATGAATTACGCAAAGGGCGTACCAGAAAAATATTTTCTAACTTTTAAATGTTTTTTTCAAAAATCATTTTAAATTATTCAGTGCGTCTATTATTGCACTGTTATTTTAAATTATTATTAAAGTCATTATAATGACACTATAAAAATGATTATTTATATTATTTTGATGTATTCATGAATAAACGAAAACGAACTGAAATATACATATGATATGTACTCGTAAATACAATTTGAAGGATTTTTGCAATAATTTATAATAGACTTTCATTATAATTTTTTTACAAGCGAAATAAAAAAAATATGAACAACATGTTTCGGGGGTGTTCTTATATTTACGAATGGTGTAAATATAACTAAAACTTCAAGTTGTATTTTCACCTGAAGATAAAAGAGGTTACCACCGAAACACGTTGTTCATATTTTTTTTATTTCGTTTGTAACAAAAATTATAAAGAAAGTGGATTATACAGTATTATAAATTATTCCAAAAATGCTTAAAATTATATTTAGAGTACATATCATATGAATATTTTATTTCGTCTTCGTTTATTCATCAATAAATCAAAATAATATAAATAATTATGTTTATCGCGTCGTTATAATGACTTTTTTAATAATTTTATTGAACGCTAATGCATTAACACTATGGAATTCCGTAGTAATACACATAGGAAATTGAAAAAAACATTAGTTTATTATCCACAAAATATTTTTTTTAAAAACACGCCATGTTTCGAAGGATACCTCCATCTTCAGGTGTAAATATATAATAAAAACTAAACAAAGAAAGACTAAAAATAAAATAAAAACGCATTTACAATTCCATAAAATCATATAAATTTAAAAATTAACCTGGGCTAAATAATATAAAACAATAACAATATAAAATTATAAAATGGTAATTTAGAAAAAACATACATTTGAAAAGACATAATTTATATAAAAATTAATACATGATTAATTAATCATTCTTTATAAATTATGCCTTTTCAAATGTTTGTTTTTTCTAAATTACAGTTTTATATTTTTTGATATTATTATCGTGTATTATTAATATTTAATATTATTTATTAGTTCTTATAGATAAAAAAATAATTATTTGTTCTTATAACAAATTGACCAAGTTAATTTTAAATTTTAAAATTATTATATGGAATTTTAAATGCGTTTTTTATATAAGTCCTTCTTTGTTTAATTTTTATTATATTTTTACAGCTGAATATGGAGGTACCCTCCGAAACGTGACGTGTTTTTTCATATTTAGTGGATTAAACAAAGTTATTTTCAATTTCCTTAGTATGCTCTTATAATAATTTAAAATAACAATGCAATATTAAAGCAACAGACAGCAGACATTGCAACAGACGCAATGATAAATTAAAAAAAAAATTAAAAAGCATTTTAAGGTTAGTTAATATTTTTCTGGTACGCCCTTTGCGTAATTCATTTTACAAAAGTTTGCACTTATTTCTAAAAAATAAGTGGAAATTGTAAAAACTCTATAAACATATAAGTTAATCTTGTAACAATCAAATTTTATCTAGGCATAAGTCAAAAGGAGATTTAAAAAATATGTAAAAATTAAATACACCCTTATCTTAATACGTACACTTCATTGAAAAACGCAACCTTAATATCGTAGGCTAGAAATTGATAGCGAATGTCCGAGGAGGGAGTGAGATTTGCATATCGGATGCTGTGGTACAGAGTAATCTTTCGGATAAATAGTCGGCTTTAAGGAGAGCAACATTGGAGGAGAATTACTCTGGTCCCCGTGAAGTCGTTTCAATAGACAGGCGGTGCAATTTGAGGACATTAAGGTACCTTCCTATTGTATCCACTCAAAGCTAACGCATATGCTCGGATTTCTATGCGAGAAGGGATGCTTTGTGCAGTATATTTATTTATTACGTTTAGTTGCATGAGTCATTTTTCGTATAGAATAAGAGTATGTAATAGTAAAAATTTACATCGAATATTGGATTTTGGATAACAATGCTATATTTACGCTTAAGAAAATGAAAATGACTTTGATAATTATTCACAAAATATTTTTTAAAAACATGATATATTTCGGAGGATACCTTCGTCTTCAGATGTAAATGTATAATAAAAACTAAACAATGAAAGACTAATATAAAAAAAACATTTAATATTCGAAACAATAATTTAAAAATAAACCTGGGCTGAATGTTAATTGTACTAATAATTATTTTTTATCAGTAAGAACTAACAAATAATATAAAACAATAATAATACATAATGAAAAAATAAAAACATAAAATTGTAATTTAGAAAAAACACGCACTTAAAAAGACATAATTTTTATAGAAATTAATAAATGATTAATTTGCATATGATTGGGAATGGGAGCTTGGGAGACTAAAAGTAGACAAAGTATTTAAGGAGAAAGGAGTAAAAGGAGGAATCTGATTATTAATTTGATTGTTTTCACCCAATTTCACCGACTTGAGGATTTAACAATTTTAAAGTTTGTTTAATTTATTGCTGTTGTTAATTGTGTGTAGAAATATTGTGTTATTTTAATCGAAACTATGGTCAAATTCAATACAATGGTTACCCATCTCAGAAAAAAATTGGAATTCGATAAAAAATATTTTCATGTATCCAAACCATCTTTATGATCCTTTCATTATTTTATTCACAACACTTTGATTCTCACTGCACTCACTGCTTATATTTTAATTCGACATTTTATTTGATATCTTAAAAACCTTATCAACTTCAACAAGCGTTAGATATTATCTTTATCTTGGCAATCCAACCACGGGTATACAATATTATGTTCCATACACTTATCTTCGGTTCTACCACTAACATTTCACGACATTCTTGGTCTCCTATTCACTTCCCAATATCCCGCACTAATGGCACCAACAAATCTATCTGAACTTCCTTAGAACCCTACCGGACCAGAGATCGATCTTTTCCCATTGATGCGAAAGGCGAGTTTTATTGTCGATCCGAAGCTGGAAAAATAATGATCTCACATACAATAGAAACAAAATCTTATTTTTAAATCTCAATTCAAGGTGAAAAACATCGGGAATTTACCCCTTAGACCAGTAATCGAACGTTACATTATATATTTTAGAATTTCGACGCATTTAGAATAAAATGGAAACATAGAACTGGCAAAAGAAGGATGAAAGTATAATAAATGCAGTAGAAATGGATCTCTTAGACGAATGTGTGATACTCTACAGGGTAGTGTAGTTATGATAAAATAATTAAATAGTTTATTGTTTTGGCCCAAATACTATGATACTTCAACAGTATTAAGTGTTAAATTTTAAACACTTTACGAGTATAATATCACATTTTTTTTATTATACACATTTTGAGAATGTCGCGATATTCTCAATAGGAAAATAATATAAATTATGTATACAGTGTTTTAAATTTAACAGTTTTTAAAATGAATACACTAAAAATGAAGACTACAAGATCTCCGAAACTTCGGTCAAGAAAGACGAGTTACTTTAAAACATTTTTTTAGTTTCACGTTTCAGAAAAATGATTGGTTTGCAGAAAAGTCTATTAGCATCTTGATTTGTTTTTTTGGAATGCCACTTGGGCCTTTTTAATGTTGTAGTTTACCATTGCTTTCCACATGTTTATATACCACGATTTTTTTTTGCCAATTATAATAATTAATTATAATAAATCTATAAACATTGTTAAGCTATTGATTTTCATGACAGGAGTTAAACTATGTAATACGAGTATGTTTACAAAAGATAATAGGACCTAATTAAAATATTAACAAAGTTTTGTTTAGTCAGAGAAATCGACCGGCGTGCATGACACGATGAATGAATGTTGAGGAAGCGAGAGAAATATGTTAAGAAAGAAAAGTGTGGAAGTCCATTCTTTCTGCCTACCCCTTCGGGGAGACGACGTGATGGTTAGTTATTTAGTTGGTTAGTGTTTAGGATCACGAGAAGAATTTTATCTAATTTGTGGGACTTGTGCCAGTAACCATTATAATCAAGATTTGACCGATTAAGCTACATCATAACGAGAATCTGTCTTTTGAAGGTCAACTGATTTAGAAACTTGTAAACTCTTGAAAAGGAAATAGATATCTAATTATGTAAAAATTCAATTCTGGTGATTTATTAATTTAACAATAATTTTAAAAAAACTAACTCGTGGTCGATTTTTAAGTTATCTGCTTTAAATTAGAGATATCGTTGTAACATCTTAATGACTAACTTACTAACCATCTCCCCGGAGGGGTAGGCAGAAATAATGAACCGTCACACCGTTCTGTCCTCACATACTCGTAGTTCTTACGAATCATCTACATTCATACATCTTTTCATGCACGTACATCGATTTTTCCAACTCCTTACGTGACCGAAATTTAATATTTGATTGATTTGATCGTGCCACATTTTCCTAGGCCTCCCTTTTTTCTAGCTCCGTTCATTTTGATTACCTATACTTTCTTCACCATTCTGTCTTTATTCATTCTTGTGTCCAAACCATCTTTATCGACCCTAAATGAAGACTACAGGGGAAAAACAAGGAATGTCAGTAGAAAGTTAATTTGAATAAATTGAGAATAAAGCTAATCAAAGTCCATATATTTCTTAGCAATTAGCAATCGATTATCTGGCGTAGTCGATGCCACACATGTTTTTTTAATATAAAATTTTTACTGTGGATAGATACGTACAAATGCCGCTAGATGGCATTATTACATTTATTTTGAATTTTAACCGACATTCCTTGTTTTTCCCCTGTAGTCTTCAAATGACTAAATTAATTATTTTGGGTAAGAAGCATACGTGTGTGATAGAATAATAAATATAAAATATAAAATAAAAATTTGGTATTTAACTACAGAAGAGAAATTATAATTTGATCCAACTATAATATAATAATTTCGCTTGTACCAAAAGTAGGTAGTTGGGTTTTTTTTTTTTTTTTTGTATATATACTTTTAGACAAATACTGGATTTTTACCCATTGCGGGTTAATAATTTAAATAATTCACATCTTCGTCTCTATTGAGATACAATTAATCCTAAAATTTATTTGGTTTTGAATAAAATTACCATTTCGTGATAAAATATAAAACATTTCTTTAATTTTTTTTACATAAGATTCACAATTTCTAACCAAAATGAGTGCTCATTTGAAAATTTACTACATAATATGTAATTGACTATTCATTTGAATATCAACTAACATTTTTCTTAACTAGAATACATACATCTTACATTGAATCCATGTTCATAAGCTTACGTAATAAATAAAATGATAAAAATGTAAATTCGTAAAATAAAACAAACGAACAATCAAACGTCTAAAACGGTTGGTGTATGCAAACAAAAGAACATTGGGCGGGAATTATTTAAATTTATGCAATCAGCTTGATACGCTCGATTTTTCAAAATGTCGACATGATTAATCCGTGATACAATCGTGTCAGCGAAACGCGCTGACCATCACTTTGGAGTGTCCACCCCCGACCCCGTCCTTGCAGCCCTTAATGCGCGGGGTGAGCTTACGGCCCATCGTCCCCTATGCAAATTAAGAGCAGTATCATCCCTTAGATAGACCACGGCTCGGACAATGCATATGCAAATTTGCAGGCGCCGAAAGTGATACGATAAATAATCAACTTAAAGAAATATTATTGGTGCTTATCAATACTAACGAAAACGTCTGTTTTCTAGAAGTTTTATAATATTATAATAGGCAATAACCCGTACGGTTGTCGTCAAAAAAAGAGTAAGAGAATTTAATTTTAAATACAAGAAATCAAGAGAGGAATACTTGGTTGACTCCAATAGTAATTTGAAATGCACATTTCTGGATTATTTTGAATGTTGTTCTGATTATTGTTGTATGACAGTAGTGTAGAAAACAACTTGAGAAGAATTTTATGTTTTTAAAATTTTAAACGCGTATAAAAAATGTAAATGTTTAAATTTAAAACTTATTAATGATTACGATTGAAAAGTAAACAAAGTTTTAAACGATTTAAGTTGAACAACAGTAAAATTTATACATAAAACATCAGTTGTTCATTATCCAGCAAGTTTTATTTTACATTTTAATCTTTAAACTTTATTGAATCCAAAAAACTTTAAACTAATCTTGCGCCATTCGGTATTTCAAAAATGTAGCAACTATTAAAAAAAAAATTAATTTTTCCATTTAACGGAATTTAGAATTTGGTTCTATGTACTCAAATGTGTTTATTTTATGTAATCAGAATTTGGCATAAATAAACAAATAACTTCCCAAGAAACTAGTTGCGTTGTGGTAGTAATAATTCAAGTTTAAAACCATTTTTAGAAAACAAAATTTAACTAACTAAATAACCATCACGCCGTCTAACAAAGGGGTAGGCAGAAATATTCGTCACACGCTTCTTTCCTGACATATTCTCTCGCTTCAATAACATTACTACATTGTGTCATGCGACTTCTCACATAGCCGACATATCATATCACGTTTTTCTCGGTCTTCCTATATTTCTAGTTACATTTACACTATTAGCATATACTTTTTTACCGTTATTTTTTTATTCATTCTTTCCATATGTCCAAACCATCTTAATGTTCCTCTCATTATTTTGATCATAACACATTCAATCACACTGCATTTACTTTTTATATTTTTATTCGACAGGCATATACAGATTTTCTTCACATTGGTCTAAGATATCTCAAATCTACTGAATTTATTCTGCTATCATATTCTTTTCAGTCGGTACAATAACACCACTGTGAACTGCCATTTTAGCTTTTTTAAATGCGCTTTTTACGACTACTTAAAGTGCACCAATTTTTTTATGTGTAATTTTTGGAATACATAATCAATCTTTTCTTACCCACGAAAATAGTTAACATATCGTCACCTGAGAGTAAGAAGGTTCCAACTGACAAAAGTAAAAAGCTGAGAAAAATGAAGTCAAAGTTTTGTTGGTTTCGGGTGTGCATCTTGGAATAAAGGGGTTTTATTCCAATTTCCAGAGATTCTTTCCCGAGAAACGTGTAATTTTTGTCTGGCGACAGTTGGAATAATAAAGTTCTAAGTTTAAATGAATCCTTCTTCGTTTTGAATGATCAGATGGAACTCGATTTTTTTCGTAACATCAAAATGACGATACTATTACATGTTTTATTTTTATTGTACGTATAGATAAGGTTAGTAAGAACCCTTTTCACGAAAAAAAAACAAATGTGAAATTTTGTTAGTTGGAACTCTCACTCTCAGGTGACGATATGTCGACAGATTCATAATATTATTGCGACCAGTGTTACAATTTTTTTTTTATTATTCAAAAATCCATTCGCTTTAAATTAACGGCTTTAACAAAGGGGTCAATTGTAACATAGAACGATAAATTTAACCCAAGCGGAATATTCCGATTACTTTATTTGTTTTCTAGACGGAATCATTAATAAAGATTAGTTAGACGCCCATCTCCGTGAAATAACCGTTGGTTAATCCACGTCTGACGAAGGTGATTTCTGTTTGTTCTAGAAGGCAAAAAACAACAGAAAGGATTGCTTGACATCACATCGTTTACAATTCATAAATGCTAAGAGAACAATAATTAACGATTATACGAAACGGCTACACAAGAGTGACTATGATTTGTAAACTAAATATTAACTTATTTTAAATCCTCACTATGAGAAACGAAATGCTAAGAAAAAACTCATATTGTAATGACACAACTTTAATGTAAACCTTAACAGATTTATATAAAATGTTCGGAAAATCTATGGAATGATACGCTTCAATTTATAGTTTATATCATAAGTAAAACTTGTTTTATTCATCATAATGATGTATTATTTTATTCATATTTCATACATAATTTTAGGCCAAATTAAGAAAATACTAAAAATAATTGTATAATATATAAACAGTATTATTCATTTTTTTAGATTCACTGCCATCTTCTGGAGGAACCAGTAGAAAAAAGTGGATAAAAATAAATATATAAATAATAAAATTTATATTTCTTATTTTTATTATTTATTTACATTGAACTTCTATCAAGAAATTTCAATAACAACACTAATAATTATAGGTTATAAACAATCTCATATTTTAAACGCTTTAGATTTGTTAAATAATAGTTTTGAGATCATTACATTTGAAAAAGAAACTTTATGACGTCGCAATAAAAAAAATTACTGAAATCATTATTTTGCCAACCGTATTTTTAAAATGAATCAATTTCGTATTTCTATTTTATATCTCACCTATACAATAAACGTATTCGTACAAAAAGGACAGCATGATTCTCTTTCATTACACACCCACGTATTAAAAATTTTATGAATAATTATTTTTTACCTTCGACCATTTTTAATCTTATCTTTTCTTAGCTTTGTATGTAATTTGTTGTTTGTTAATTTGAGTTAATTGATCCATCAAGGTAAGAGAGTGAAAAATGTATCTACTCGTACATCTATTCTCAACTTCGTGATTATTTTAAGTATTTTTGATATTCTTAGAACAATTAAATACAATAAAATATTCCAATCTATCAAAAGCTATTTACCTTGTTTCTTAAGACGAATGAATGTAGAGAATTGCCAATAATGAACAGTTGCAGATATATATTCATATAAGTAAATTATGGAGAATATTATCATTTTTTTTTTATTATTTGGATTTAAAATAAAATAAAATAAAAACACTACACTGCCGACTAGTTTCGCTTGTACCCAAGCTTCCTCAGGGCTTCGTAATAACGTTGTAACCCTGAGGAAGTTTGGGTACAAGCGAAACTAGTCGGTAATTAAAATAACCGCATAGTGGTGAAAAACAAAGTGCAGTGCAATACAATTTATGCAAAAAATTTAATTGTCTTACCATTAAGTGGATGCTTTATACGAATAATTTTATATTATTTTTAATATTTTGTGAAAATAAAATGAGATCACTAAGAAGAATGTGCAGGAAAACGTTGTATGATAGAATACTGAACGATGAAATAAAAAACAAATGTAAGGCAGATGACTGTATCATGGATAAAATTAAAAAAGGATCCCTGAGATGGTTTGGACATATGGAACGAATGGATGAGAGTAAAATGGTTAAAAAATTGTACACAAGCAGCGTGAGTGGAAAAAGAAGCCGAGGCATGACCAAATTAATCAATTACTAAAAGGCGGCCACATTCGAAGTCGAAATAATCGACGTGCGTGCATGGTACGATGTATGAATGTAGAAAAATCCCGAGAGGTATGCCAGGACAGAGTATTGTGGCGATCCATCCTCTCTGCCTACCCTTCCGGGGAAATGGCGTGATGATTAGTTAGTTAGTTAGTTTTTTTTTGTTGATGAAAATATGTTTCTCACAACATTGATTGTTGATCTAAGTCAACCACATAGACAATTAAAGTGAACTTTATTAGTTTAGAATTGATCCTCCAAATTCAATTATTTTTCTTTTGTGTTTTCGTATTCGATCATTTATAATACATGTAAGTACTTTCTATGTCCTGTCATATTTACTTCAGCAATTTCCATGATAAAAATGTTTTCCATTTACATACAAAAAATAGTCACCCCAAATATATTCCATATTTCGCGATTTTTCATTAAAACTAATGATATCTCGGTCCGGTGTCCACGCTCCATCCTATGCTGGTCCGGCATTATTAATGATTCGCGCGATGCAAACTGAAAAGGATATTTCGGACACACTATCTTCCATAAAAGCTCTCGCACAAACAACATCCCCCGTAATCCGTTGAGGGTAGTAAATCAACAGCAAGCTTTTAGCATAAATTGTTTTTTGATACAATCAACGCACAAGTACCTACGGACGTGTTACGAGTATGTGAAGGTATGTATTACGTTAATATTAAAAAAAATCTTAATTCAAATATTTCGAAACGTTATTTTGAATTATGTATACTTAAAACTTATTGAACGCTAAAGCTTTAGCACTGTGGAATTCCATAGTAATATACTTAGGAAAATGAAAATAACTTTAAATAATAATTAAATAAAACGATGTTTTTTAACTACTTCCACTTTCGGCTTTATTTAGACAGACAAAAGTGGAAGTAGTTAAAAAACATCGTTTTATTTAATTATTATTTAAAATGAACTTCCATCAAGAGATTTCAGTAAAATCATTTGATTATCTTGAAAATAACTTTGTTTAATCCATACCAAATGTTTTGGAAGATACCTCCATCTCCAGGTGTAAAAATATTATATAATAAAAACTAAACAAAGAAAGACTAATACAAAACCGCATTTAAAATTCGATACAATAATTCAAATTTAAAAATTTACTAATAATTATTTTTTTAACAGTAAGAACTAATAAATAATATATAATACATGATGATAATAAAAAAAATTGTAATTTAGAAAAAAAACTATATTTGTAGAGACATAATTTATATAGAAATTAATAAATGATTAATTTGCATTTGATTGGGAATGGGAGCTTGGGAGATTAAACCCCATATTAAAACAATAATACCGATAGAATCGTCTTTTTTCTAGAAGTTATATCATATTTGAGGGAATGACACGTGTCACCTTGCTAACGCATTTGATAAATAACTAATTTAGAAAACAGACGTTTTTATTCGTATTAATTTTTCGAATAAAAATGTCTGTTCTATAAATCAGTTAATCGTATTAATTAAAGAGGAAGCGAGAAATGTATGTTGGGAAAGAACCGTATGACCGTCCATTATTTCTGCTTACCCTTTTCAGGAGACGGCGTGATGGTTGGTTAGTTTGATAGTTTAAATATTTCTTTTCTGTTTTAATTTTTTGGTACTAGAGAATTATTGTTTCTCATGATGTATTTTGTAAAAGACGTTTCTAAAATTATACAGTTTCGTTTGTCATAGTGATAACTAATTAAAATTAAAAAAACCGAAATTTGATTTTTATGCACCATTGATTTTTGAAAACAAAAAAGCTGCAAAGCAAACATTTTAATTATGATATAAGTAAAACGTATTTATTGTTATTGCATAACAAAGCGATTGTTTTTTGCGTTCTTTGCAACCCTTAACTGTACGACCCTTGTTCTATTTTCAAATAATGTCATTTCAAACTAGAGAATTACCCCTAATCCCTGCAAATTAATGATGTAATATGAAGCCAAAAAACTTAGTCTTGCAACACCATGTACACACGAGGAATTACACGGTTCTTAACTTGGTTAATTATAAATTAAAGTAAATTTTTCGTAATGAAATATGATGTGATTCGCAATGCTGATTACGAATATTTGATACGCATTGTTATGGAAGGATTATACAAAAGATTAACATCGCAAGTTTAAACTTTCACTAATAAGGCATTTCAGGAAATCGGACGTACCTACCCAAGAATTAATGAAAAATTTTATTTCATATTTTATGATATTCCATGATCAGCTATAGGCCCCATCACACAAGGTCCTATCGCACCCCATCTTAGGACAATAAAATTAATTAAATTCTTACATAAAAGTATTTATATACTTAGGAAATTGAAAATTACTTTATTCAATCCACAAAATATTTAAAAAACACGACATGTTTCGGAGGATACCCCATCTTCAGGTGTAAAAATATAATAAAAACTAAACAAAGAAAGACTAATATAAAAAACGCGTTTAAAATTCGAAGCAATAATTTTATTTTAAAAAATAAACTTGAGCTTTTTGTTATACGTACTAATAATTATTTGTTATCGGTAAGAACTAATAAATAATATTAAACAAGTATTTAAGGAGAAAGGAGTAAAAGGAGGAATCGGATTATTAATTATGTTTTCACCCAATTATAAATTACAATTTTATATTTTTTTATATTATCATCATGTATTATTATTTTTTAATACTATTTATTAGTTCTTATTGATTTATTAGTTCTTATTGAAGAAAATATATTATTAGTACTGATTAATTTTTAAATTTAAATTATCGTGTCGAATTTTGAATGCGTTTTTTATATTAGTCTTTCTATGTTTAGTTTTTATAATATTTTTACACCTGAAGATGGAGGTATCCTCAGAAACATGTCGTGTTTTTTAATATTTTGTGGATTATGAACAAAGTTATTTTAAATTTCCTAAGTATGTTACTATGGAATCCCAGTGTCAATGCCTTAGCGTTCCATTAAAGTATAAATGTTATAATATCCTCTATATTTGCCATAACTTTGTGTTGTAGATGTTTAATGTTTATTTTTTATATACTCAGTACACAACACTCACTTTTGATGGTTGCCTATCTTTTTATATAGTTTAAACATGGCGTTATTTTAAATTAAGAATAAAAGACTACATATCTCTCTAATAATAACTATTCTGAATTCACAAACCATCTCTTTGAAAAAGATTATTAATTTAATAAAGATAATGGCGTTGAAATTTTGCATGCTTATAATAGAAATATAACCTTTGAACATCTTGAAATTTAAAAAAGCAATTAAAAATAAAGAAAATATTATAAATAGTCGAATAAATGTATCGTCAAGTTCCAATCATTTCATTTGTTTCATTTGTTGTTCAATTTATTTCATTTGTTGTAAGTGACCTGAATCCAAATAAGAACATTTAATTTTTTTTTTTATTCATAATGATCATAATTTTTTTTATTTATTTGTTATAACGAAAGCATAAACGTTCCAAAATGAATAATTTTAATATCTGTCAAAACTGGCCACATTTGTAAAAAAATATGTAAAATAATATTTTTATTTATATAATATCACTGATGAAGGGCTGGTTAGTTCAAAACATGTTTGTTATTTATATATATATATATACACGAGTATATATATATTTTTTTTTTAATAAAGTGAGTGTTGTATACTAAGTATATGAAAAAAAGAAAAATATGTTTAATAAACTGTTAAATTAAAAAAATGTTTATCAATCATAATTTAAATATTATATTTTTTTAAATATATAAATTATCATACATAAACAAAGTTTTTTTAATTTAACAGTTTGTAATGTTGAAGTATCATAGTGTTTCGGCCAAATTAATGGACTATGTTATAATAATATAAATTGGATGATTTATAGAGTGTCATTTTTTATGCATTAAACATCTCAAGGGCGCTAGGAAGTTGTCAATTTTATGAACTAATTAAAAATAATCATATTTAATATAATGAGTGCAACTGACGAAATCGATCAAAATTAACATCAGGATATTGTTGTTTTAATATGTGCGTTTTGACTTTGGTTCTTAACTCTGTCGGATTCTCAATGCTCTTAAGGTATGCTAGAAGATTGTTCAAGGCTGAAGGGCTAGCTACCACAAAGTCGGTCGCTCAAATTTTGTGCGAAGACAGTATTTTAGTACAGACATATTGCCGATCTTAAAATATGTAGTGAGCAAATCATATAAAGGATTTTAAAAATTCAAAAGACCTGAAGTTATTGTATAATTCCTTGGTAAGAAGTCGGTTAGAATTTAGTACACTGGTGTGGGCACCGCATGAAACAAAATATTGTCTGTTAATCGAGAAGGTACAGAAAAAGTTCTAAAGATTTCTGTACCTCAAAGAAAACGGTAACCCTGGCTGTACCCAACCGATTTCTTGCTGGGTATACTGGACTACCAAACATTGTAAATTAGACGAACTATCCACCTGGGTGTTAATTTTTTTCAACTGATTCGTGGACGAATACATAACTCTGATATTTTGAATGACTTGACTTTGTTTGTCCTCGACAATTATCTGCGACAAAGGCAACATAGATTATTTCACCTGCCACTGTGTAGAACCAATCTACCTAAGGTAATGCACGTGGGCAGGCAATAATCCAATAAAACCGCATCTCTTCGGATGTGGACATTTTTCACGATAGTGAGGCTACCCTCGGAAAGCATTTTCTATGTATAGCCTGTGTATGTATTAAATTGCTATTTGCTTCTCTTCTTATTGTATAACAATGTTTATATTTACTAAATTGTTCTCAAATATATTTTTTTAATTGTCGTCTGTTTGGTTTCTTATTATATTATTTGTATTTCTTTTTTTTTAATTGATATTATTATTTTGTATCTTGTGATTATGAACGATTTGGAATTGATATTATTCTGTAATGTTTATGTATATTTTTTTAATAAATTGAATTAAATTTAATATAACTGGTGTTGTAAAAGAACTGAAAGAAATCCGGCCTACCTGAGCCACTAAAGTACACTGGAATTTAAAGGCACAGAACAGGCCAAAATGTTGCATCATACAATGAAATAATAAAATTAAACCAAGACTAGATTAAATATAATCGTATGATAATGTTATTCAACTCGATTATCAAGACACTCTACTATATTATAAATATTACATACCTTTGAAGACTTTGCCCAATCATCGGCGAGGTATCTCAGTTCCTTTCCAAGCTCGTGCCAATCCACCTGACCAGCTCGTTCGCACACGCTCATCCACTTCTGGTTTCCACTTGCAGCTGAAAAATGTCGGCAAACAAATTTACATTAACCGTATTACAAATATAAAGTTCAGTTCGGATTATAGAAAGTCAGTTTTTAAATATCTGATTTGAGACTTGCAAAACATTTCAAAAATAAAATTAAGTTATATTCAAAGTAGTCTAAATGTATTTTTTTTTTGAATTTTAAATCCATTAATGAGTGGATGTTAACTAAAAATTCATTTTGAAAATATTTTTTAAGAAAATATTTTTTTTCATAATTTTAATAGGCTAATTGTAAATGAAAACAGGTTAACAAAAAATTGTAAACAGTAATATGATCTGAAATAAACGTTTTTATCATTAGAGATAGAATTTCAACACTCCTCCAGGTCTAAAAAGAACCTTGGCGTGAGTTGACGTCGTATTTTTTTTCCTTGATGATCATCAACCAGGAAAATACCTGTACCTAAAACATATAATGGACAAAACAAAGTGAAAATTTAAAATGAAGTCAAAGGTACACACAAATTTTTTTTTCGATCCAGAATGGTATCAGCGTTTTTTCTATAGCTCATCCCGCCCGAGAAGTAATTTTAAAGAAATAATCCATCCTGTTGGAAGAACGTGTGGATGTCGCCATCAATGATTGCACAATCGTCCGTCATACCTCCGAAAATATAATATATAAAAAATATGTAATTGTACGATACAGAAACTAGTTTATCACAAATTAGTTCATGTTTTTTTTTCTATTTAACAGTATATAAAAAATAAAATATATAAAAGAATATTTTAAACTTTTTTAGCGAATAAAATCCGAGCCCTAATGATGAGAGATTAGTTTTTTGAGGATACTGTGGGTCGAGTCCGACATTTTGACCGGACTACCAGGAAGATAGGAGTGAGGAGGGGTCGTGGGTGACCTTGGGCAAGGGCCGAGGCCATGAGTGGGGACCGATAGAAGGTGAAAGGGAGTTTCCATGGGTGCATGCCGGTAAGTAAAAAATACATGACCGAGTAAGGCGAGAAATCAGCAGCGGCGGCAGCAACGACGGCAGCAACGGCGGCAGCAACGGCGGCAGCAACGGCGGCAGCAACGGCGGCAGCAACGGCGGCATCAACGGCGGCAGCAACGGCGGCAGCAACGGCGGCAGCAACGGCGGCAGCAACGGCGGCAGCAAAGGCGACAGCAGAGGCAGCTGCTAGGAGGTGCAGCAGGAAGAAGGCCCGAGAAGGCGGTAGAGGCAGCGGCGGCAGTGGCAGCAGCAGCGGCAGCAGCGACAGCAGCGGCAGCTGCAGCGGAGATGGAGCAGGAAGAAGGCAGGAGAAGGCGACGTCGACGACAGCAAAAGAAGCAAAGTCGTTGGTCGGGGGAATGGTAGCAACGGCAGAATGTAGCAGTAGTGTGTACGATGGTCGGTAACTGTGTCTACAGCACGGAAGGCGAGAAGCCTATTCAAACAGAGATTGAAATTGACTGACTGGTGTGAAGACGTGCAGAGCGAAGCACAACTAAGGTATGAGAACGTACACCGTGTAATATTTCTTCCATATTGAATCACCATAAGAACAATAAACCACCCACTGCGATTCACGTACATGTATATGAAACTTATTTTAATCTCACATTCTGAAAAGTATGACCAGAATGCAGAAGAAGAAAAAAATTATGAGCGTTGTTTCAAATGACGACTGAAAACGTCCGCCATCTTGTTGCCCAATTTTTAAAATATATGTGTAATTACTCCGACCGTGGAATCATTTCACAATCGTGTGTAATCGTAAAGTTAGTGTGTGTTTTTTCGTAAAATCATCGTATTATGTTTTAATTGGAATTTTTAAAATACGATGTTTGAATTTAGAATTATTCATATCTACCTACAAAACGTCAGTTACAGAAGATCCCAAGAATATCTCGTAGCAACATCATCGCTGTAATTAATAACATAGTGTGTTTTTATGCATCTAAAATAATGTGCGATATATAATATACGAGTATAATATATTTTTTTTATATTTATTTATTTGACACATTCACCATGGAGTGTTATGTGTCATACATAATACATTAAGGTTACATATTTATATACAAACAAATAGTAAATTGCAAAATAACAGCATTGATTAACATAATCGAACAGGTTAAATTAACAAATATTTATTATATTCTTAATAATTATGTGAAAAAGGAGTAGAGAAAACTAACTTATAGATTAATTACATTATAAAATCGTGAAATTCCTATAATTTTAAATTATTAACAGAGAGCAAATGATTTAATGATATAATTACAAGTTTTGATTGTGATAACAATAATACTTCTATGGTGATGGGAAATGTGAAAAATACACTAATGATTTCTTTGAAATGTGCGATTTTCACATTTTTATACAACACCTTTAAAAAAATGAACATGAAAATGCTTTTGTTCCATGGAAACAAATAATTAAATTTGAAATACTGTAAGTGTACTATTCCACATTTTAAAATATAATTCGGTTTTACGATAATACATTGTACACGTACTCATACCAAAAAGCATTGAGATATGCTTTGACCGCACAGAAAAAAAAACAAAAGTGAATAATAATAAAAAGTTAATTACACACATCCGGCGGCAAAATTTAAAAGGGCAAGAAGGGTTGGGTGCGTACTTACATTTTAAAAAGCAGACGGTAATTGAAGCCGTGACAATGGGCGTTGGGCGGCCGTCAGAAGTGTTAATACCGCGAGGGCGATACCAGGAGCAGAGATAGACAGTGGAGATAAACCTGCCTTAATTACACGGTGACAGGCATTCGCGCGCGAAAATTGCACGCCATAAGCCGCCGGCCGAACGGGAGCGCCTCCCGTCACTCCTGCGCTCCTGGTATTCAGAACCACAAAGGTGGCCCGTAAAAGATTTAACTTAACGAGACAAGAAAAATATTTTCTAATTAATACAAATACATTTGATATGCCTTAGAGTTTTATATCATGGTTCAATAAACAATTCATTTCATTCATTAGACAGCCGTTGTCGTTCACTGCTGGACATAGGCCTCCCCCATACTTCTCCACGTATCCCTGTCTTGTGCCTTTTGCATCCAATCGCCAGCAATTCTTCTAATGTCATCGGACCATCGTGTGGGTGATCTTCTTCTGTTTCGTTTGTCTTCGCGGGGTCTCCACTCTACCACCCTTCTGGTCCAAATGACCATTTAAGCTTCGCTACCCTTGCGACGACATCGGTTACTCCCGACCTTCTACGTATTTCAGTATTTCTTATGCGGTCTGAGAGTCTAACGTGTAGCATGGCTCTTTCGTGTTTCCCCTGTGCTGTAGCATTCACATTTAATCTCACATTCTGTGTACGGAGTGAATATTAAATTATTATTGAATATTAATTATTAGTGAATATTAATTATTGTGTACTCCGTGTACGGAGTCTACTTATGGTCGATTTGGTGAGGGTAAGCGTTTCTGTTTCATATGTCAGTACTGGAAGTACGCATTGATCATACATTTTGCGTTTCAGACACTGGGGAATCTTACCATTAAAGAACTTCTTCAGATTGCCATATGCCGCCCATCCATGACCGATAAACAATAAATAAGATATATTTTCCGTAGTCTGAAGAAACAAATGTTTTAAGAACGAGACGACATGAGGATCATCTATGGAGGCCACTCCCAAGAAATGTGAACTCAACTGAGAGCAGACCCAAGATAGCGCATCTCGGAGAAATTATATTAGTAGAACCGACTTCATTTTAAGTGGGAAATGACAAAGAGAACGAAGAAGGTAAGAAGAATTGCACAGAAAAATATTTACTGTATCAAATCGTTATAATATTAAGAATCTATTATTTTTCTTCTTCCTCAGCCTATTCCCGTCCACTCCTTGACAAAGGCCACCTCTATTCGCTTCCATGTCACTCTGTCTTGTACAGACTGCATCCAGGTTATTCCGATATGTCTGTTCAGATCATCTTTCCACCGTAGTTGCGGTGGACGGCAAAGAGAAGTATCGTGGACGGCAAAGAAAAGTGCAGGCACTTCTCTTTGCCGTCCATGGTCTCCAAGTATCTATTAAAGAATCTATTAAAAATATTGTATTTGTGACTTCTCATCACCCCTTCAGGCAGGACTTCGACGAGGTATGTAGAGTGGATGAGCTATCACAATTTCTATCGTGAAATATGTACTATTCAACATTCATACATTATGTTACGCAAACATATCATTTTTCAGATTCTTCCAGTGTGGTCGATATCTTAAATTTGATATTTGATTCGGTAATGGAGCGATATCATCTATCTTCCTTCCTTCCATGAATTTGCGCTCCATTCACATCGTTTTCGTAAACTTTATTTACAATTATTTCAGTGTGTGATCGTGCTACGTTTTCCTCGGTGTTCCTCTATTTTTAGTTCCATTTATATCGTTAACATATAATTTTTTTACCATTCTTTCTTCATTATTTTTTCCGTGTGTCAAACCATCTTAATGATCCTTTCATTATTTTATTCATAACTCTAAATTAAATAGTTATTTTTAATTGAAACGTCAGTCTTATAAAAATTTTGTTTTATAATATAATATTGACATGTTTTGCCTTGCCAGGGCAATATCGAATGACATTAAGGTTATACATATTTGTTTTTTCATTCAGCGATCCATCACATCTACTTTATTATATCATTGTCTTTCGAGTCACCCCTGTACGAGAGTTTGACACAAATCCTCCAGTCGATTTTAGTCCGCGGTGTGACATCGTGTCGGGTGGAGAAAATCCAAATTCTCATTAATCCTATGCTAAACACGTAAATTGGCTTGTAGCACAAAAAACATACAACTCCCTTGTAACCTACCAATCAACTGATTTCTAAATAAGTATTCCTGTTACGAAGCCAAACAAATTCATTCATTTCTTATGAAAACTGTAATAAGATAATTTAATATTTTATTATTCACTTGTGTAGTTTGTGTACAAAGAAAAATAATTTAAAAAAAGCTTATTAATAATGCTTCATTATTTATAATATTTGTGAAGAAATTGTAAAACTGTAATAAGATGTTTTGATATTTATTATGATAGCTATAATAATACCCTTTACATCGATTTGGATCATGCTGTCATGATGTTAAGAGCGATTCAACAAAATAATAATAAAAAATACATAATAATAATCAGAACAAAATTCAAAATAATCCAGAAACGATCTCAGGCATGCGTATCCTGTGCATTTCAAATAACTTTCGCAGAGAATTGAAGTATTCCTCTGTCGCTCTCTTATATTCAAAATTTAATTCTCATATACTTTCTTTGACGACAATCGTACGGGTTTTTGCCTATTTATATTATGATACTAATGGGTACTTGTTTGGTTTTTTTTTTTAGAATCAATTATGACGTCTACATTCTAAAGCCAAATCAAAATAATGAAACTATTGTATGGATCCAGAATAAAGCCTGAGGGTAAGGAGAGCATGCCGATAGAGAGGTATAGTAATATAATATTATCTACTTGCATTCATGCGTGTATTGTGTGTAATGGTAACAGATAGACAGTTAGATAGGTAGGAACAATCATCATCAAAGGGAACGGACGGCTGCCATAATTAAGCCGGGGACACAGGCGGGAACGGGGAACAGGGAAACAGGATTAGGAGGAGATTTCAGTTCGGTCAGTTAAACGGTTGATAACGCAGCTTTTCGTATTATTGCCGCTATTGGATTTTATGACACGGGCCAAGTGCTCCAGAGGAAGAAAACTGTATCGTAATTAGATTGGTGGCTTTATGGGCGTAGTCGTGGACACGAGAGTGAAAATTCTCCCTCGAAGTGCAATGACACCTATAAGAATTTATAGTTCCCTGGTAATTAGATGGAAATGATAGTTCTGAATAAATATATTTAATAGATGAAATAATAATAAAAACGTGTGATTTATTTAAATAAATTATAAAACAGATTTTTCCACATCTGAGTATATTTTTTTCGATTTGTTTCAATGGTAATATTATTAATAACTTTTATTATATCAGATGAAAGTATAATACCTTAATGCGATAAAGTATAAATGAAAAAAATGTGTTTTACATCATTTAATTTTGATTTATAATGTAACAATAATAGGTTCATATCTTAAATTTGTCATTAAAATATATGTTTTAAACATAAATAATATTAATAAAAACGTCAGTTTTCTAGAACTTTTAATATAAAAAAGGCAAAATATGTCATTTCCATAAACTATAATACTCGTATAATAAAACTTCTAGAAAACAGATGTTTTCATACGTTTTAATTATTTAATATGGAGTTTTACATCATTGTTCAAGAAACAACATTAAAAGGTTTAAACATATTTGTTATATTAGGTCCTAACATATGAAATTGGCGTTTTGCCGTACTGGCAACTTTGATATCAAATATCTTCTCTTTGGTTAGGAATTCCAAATTCAAATTTATACAGCTATTTACTCAAGTATTTGTATTTCGAAAATCATAATTCATTTGTTTTTTCCTCAATTGTTTTTTTTCTTTGCGTCACTCAGTTTACAAAATGGAAAACTTGAAATATCGCGGTATTTACGAGTACGAGTTCCACCGTGGCACCAGTGCTGCAGAAACGGCTCGAAGGATTAATGATGTATATGGCGACGGTGCCGCAAAAGAAAACACAGTGCGTTTTTGGTTCCAACGTTTTCGTTCTGGAAATTTCGACCTGCAGAACAAGCCCCGTGGACGGCCAGAGACCAAAGTTGATAATGAAGAATTGAAGGCTATTGTGGAAGCGGATCCATCGCAAACCACGTCCGAGTTAGCTGCAGGCTGCGGTGTTAGTGATAAAACTGTTTAATCCACTTGAAGCAAATTGGGAAGGTGAAAAAGCTTGAAAGGTGGGTACCTCACGAATTGAGTGAAGCAAATCAACAAACGCGCGTTGACTGCTGCGTTGCATTACTCAACCGGCACAATAATGAAGATATTTTGAATCGAATCATTACCTGTGATGAAAAGTGGATCCTGTATAATAATCGGAAGCGCTCATCGCAATGGCTGAACCCTGCCGAACCAGCCAAACCATGCCCCAAGCGAAAATTGACTCCAAAAAAGTTACTTGTGAGCGTTTGGTGGACTAGTGCTGGTGTCGTTACCTACAGCTTTCTTACATCTGGCCAGACGATTACGGCAGATGTCTATTATCAGCAACTGCAAACCATGATGGAAAAGCTAGATGCTAAATAACCGAGGCTGGTTAATCGCTCTAGGCCACTGCTGCTCCATGATAACGCTAGACCACACACTGCACAACAGACGGCTACCAAATTAGAAGAGCTTCAATTGGAATGTCTAAGACATGCACCGTACTCTCCGAACCTTGCCCCAACAGATTATTATTTTTTTCGAAATTTGGATAACTTCTTGCAAGGGAAAAAATTCAACTCCGATGGGGCAGTCCATACCGACTTCAAAGATTTTATTGATTCCCGTCCGAATGTTTTTTTTAGTAAAGGGATCGATGAACTACTTATGAGATGGCACAAGTGCAAAGATAGCAATGGTACATACTTTGATTAAATAAATATATTATATTAAAAAAAAATCAACTTTATGTTCCTCCCGTACAAAACGCCAATTTCATATGTAAGGACCTAATATTATACGTATACCTATTATCACATATTATAATAACAATAAAACAAATAAACCATCACGCCGTCCCCCCGAAAGAGTGGGCAGAAAGAATGAACTGCCACAATAATCTATCCTTACACGCCTCTCGAGTTCCTCTACATTCACACAGCGAGTTATACACGCACATCGCACCTTACAAATTTGATTAATTTGTTAATCTCATGTTTTCCTCGGTCTACCTCAACTCTATAAACCATTCAAATCGTTAACGTATACTTTCTTAAGCATTCTTTCTCAATTTTTCGTTCCTTGTGTCCAAACCAACGCAGTCATCCTTTCGTAATTTTATTTAGAATATTTTCTTCTGCTCTATATTTTTACAAATGTTTTTTCGTAAAACTGAGTTGCCTTTTTCATAGACATGTTTCAGATATTTCTCATCTTTCTTAGTTGTTCAAATTTCAACAAATTATTGAGAAAGATTGGATGTTTCAGTTCCATGCTTCCATGTTTTATATTTTAACAGTTAATAATAAAGAGTTGTTAAAACAATGTTTTTTTTTTAAATCTTATTCAAGTAATAATCCACAACCCGAAGTGATACAGAAGTAGTTCTTTTTATGCACGCCTTATTGCGAAAAATTTATAGAATTTTCCGCCACCCTTCAAATGAAATAAATTAGAGAGCATCAAAAATTATTAATATTCGGAATTTTTCATATAAATGAGAGTCATATTCATAAAGACCCCTTTCAGTCGGCCCTCAAATCATTTAGCCGTAGGGGGGCGGGGTGCACTAGTGCATATTGTCCGGCAATTTAAACGGCAATTATTTCATAATTGCGTCCAGCGTAAAACAAAGAGACTTTAAATTTTTCTATTCCGGTGTAATGGGATGCGGGGAAGAAAAATGCTCCGGGCGGAAGCTGCGAATGGCCTGACTTCCGGAAAGGCGGAGGGCTCCCTGTAACGGTCAGAAACCGGAAGCGTGCGATGCAGGGTTCGGAGAACTAATTTAATCCGCAGCGATGGACCAATGACCAAAGCGATGATGATACGCGAATCAAAGGGTTAAAATGTCGATTTTAATGATCACCGTTTTACGAATTAAATCACCACAACATAAGTTATTTTCTATAGACATTAATGTAGATCTAGTCCAGAAAATTAAACTTGGAGGGAAAATCATTCAAGTCATGTGTTTTTTATTGTTATTAAAAAGATTTATTTGTTTTATTTTTAACTATGAAATTTGTTATAAACTGTTAAATTTAAAAAAAATGTGTTTTATATATCACAATTGTATTTTTCGCGACAGCTGTATCATCAACCTATGTTGATATATTATTATAACCCTGATGATTTCAACATAGGTTGACGAAACAGCTGTCGCGAAAAACCAAAATAAAATTGTGATACACAAAACAAACAATTTTAATTTAACAGTTTATAATGTTAAAGTAGTATAGTTTTTCAGCCAAAACAATGGACTATAAAATTTGTTAAATACAAATATTCTTTAAGGTTTTATATTACTAGTTATAACAACAACAAAAACTATCACGTCGTTTATCTGGAGGGGTGAGCAGATAGAAAGGACCGCCACACTTCTTAATCCTGACCCATCTCTCAGATTCCTCTACATTCATACACGCATGTCGATTCTTCCGGCTTCTTACATGGCCGACCTTTAAAATTTGATTTATCTGGTCTTTCCAAGTTTTCCTCGGTCTCCCACGACTCCGTACTCCATTCACATCGTTAACGTATAATTTCTTAACATAAATTTCTTCATCCGTGCGTTTCATACGTCCAAACCAACGCAATGATCCTTTCATATATTTTTTTCCTTGTTTACCACAGGTCGTTTAAACCCAATTACTTTATACAATTTATTTTAGCTATTATATTGATTCCTTTGACATGTGGTAGGTAGCCAATCTATCGCTATTTTACTGTCACGAGAATTCTATACCAGACCAAAGACAGTGTGACAATCACACTACCATTTTGTTCATAATAATCGAACTGCTTATTTTATTCAAAATAATTAACTTAAAAGCGAAACAGAAGTTAAATCTGTCTGCACCTCTCTTCAGTATTTTCTTGTTTTCCATCAATATTTTAAAGTCAAACCATGACTCGTGGAATATTATTCACTGTATTCTTTTAATCTCTTTATTTATTTTCAAGGGATGCTTTCCGCCCCGTGGGCTACAACCCTTTATTCTTTCGGGGAGGAAAAAAATATGCGAGCTCTCCTCTGAAGCTGAAAGTTATTAATTACGGATTTAATTCGCGGGAAAACGATTTTCTCATGCAGCCGGATGCGGTGTAGTCTCCATTATTTACTATTTCCTCGGACCAGATAAACTAGAGGAGATGATTTTTACAAGTTTATACTACTTGTATCTAATAATTGCGTAAATTTTCGATATGTTTGTAGCAAACGTTTTTTAGGGTCTTGAGGACATCCAAGTAACTCGTCATTCTCGGTCGACTTTTAGGAGATTGAATGATTTTACTAAAATCTGTTGATGAAAGTTCATTTTAAATAATAATAAAATTAAACGTATTTTTTAACTTTTTCCACTTTTCGTCCTTATTTCGACAGCGACTGGTTTCGCCAGGCTCGATGGGATCGACAGACTGGTCTCTAAAAAGATGGATTGACAACTGGGAGTCGACCTCAGAGGAGGCCAATTCCCTCTTAAGAATCATGCCACAAGGCCTACATTAAGAAAAAGAAGAACAGTATTCAATTTGGGGTTTTTTTCTGTGCAGTTATGGCTTTTAAGAGAGCTGTTGTCAAGTGTAAAGGTTAGAAAGTTCTCATATTTGGGCCATGTGCTAAGGTGAGAAAGATAACAACTCCTTCAGCTAGAAAGAAGAGAAAGATAAAATAACAGAGAATTGTCAGAAACATTTGTCCTGGCTGCGGAATATAAGAGCGTGGACAGGAATGAGCAGAATTGACAATTGTTCCAAGTGGCACAGGACAGAGATGCTTTCGCTGCGGTGATCGCCAACGTTTGAGAGACCTGACACGGCACCAAAAGAAGAAAAAGATTACTTCCTACAAAAAAATGCGTCATTAAGTATTTTTAAATGAAAGAGAACACCAATTATAACGCCCCTTTTAAAATATTTATTTACAAAAAGAATCCTGTAACCAAGCCATCAATTGTCTGCATGTTTCATTTACTTGAATACCGTTTTAAAAGAATCCATACGTGTATTTAACCCTTTTAATATACCACCCACTCAGAACAAAAGTCTGTTGACCCCCCAGTGCCTTGAGGGTGTCACCCAACCCACATTGAAACATCCCCATGGGATATGATTTACCCGACGGAATAAATAGCGTATTAGTCAAGTTCAAATACATTTGCTCTGTACAGAATAATGTACCTTTTAACCTGTAAATGTTTACCGAACATTTTATAATTTTAAACAATTACATATATTGATATTGCATTTATGTTACAACTTATAGATATAGATAGATAGAGAGATGAGACACTTATAAAGTATTAATTGTATCTCAATAGAGACGTAGATGTAAATTGTTTTTTTTTTAAACAGAATATGGTGCTTAATTCTGCTTAATGATTACATTTAATCTTAATAGATGGCGCTAGTGTAGATTGACTTAAACCAATTTACATTCTCGTCTCTATTGAGATACAATTAATCCTTAAAAATGATTAACCCACAATGGGTAAAATCCAGTATATGTCTACAAGTATTTGTATACATTTAAAAACAAACTAATAAAGTAGATAAAAGTTAGACACAATTAGATGTGTACAGTGTATTCATAACACTAGCAGTGCAGTTATTATGCACTACCTACCAGTGAAGTTATGCACTACATCACACATCCTCTCCTAAACACAAGAAACTATAAAATAGAAATGTTGTTATTTTGAAATTTCTTGTAAGAAAAGTAGTAAATACGAGTATGTATACAAATTCAAACCTGTAACTTAACTATGAAAATGAATGAAAACGCACTTTTCGTATTTTATGACAATAGCATGTTTCGCCTTACTATGGCATTATCACATGCTCATCATAATATGATAGTGACTTAGCAAGGGTAAACATATGACTCCTATAAAATATAATAAAACGTCAAAAAACTGTCATTTTTTTGGAGTTTTACATTATTGTTCATGAAAAAATATCTAACTAAAATGCAAAAATTTTATATCAATATTTTAGTTATCGGTGAATAAACAATTTTTTTTCGTTTTAATGAGAGTACAGTTTCACCAAATATATCAACATGTTTAAACTAACTAACTAACCATCACGCCGTCTCGCCGAAGGGGTTGGCAGAAAAAATGGGCTGCCACACTTTTCTTTCTTGACATATTTCTCTCGCTTCCTCAACAATCATACATCGTGTCATGCACGCGCGTCGATTTCTCTGACTCCATCGTGCAATGTTTTCTGACTCCATCGGTCTTCTTCTTTTTCTAATTCCATTTACATCGTAAACAAATAATTTTTTCAACAACATTTTGAATGTATACAAATTCTTGTAGATCTCAATAGAGACGAAGATACAATTAATCCTTGTAAAATAAAAATAATTTATCCGCAATGGGTGAAATCCAGTATTTGTCTACAAGAATTTGTATACATTCAAAATGTTGTTGTATAAATATAACTGGTACATGCAGGCAAAAAATTGGAGAGACATCTCCAGGCGAAATCTAGTACTGTATGATTTGCATAGACTTTCACAGTACATTTAATAAAGGTTTTCTGCTTAATGCTTTCTAATCTTAATATAGATGACGCTAGTGTAGAGTGAACATAAAATTGTGAAAATAGGTGTAGAAACCTTCCATATATACAAGTTCCAAAAAAGTTTGTCAGACGTGGTGGTCATAACGGCGGAATGGGGAATGTTGTTAAACGTGAAGCGATCGCTCAACCCAACCAATCACAGGTCATAAGTCCTGTAAGCGCCTCGGCCACCACCTTCTGTTCCCAGAAAACAATTTGCATCTTCGTCTCTATTGAGATACAATTAATCCTTGTAAAATAAAAATAATTTTTTTACCATTCTTTCTTCTATCATTCTTTCAATATGTCTTAATGATCCTTTCATCATTTTGTTCATCATACCATCATTCGCACCGCATTCACTTCTTATATTTTCATTCGACACTCTATCATACACAGAGTTTCCACACTTTAGTCTAAGAGATCTCATTTCTACTGCATTTATTCTACTTTCATTTTTATTTTGCTGGCATCCATGCTTCGCTTTCATACATAAGGGTCGGTAGAAGAACGCCATTGTGCACTGCCATTTAAGCTTTTTTGGATTGGTTTTTAATTGCGATACATTTTATACATTTATTTATTCGTTTATTTATTTATTGATCATTTACCGAGTACATGATTTTAATAACTCCCAACTGGGGTAACCCGTTCTAGGGAGGCATTCCTAGCACTCTATATAATTTCAATATATAAACTACACATTTAGGGAACAATAAATGAACAAGGGGAGCAACACATATTCTAAAGTGTTTAACTTAAAATTAATTGTTAACCAGAGAAGGCAACGGGAAACCACTCTGGTCACCTTTTTCCAGGAATCACTATGGCGAATGAATGCCTCTGCTGTAGTGGTCGCCAACGTTGGGGGGACCTGGCACGGCACCGAAAGAAGAAGAAGTATAATATATGATAGCACTATTTAAACACTATTTAAACTATTTACTTGTTTTTTTTAAATTATACTACATTCAAACCTCCCTTTTTTAAATCAATGTACGAATATGTTGGATGTTGGTGTATGTATTTTTTGTGTATGTGGGCATCAATCTACCGAATAAAACTATGAAAATCAATGAATGAAGTGTGCATGAAACAGTATACGCCTTTTTCTAATATAATTCTCATTTTAACCCTTCCTTCACCACCCACGCACGCGCGAGTTAACCCTTTCACGGGCGCGCGGGCTTAAGGCCGCCCAAATTAACTAGCAGGATTCGTGAAGTCATTATTGTATAGTCTGTTCTATACTTGGTGTGAATTACATAAATATTATCAGAATGCATGACAGGCATAAATAAAACATGTTATCTAACGATCGCTAAAAATTCAAATGTGTATTTCAATAATTTAATAAGTAATATTTTGAATGTATACAAATACTTTTAGAAAAATACTGGATTTTACCCATTGCGGGTTAATCATTTAAGGATTAATTGTATTTCAATAGAGGCGAAGATATAAATTGTTTTTTGGAAACAGAATAAAGTAGTCGAGGCATTTACAGGACTTATGACCTGTCATTCCCCATTCCGCCCTTCTAACGACCACCACGTCTGACAAATTTTTGAAAGAAAGATGTATTTATGCTAATTTGTTGAGAAACACTTCACATATTTTTGTTCAATCTACACTAGCGCCACCTATCAATCCCTAATCCTTACACCTAATCCTAACACCTAATCCTAACACCTAATCTTAATACTATAGCAAGATACTTAGGGTAAGGGTTCCACTACAATAGCAAGAGAAATAGAAGAGATCAGAGCATATAAAGACCATCCTTACTAGCTTGCAATTGATACAAAGAAGCAAAAGAGCTTGAAAGTGCAACATTTTTATTCGCATTTTAAAAAGAGCTTTTGGTTTCAAACTCAATTTTGTTAAATTTTTAATTGTATCTCAATAGAGACGAAGAAACAAACTGGAAACTGAATATGGATGATCAAGGTGTTTACAGGACTTATGACCTGTCATTGGTTGGGTTAAGCGCACGCTTTTATGTAATTACAACATTCCCCATTCCACCATTGTTATGATCATGTATGATACATTTTTTGGAAGTTGTATATATACTCCAAATCCATACTTATTTTCACGTGGCAGTTCCAGTTAGCCATCTATGTAGATTTGATTGTACTAATTAATTTTTTAAGATTTTGTTAATTTGTGTGACATTTTTTTATACCGATAAAAAATAAAGACCTATTTTTTATTAAACAGAGTATACGATCAGAAAAGATGATCAATCTAACCCCTTCACTGTTCGGTACTTGTAAATCTTCTCCGAGGATTATGTTTCACACAATACGTCTGCTCTGTAACTGGGAGCAATTTGTCATTACGGTAATGAAAACACTGGCCCATCTCGGGGCAGATTATAGGGGATTATTTCATATTCGCAGGGATTAATATTTTAATTCCTAAACTTCATAATTACAAATCATATTTTGAACATCGAACCAGTTAAGAGCTAATGCATTTTTGAAATTGCCCCATTGCCACATCGGTAGCCACCCAAGACTAAAGGCCCATACCCAAAGACACTCCCGCCCCAGTCGGTTGGTCCAGGGTCTATACCCACCCATGGCCAATCTCTGATACTGTCCATCTGTTTTTATCCATGACTCCATTACTCCCCCATACCCTACGAGCCATATCCACCTTCTGAACCCAACCCATCATCAAATCAAATCAAATCAGTTTATTTACTCAAAAGACATTACAAACAGCATAAATGTTTAAGGCATCTATTGAATACTGGTCAAATACTCTATTATATACATACAAAATATAGCCAGGAACGCATTAGTGATGGTTCGACATTAGGAAGACAAGATACTTTCTAAAGTCAAGAGTATTTGTCCCCTGAACGTACTTTCACTAATATGAAAGACGTCGATCTCCGAGGAGACCGCGTTCAGCAAACTAATTGCTCTTTCCACCACAATATGTGCTGTCGCTGTCGGAGATATCTATCGGGGACAAAAAGACCAACATCCTCCAGTACGGCCGAGTTCTCGAAGTATCCCCTGATTAATCTCTAGAAATGGGTTATTAGATGTCCATCTCTTTGAAGCTGTAGAGAATTGGTTCCGAGCATTCCAAAAAAAAAATTCAGCATATATCCAACTTTAACATCCAACATATCCTTCTTTAACATCCAACTTTAACTTCCAACAACGAAACATCCAATTCCAACAAGTGCGGGAGCAACTGGGGGTAGTACTATTCAAAAAGCCATGATCCAAGACAATACTTCATATATTTCTCGTTACCCTGGGTATACATGTGTACGTTGTATATTCAAACCGCGTTCCTTAGATAGTTACAGAATCTGGCTTCCAAGTAGGTTTGTTTTCTCAGTGATTATTAAAGTACGTTAAACACCATCCGTGCAAAATATTAAGGCAGTTTAAATGTGTGAAAAAATCTCTTAGCTGGCCAGAGACGATAGCTTACCGCCAGCAACGCATAAAGTTAGACCAAGAGTTTAATTATTGTTGCCCAATACCGCACCATAAACTATAATATTTGTTTGCTATGATGGATACTTGACGTCTAAGTAGTACGCAGATGGGGATAAGGGAAATGTATTCATAGTTATAATAATACGATATAACAATGTCCCGATGATGAAGAATTACTATATTCGAAAAATTTTGAGAAAAACAAACCCATTGTTTAACAGCAACATATTTATTAATGCCCTAGCAAGTGGATACATGCCACTGTCATATTACATAATAAAACTTCAATAAAACTTGTTATGGAATTCCACGTATGGGTAGAAAAATGTTGTTTCATAAATTTTCTCCAATATATTATCAAATATAATAAGACCACCCATTACGTTTCCTTACATAAAATTAATTATCACCGTTACCCTTCTTCAATATTTTCAACATGAACAAACCATCTTAGTGAACCGTAAATGGAAATCATTCAATCCTACGTAATTTTAGTAATTACCACTGACTTCAGTACAAAAGCCGGCAGATTAATTACATTTATCCTCCCCGGGGAATCGAACCCGTGACTGGAAGGGTTGAGGCCTGTCTCCACACCCCCCGACCCACTGCACTCCCTTACAATGGAGAGGGGCGGTGGACACATCAGATCTGTATCGGATTCGTTAAAGTCATCGCGTATCTAGAAATAAAATTAATCTATGATAACACTTTAAACCATGTGAATTATATAACTTTAGACAAATTTCATTCTAATTCTTCTTCTTCTCTTAGTGCCATCTCGACCGACGGCTGATGGGAGGCGGGTTCTGGAGTGGAGACCGCAAACAGGATTCCGTAGAGTTGGACGTCCCCCTGCCCGCTGGACCGACAATGTTATAAGATTTGCTGAACCTGGATGGATGAGAGTGGCGATGGTTAGGAGGCAGTGGCGTGCTTTGGGAGAGGTCTACGTTCAGCAATGGACAACAGACGGCAGATAAGTAAGTAAGTAAGCACACTATTATATACGTAGATGACTCGTTGGATTAATAAAGTCTGTTAAGATAGAGTAATCTGCGGGGTTCAATCCTTCGGGAAAATGGCGTGATGATCAGTTATTTATTATAATTTAGTGTATCGAACATATGAAGGTACATGACAAAGGGATCTGTCAAATGTTATAGTCAAAGAGACTGTATGTATGTAGCAATATGCTATTCCAATTGGAAAACGTAAGCCTGCATTATTAAACGAGCTGCATTAGATGATTACGCTCGCGCTACCTCAGCGAGATAACATGCTAATAACTGCGGCCGTAACTATCCACTAAGCACACTAATATGGACCGAAGTGCACATTAATTATGAGCAAACCATCGCTTGATTAAACAGTCAAATATTGGAAAATGGTATCTGAACAAACATCCGATGAAATACGAGTAAAATAGAGACAGTAACAAGTTTGAACTAAATCTATCGAAACATCATGAAATATCTCTTAATTTGTGTCTAAAACGGTTACATGTATCATATACCGATCTCACGTTTTGAAGATGATACAAAAACGTTTTAAATCTCGAACTTCTAACTTATTTCTTAACTCCCGTGATTGATATATATCAGTGTTTCTTAACCGTATTAAAAGAATCACCCCCTTTACCACTGTACAATTATTACCTCCCCAAAGAAAAAACGAAATTTTAAATTTACGCTTTTCTCTAAGTAGGTATGTATTTTATGCAATGGATTTCCTACTCCTCTCTAAGTAGGTATGTATTTTATAATTGGATTTGTCATATATCAAAACAATCATAGGTGATATCTTCTTCTTCTTAAATCAAATCAAATCAAATCAGTTTATTTCATCAACAGACATTACAAAATGTATTTTTAAGGCATCTATTGAGAACAGGTAAAATAATATATTATATATAGTATACTACCAGAAACGCATAAGAGATCGTTCAAGATTAGTTAAAGTGCCCTGTCAGCTTCCCCCGACGTTAGCGATCACTCTGGTAAACTCTTCCCTATCCTGCGCTGTCCGGAATAGCTCCTCCACAGTTCTGATTCGCGTCCATTCCCTCACATTGCGCAGCCAAGAGATCTGCCTTCTCCCTGCCCCCCTGCGGCCCTCTATTTTTCCCTTCAATATTAGATGCAGCAGGCGATACTTCTCTCCTTGCAGAACGTGACCCAGATATGCAATCTTATGGACTTTGATTAATTTAATGATATAATGAACCTTTTTGAATGAGCTTTTATATGAACTAACTAACTAACTAACTAACCATCACGCCGTCTCCCCGGAGGGGTAGACAGAAAGAATGGAACGCCACACTGTTCTGTCCTGACCTACTCCTCTCGATTCCTCTACATTCATACATCTTGTCATGCACGCACGTCGATTTCTCCGACTCCTCACGTGACCAATATTTATATTTTATTGATTTGATCGTGCCACATTTTCCTCGGTCTTCCTCTATTTCTAACTCCGTTCACGTTGTCACCTTCTTCACCATTCTGTCTTGACTCATTCTTTCCATGTGTCCAAACCATCTTAACTACCCCTTCATTATTTTGTTCATAACGTTTTCATTCGCACCGCATTCATTGATATTGAGTATTACGCCGAAGTTAAGAAATTTGCGTGTGAAAGTGTAGTTTATTTAACAGAACTTATAAAACGAATGTGTAAAAGTGTATCAGTGTGCATAGCTCGTGAATGAGTTTATTTTTCTATATTGAAACAATGCCCACTCGAATTTCTGCAGCGCCCCCTAAACGCTAAAAATTTAAAAACGCCCCGCTAGACATCCAAAATGCCCACAAGGGGGCGCTGGCGGCCCGGTTAAGAATCACTGATATAGATATACCATAATTCCAATTTTAGAAAACTGATTCATTCATTTCACTTCCATCGAAAGATTTTGTTTGATTCGTAGGATTGAATTTTATTAAAACAATAATTATTTCAATGCATAATATAACTAATAAAATGGCTTAGTTTTACGTAGATACCAAGATTAGAGACTGAACTCTTTCGAGAATTGCTTTTTACTTTGTATTTGCTTAAACATAGTTAAAAGCATCTATTCAGATAACTTTATCATAACACTTTATTATCAACATTCTAATGTTTATGTATGAAATTGCAATGGCTTACTACTAGAGTTATAAAACTCACTATTTAAGCATATTATCTAAGTTTTAATGTGAGGTTAACTACCTTCGCTCCACAGATAATTTAAGCTTTCTACTTTATTACATTATGTCTCAAAATTCACAAAATAATATTCCAGCTATTTAAGTTTATCTTCTATATTCGCCATCACTTTGTATTATGGATTCACATTTGAATAAATATTATATAACTTCACTTAGTATTTTTACAAAATATGTTGAAAAACATAAACATTAGAATGTAAAATTACTATTTTCAATGACATGTTTCGATTATGACACAACCTTTTTTTTTTAATCAAACCAACCAGTTTCGCTTCCGCCAGAGATGGATTACAAAACAAACCAAAAAACCTAGTCTACTAAACAAATAATAATTAAATAAAACGATGTTTTTTTAACTACTTTCGCTTTTGTCTTTATTTCGACAGCGACCGGTTTCGCCAGGCTCGCTGGCATCGACAGACTGGTCTATGCCAGCTATGCCAGCCATGGTCTGGATGCCAGCGAGCCCGGCGAAACCGGTCACTGTTGAAATAAAGACAAAAGTGGAAGTAGTTAAAAAGCACCGTTTTATTTAATTATTATTTAAATATTTAATTATTATCGAGTGGAGAGGGATATTGAAAGAAGGGTTGGGCAGGCAACAAAGTGAAAGGTGCACTTAAAGTTGTCATCGCAAACAAAATCCTATCCAACAAAAATTGAATGGCAGTGCACAATGGTGTTCTTCTACCGACCCTTATGTATGGAAGCGAAGCATGGAACTGGCAAAAGAAAGATGAAAGTAGATTAAATGCAGTAGAAATGAGATCTCTTAGACGAATGTGTGGATACTCTGTGTATGATAGAGTATCGAATGAAAATATAAGAAGTGAATGCGGTGCAAATGATGGTATTATGAACAAAAAAATGAAAGGATCATTAAGATAGTTTGGACATATGGAAAGAATGAATGAAGAAAGTATGATAAAAAAAGTATATGTTCACGATGTAAATGGAACCAGAAATAGAGTCAGACCAAGGAAAACGTGGCACAATCAAATAAATCAAATATTGAATGTCGACCATGTAAGGAGTCAGAGAAATCGACGCGCGTGCATGACACGATGTATGACTGTTGAGGAAGCGAGAGAAATATGTCAGGAAAGAAAAGTGTGGCAGTCCATTTTTTCTGCCTACCCCTTCGGGGAGACGGCGTGATGGTTAGTTAATTAGTTAGTTTTGTCGGAGTTTCAAGTTAAGATTATCGTTGCAAGAGATTTCAGTCAAATCATTTGATTATCTTAAAAACTACTATTTTTTTAGTTAGTTTTGTAAACCTGACAAAGTTCCGGCATGAGCGAAACCGGTGGATTTGATAATTCAAAATAGTATTTTTAACGTATGTTAAAAACGCATAAAGCTATGCATTCAGCAAAAAATATATATAATGTGAGAAGCTTAAAATTATAAAAAATAAGTAAAGAACACCTGTAGAATAAATTCGTGATACATGATATAAAAAATTATAATAAAGGATTTTTTTATTTTAAAATGTTTTTAAGGGGTGCAGGGTACCCGAGCGTTTTACGATAATGCTAATCTGACACGAAAACAGAAAAAATAGCTAAAAAAATATTATTCACACGGAGGTATGCAAATGTATGTTTTTCTCTTTTATCAAAAGGGGATGAGTGGTGAGATCTCATTTCGTATTCCTAAAGGATCATTTGATATCGTATTATTAAATGCGAACTGACATAGGATCGCAGGATATACAAGGATCATCAGAGATTCACATTACCCTGTTTAACAGGGGTAAACATCCTTTGTTTGTTATTGACACAAATATTATTCCTTCACCTGTTTCTATATCAAACGGTTTTATTCCGTATGAGACTTCGTTAGCAATATAAATATTTGTTCTGCATATTAGATGACTCGCATTTGTTGTTCGTAATACCTTTGAGAGAAAAACTTTCATTTTAATGAAATGTTCCTAAGCCTAATAATAATGTCTCAAAAAGGCAGAAAACAAAATGTATTAAAAACATTTTCAACTGTTTTAATATTTTTTTTTATTCATTTCTATAACTTAAAATTATCAGTATTATTATTTTTTTTTATTGCTTTTTAATCAACGATATAAAAGATACAGCTATATATTGATTATCATGACATGTGATAGGTAGCTAATCTATCGCCATATGATTTTAACGTGAATCGAAATCGACAGTGCTTTGTAAGGGCGAATCGTGTCATTTGTATTCCTTATGTCGAAACATCTCTAATGCATTCCTGGTATTATATTGTATATTTATTATATTTTACCTGTTGTCAACATATACCTTAAACTAATATTGTTGTTTGTAATATATTTTGAAGACATCAACTAATTTGATTTGATTCCATTTAAAATATAATAAAACTTCTAGAAGACAGACGTTTTCATTCATATTGAATATTTAATATGGAGTTTTACATCATTGTTCAAGAAACGATAAATTTTAAAAAAACTCATCTTTGATAAGCAACAGACTCGTAAAATCAATAAAATCCAATATGTATTCATAACTGGCGAACAAGATTACCGCTAATATGGTGCATTTTCTAGTGTACTATACGGGGTAAGACGGTCCCTCGAGCAGGATAAATAAAAAGCAACATTGATTGATGGTCCAGCGGTGACCGGTGGCTCTCTCTATCAATTCCCTAATCGACAATAAACCTAACTCACTTCCCGGAACATATTCCTTTTCCACTGTCATTTTACTCTACCGAGATATGATGTATTGCCTGAAATACTGCATTATTTATACTCAAAATGTCTTATCTGCGATAATATAAATTGTACGCAATGTATTTGAGATTAATATCCGTATTTTTATTGCTATATTTATAACGAATTGAAAATTAATTCTATGTTACAATAAAAATCATCTCAGTATACGTATGTACATATGCCAATTTTTGATAAGCCTTTAAGATTTAGCACTGTTGAATTCCATAATGATGTATTTATTTATGAATTAAACCATCGTTTTTTTTTTAAGCTTTTCAGTTTATTTTTCTCGACATGTTTCAAAAACTTTACACCATAGGTTCCCAACTGCGAGGTAAGGAGAGCCCTGGGAAGCAAAAAGGGAGCCATGAGGTACTAAAATATATAACCTGATAAAAACTCTAAAATCAGTTATTACACGATGTACATACCTGTACGTATATAATTTGTTACATACCCTAAAATATATAAAATTACCTTAAAAATAAATATCATCCATGATTTTGTGTTGTTTCAAATAATCATATACGTACACATGTATTAGTTTAATATTTTCTCTGATATTTTTCACTAATAATAATAACCTTTGTAATGGAATTTTTCTAATTGCTTTATATTCAAAATACCTTTTTGAAATTAAAAAAATACTCTTGTAGTTGAATATATTTTTTAGGAATTTCACTCCAGGTTTGTTATTGACAGTACATCAGGTTCGTCTTTCTCATTATGATTAATTAATAAATATTAAATACTCAACAATTTAAGTATCGGCGTATCCTATATATAACCCTATAAGAAAGAAGATAAAAAATATGTTAACTACGTTTTTCTGTTTTGTTTAATTTTTTGTTTATATTTAAAGGTAATTTTCCAGGGGGGGATTGTGTAATTTTGTGTCTGAACCATGGGTCAAAATAGTTCGGGAACCTACCATATGCTTAACACCTTCATCATCGAGATAGCGGTATACAATAAAGTTAATATCTTAGATATATTATATCTTCTATAGTTTGTATCGTTCTCCCGATGATTAATGTGTAAAAAAATATTGGCTTGTTGCACCTATGGATGCGGTTTCTATCTTCTTCTTCTTCAGCTTTTTCCTTCCTCTGCTGGATATTGGCCTCTTTCATTTTTCTCCATTCGTTCCCTGTCTTGTCCCTTGTCTTATGCCACCCGACCCACCATTTATTGGGGGGTTTCTATAGGTAAACTTAACCTATATGGTAGCATTACTAATAATGTATATGAAGATTATATAAGTAATTCAAAAATTTTATTTGGATGTTATACTACGAGAAATATCTTGTAAAGAATGTGAAAATCTGCCAATCATCGCGAGCGGTAAGTCAAATCAAATTACAGTCGACAAATCCAAGCCCAACCCCTTGTAAAATTTATACCGAAATCCGTTCAAAAATAACAGAAAGCGTTTAACAAATGCGCAAGTCACCCAGTAAAAAGTTAACGTACCGTACCGTTAAAAACACATTCGGCAGAGCTTTAAGTGGGCTCAAGTCTCCCTAAGTTACTACGCCTTTACGCGCTTATAAAAGCTCCCAGATGAATTGTGTAAACTGACTTTTAGCCTCAAACTGACCGAAGGGTGGTGCTGACTGAATTTATTCGGCTGAACGCTTCATTAGTCTCGTACTTTGGTATTTAATAGATTACGGATATTGAATTTGAATCGTCTTAAATGGTATACGGCGCGGCGGCCATTAGATAATTTGAAGGATAATAGGTTTAGCGTCTGCTCATTGAATGAACATTGATTCACTGTTCAACGCTACATATCTACTGATTGAATCAAGATATTCTGTTAACATGTGGTTAGAAATAATATACAAAAATACGTATTATACTTAGGAAATTGAAAACAACTTTGTTTAACCCACAAAATATTTAAAAAACACAAAATGTCTCGGAGGATATCTTCATCTTCAGGTGTAAAAATATAATTATATTTTTATTATATTTTTACACCTGAAGATAGAGGTATCCTCCGAAACATGTCGTAAAATTATAGCGCCACGGCCGCGGCGCGGCGCGGCGGGGCGAGACAAGTTCATACTTGGTGTCAGTTGCTCATATGCTGTGACGCATTCCATATCAGAAATCGCATGGTTCCAGAAAAAAATTAATAAAGATATGTTTTTCAAATAATCCATGTATGTTATAGATATCGATCTATTCCTAATGAAATTCCCTACAAGATGACATCAATTAAATTTTGATTCATCTAGTCATATGCTTGATATTTAGATAAAGTTAGCGGTAAACTGAATTGACCACATGGGAGCGAGCGTTTTGTTTTGAACACGATACGTTAAGGGTTAAGTAGGTAACTTTTCAAAATAAAATCGCATTTTTATCCATAATTATTTGTTTAATATTCGCACATTTCGTTTGATCAAGTGTCTAAAATACACATTGTAAGTGAAATGCTATAACGTTTATAAATAAAATTAGGAAATATTTTTAACACAGCCCCGACAAACAATTCTTTGTTCATTTTTTTTAATAAGCTGTAATATATTGACTTATAACGAGATACGTCTGCTCACTTTGCACAATAAATTATAATACAAATAAATTAATTACGCTACCCCAAATGAATAGTTATCATAATTATGGGGTTGTTGACAATGTAAGTAGATCACTTGAATAACTGTCAGTAAATGAACATTTGCACAGCATGTGACCCTGGGATAGACGAAGCTTTGATAAATGTCCCGTGGACGTGATCTCCTGGCCTCCTGATACTCTCGCTGCTCCCGGTAGCTCCCCACCGATTACTCCGGGGGGCTGTAACTTATTTCTTACAAATTCATTTTATCTCCTCGCCTGTCCTGCCGCCCTGACCCTATCCGCTAACAAATGTCCAATTTCGTTCGGATATACAGAAAAAATGTTGATAAATCGTTTTCGATCTTTAACATTCTCGTTTACCAGACGAGCTCTTTATTGTGTTCCATTCGTTGGTCAAACAAATGAATATTTATTTTTAATTTTCAAACCAAATTTAACGAATTTCCTTGACTACATTAGCCCTTCACTTCTTACAATAATATTTAATACATTAAAGAAATGTATTTAAAAAATATTATTACATACTCGTATTTCAATATTTTTGTGAAAACATTGCATTTTCACTATATTTCACGCCTTTTATTTAATATTATATATTGGGCGATGAGGTTCGCAACCCATCACACCGCGTCTCCCGCGGGGCGAAAAGAGAAGGATGGAGTGCCGTATCGGTTAAAATGTGGCAGTACATTCTTTCTGCCTACCCTTTCGGGAGACGGCGTGATGGTAAGTTAGTTATATATTGGTACAATTTTTTTTTCATTTCATAATTAAATTGTTTACACTAAAGAAGGACGTCAATAGTTCGAAACATGTTTGTGAAAAGTGCAAATAAATGGTGAATATAATAGAAAATACTTTTTACGAGCAATATATTATAGAAGAAAATAAGTCAGCAGTTAAGTTAACGATAACAGTAATTGAAATAAGAATTTAATAAAGTTGATGAAAAAAAATCAAAAGATAGCTATCGTTTATTACATATAGATTTTCAAATATGTTATTTAAATTAAATATTTCTAGTGTAATTGTACTTTCAAAAAATACTTTCAAAGTGTGTCGCATATTTAGAATAAATCTTTTAATAATATCGTTTTAATTCAATTTTTATTATTTTCTTCGATCAAAGAACAAAAACGTTTTTAAATCAAAGCTTCGATTGCGGCACGTTCCTATTACCGCCGTCCCTTTTAGCCGAGCGATACCAGGAGCACATAAAGACGAGGAGAGCTTTTGATGTCAAGCGATAAACGTATAGACAGCTATAATATAGAGATGACTTACTACTCGCTTTGACCGTCCGCGGGCATTCAGATGATTTGCCGTCCGTTTGTTTTACAACCGCCATTACTGCTCTGCGCTTCTGTTTTCCCGGTACACAAGTGACGTAGGGGACAAAATTGAATAACTTTTTTTCGCAAAACGTAATCTGTTAAATAATTCTAATAAATTCTAGGAAAAAAAACATACACACTTTTGAAATATAATAATTGTCACTGACACTAGCATTCTCTTGTCCGCTGTTTTTAATTTTATTTATAAATTCTCTCACAATACCACGAATATTTAACTTATAAATCTTCAACATAATGGGAATAGCTGTTTCCCAAAAAAACAAATTTAATCAACTCACAAATAATTAAAAAATATATATACGAATCCCTTTACAATAAATACGAGTATTTCACTTATATTTCTTCCAGTTCCGACCATTTTTGGCAGTTTTCCGCAATCTACTAAGATCTTAAAAGAAGACAACAAGCATTCTAAAACCTTAAAAGAAAACAGACCTTAAAATCTTTCTAAGACCTGAATGAAGGCTTAAAGCCTCCGGAAGGGGTCGGAAGTAGAAGAAGATTAAGTGAAATAAAATTATGTTTCTATTTTAAATCCGTTTTTTTTATTAACAGTAAACTTCTGTTAAGAAATTTCAAAAACCACCGCAAAAACTAAAAAATTATTTCTTTAATTTTAATACTGTTTCTTAAAGATAATACTGTTTCTTGTATCTTTAACGTTATTTAAAATTTATAATTTAAACACATCATTAGCGTTTCGCAAAGAAAGATTTTATATTTTATAATTCCAAGAAATACTTCAAACTGATTTTACGTTGTAAAATGGCTCTTTAAAAATTTATCGACGGAAGGCAATCAAGATTTTTAAAATTCACGTTTAATCGTTTAACGTATTTTTTACATATTCCAGGTCGTTTTACAATGTAGCTGTAATTGGTAAAACTCCTCGATCGCGAGGCGTGGTTGAAGGAAGAACATTAATACGACACGCGCGCTAGTTCAGTTTGCACTGATTACACTTATTAATTTTCCACGAGTCGCCACAGTGCCAGTCTGCAGGGGACGCCATGATGGACGTGTCTAAGTGGATACCCTGGCTTCCTTTTATCAAATAATAAAATATCGATGCGATTCTTCTACAGGCATACATCGCTAGAGGGGAGGGGGTATCAGCACAAATTATATCATAAAACAAGGGTGAGGACAGAACATAACATAAAGAACTCAGTTCTAACTGTTTTCGAGGCAAAGAAAATGTACGAAAACATAATAATATCAAAATATGATTTCAATTATCCATGGGGAGTATTACAATATTTATTCGTTACTTTAAAAGTGGTTTAAATAAATAATAAATGCGAAACCGGTTCGAAGTATTAAGAAACAAAACATAGTGGTGTCAAAACAAAATACATTATTAATTTAATTAATTCGTGAAAAAAATGTGATGCGTAATTATTTTTTATTTTAAAAATGGTAAATTAAATAACTTTGTTTTGGTATCACAATTGTATTTTATTTTACGCGACAGCTGTTTCATCAACCTTTGTTGACATCATCAGGTGATGAAACAGCTGTCGCGTAAAATAAAATACAATTGTGATGTAAAAAACAAAGTTTTTTCATTAACAGTTTAAAATGTTAAGGTATCATAGTGTTTCGGCCAAAACAGTGGACTATTTGAAATAATTCAAACAAATGAAAATGGCTGTTCTATGTTTTGTCATATTTTAAAGGTTGGTGATAATGCCTTAGCAAGTCGAATATTTTGTTATTGGTTTTATGAATCAATGCACTGTTTTTCCACTATCATAAGTTTATTTATCTCAACATGTTTTGAAGATTTGCCAATATGAAATAACGATGTGTTCTACAATTGAAGGCTGGACATGACAAACGAAACAACTGTACAAAAAGTTTAAAATGTCTTTTCGATGTCAATTTGTCTTAAACATAAAGGCCAATAGCTGTGCAAAAGTCCGTAAAAATTTAATAATATAGTGTAGTTCGAACATCACCCTAAAGATGTCACCTGCGGTACATGACATATGGAACAAAAAACAGTTTTTTGCTTATTTTCTCTGCTTTATGTTTAAACCACTTGGTACCTTGTTACCAACCTTCGAACTTGGTACCAACCTTCAAACATTCTATTAAAAGTTACAGAAATAACGACTTCTTCTTCTACGTATAAATGCAAAAGTGTATTTACTATTCTGCGTGGTGGAAGGTTTAACCGGATTTGTGTTTTTTTTTTCAGAAATACAGTATTAAATATCGACCTACATAAATTATCAACCAACGTATTATCACACCGTTTTCTGGAGGGGTAGAGGTACGTACAGAGAGGATGGACCACCATACTCGAATAATAAGAAAAAGAAATTTATTATTTATTGCAAAACGTGAGGACTCAGAGAAATCGATGGGGGTGCATCACACGATGTATGAATATTGAGGAAACAAACAAACCATCACGCCGTTTCTCCGCAGGAGTAGGCAAAGAGAATGGACCGCCACACTACTCTATCCTGGCACACCTCTCTAGCTTCCTGCACATTCATACAACGAATCATACACGCACGTCGATTCCTCCGACTTCTAATATGACCAACCTTTAAAATTTGATTAATTTGGTCATGCCATGTTTTCTTAGGTCTGCCTCGACTCCGTACTCCAATTACATCATAAACGTATATTTTCTTAACCATTCTTTCTCCATCCATTCGTTCCATATGTCCGAACTATCGCAGCGATCCTTTCATAATTTTGTACATAATAACTTATTCCGCTCTACATTCCATTCTTATATCAGCATTTGAGATTCTGTCGTATATCGATCTATCACACATACGTCTTAGAGACCTCATCTTTATCGCATTTATTCTGCTTTCATCCTTCTTCTGCCAGTTCATTAGGGATGGGACCAGAACTCCATTGTGAATGGCCGTTTTCGCTTTCATTGATAAATTCTTGTTACCAATAACTATTCTTAAAGCTCCATTCACTTGAGGAAACGAGAGAATTACATCACGAATGAACAGTGTGGCAGTCCATTCTTTCTGCCTCCTCCTTCGGTCAAATGGCGTGACGGTTAATTAGTTACCTTTATTGCCAGGAGCGCCGTATATTTACTTTTTAATAACACAGCACGTGGAGAGACCTTTAGGTTTATATACCATATACATGCGTACAATAAATTATTTAAAATACTTTTTTTCTCCATCCTACTAGGAATGACACAAAAATGGCATCATTACATGAAACCGTATAAACTTGAGCAAAAAAAACAACATTTATCTTAGTTTTTTACACGCGTGTCCTCAATCGGAACGGATATGTTCATTTGTCCTTTTCCTTTTTCCTTGCCCTGACTTATTAATCATCCCTCATCCCATTTACTTCAATTTCGGGTCGCCCCTCTAAACTCCAAGCAATGGGGTGAAAACTCGCCAATTCGTTTTTTCTTTCTCATTTGTTGTTAAAAAAATAAACAAAACGCGTTTTTTGCTTGGGAAAGTAATCATCAAATTGTTTTTATTGATATCGAGAATGTTGATGATTTGATGTTTGATGTCATTATGTTTTATGAGAGATGTATTTTTTCTGTAATATTTTTGATATTGTCTTCTCTTTTTCTTCTTCCTCTTAGTTTAGATTGTATGACCTGTTTGTGACGGTGGGCTGTCCTGGGATGATGGCGTCCAGCCATTAGAGTAGCAGAAATGCGAACCTTTCGCTCCATCGCAGGCAAAACCCTCAGAGATCGGATCAGAAATGAAACGATAAGGTCTGTCTGTGGTGTTAAAGACATAGTGAGATGGGGAAGAAGCAGAAGGCGTTTTTAGAGAGACCACGTGGAACGCATTGAGAATACAAGAATTTGACATTGTCAATTATATAAATATTTTGTACCATAATAATTGTACATTGTCATAATATTTGTACATTGTCAACATTACTACATTTATTTTTGTACGTTGCTACAGGACTCGTATTCGTGGAAGACCTCCTTAAATCTGGAAGGACAGCTGGGAATTCATCTCACGGGAGAAGCAACCGTCTGGAGAACAGACCACATAGGTCTAAGGCAAGGAAGAAGAAGAAAAAGAAGAAATAACTAAAGTGAATATAACTTTTTTTTAACCAAATCTTACTCAACCTTAAGTATAATATTTGTAATGCTCATATTGATAATCTGTTTCAATTCACTTGAAAATAAATTTAAATCTTAATTGCAAATATTTAATGATCAGAACCTCCAAATTACTGTTATCTTTTTTTTACTCGTATAATATCTCTTAATAAATATAAATGAAAATTGGTCAAAATATTTATGACACTAATGATGGGTTTCTGTTTTCGAAACATGTTTGTTTTTTAATTTTTTTTTTAGTAAAGTTATAGTTAAGGAAAAAATACTTTTTAATTAATCCGCAATTAAATTATTATTATTATTACATACACAAAATGTTTCAAATTGATATAAAATTGTATTTTTTTCTAGAAGTTTTATTACATTTTATGAGAGTAACATATTTCAGCTTGCTTAGAAATTATCATGTTTGAAATATACGAGTATAGGTAAGAACATAATATGATTGTAACGAATATCTAATATTGATATATAAAAAAAAATTAATTGATTGAGGCCATATTTTTGTTTTTAATAATCACTTTTGATTGTTTAAACACATTGTTCGCATGTCGTGAGAAGTCAGAGAAATGGAATGAAAAATAACAGTGTGCCGGTTTTTTATTTCTTCCTATTCCTTCGAAGAGAAGGCATGATGGTCAGTTAGCTAATTTCATAAATAAAAATCAAAATGGGTTTCTAAAAAATACATGTTATGTATATTACATTTGATGGGAGTGAGCTTGAGCTTCGCCATGCTTTGTCATTATCATTTAAGTACATCCTAGCAAACCGAAACATGTCATGCCATAAAAGAGAAAACTTCCATAAAATATACAACATCTAGAAACTGCTGTTATTTTTAATATCAAATATATAATGAAAATAAATAAATAAATTGTGAGAAATCTTTTAAAAATGTATATTTAGTCCAAATTTGTTACAAAATGTTTCTGTCTTCGACCGGTTTCGGCAGCTCGCTGCCATCTTCAGAAAGATAAGAAGATGGCAGCGAGCTGCCGAAACCTGTCTAAAAAACAAACATAAGTGGATTTTAACCAAATATACATATTGAAAAGATTTTTAAATTTTTTATTTTATTTTCATTATTTACAATGAACTTCTACCATGAAATTTAAATAACATTAATTTTTAAATATACTATTATATATTAAAATAATTAGAAACGTGGATAGGTTTTTCTTATTTTAAAATCTCCCCTGCGTGAAAAAGTACAACGATTGGTTATTTTTGCAGGTTTAAATTTTTTAAATCGCTTTTGAACTGTAATTGTGGTATCCAATATTAAAATGGAACCGTCCTTCCACCTCATAATGTGATATAATCAATTGTCTCTAGCCACAAGTAAGCGATCTCACCCCTCGACCATTTTTCTCACCGCAGGAAACCAGGGGGATGAACGCACTTTATTCGCGAACAGGATATCTTCTTCACATGCAAATGTGACAGTAACAAATGAAGATAAACCTGCGGACACTTACTTTTGAAGGAATAAATAGACACGGATGATGCAAAATCCAATTGGATTTTATTGACGAACGATAAGTATGTGTACGAAAATACCATTGTTCACAGCCACATTGCTTTTTGTACGGTTTCAATCCAAGATATTGGTTTGCAGCAAAGTCTAATAATTTTGCTGGTTTTTGGGATGTCACTTTAATGAGATAGTTTCCCGTTGCTTTCCACATTTTTGTAAACAACAGGTTATTTTAAAACCAATTACTGTATATGAGTACATGTTTTAACTATTGATTCTTATGAGACGTGATAGGTAGGCAATCTATTGCAATTTTATTGTCACGTAAATTCTACACCAAAGAACTAACTAACTAACTAACCATCATGCCATTTCCCCGGAGGGGTAGGCAGAGAGAATGGATCGCCACAATGCTCTGTCCTGGCATACCTCTCGAGCTTCCTCTACATTCATACATCGTACCATGCATGAACGTCGATTATTCCGACTTCGAATGTGGCCGCCTTTTAGTAATTGATTAATTTGGTCGTGTCATGTTTTCCTCGGTCGTCCTCGGCTTCTTTTTCCACTCACGCTGCTTGTGTACAACTTCTTAAACCATTCTACTCTCATCCATTCGTTCCATTTGTCCAAACTATCTCAGGGATCCTTTTTTAATTTTATCAATGATGCAGTCATCTGCCTTACATTTCTTTCTTGTTTCATCGTTCGGTATTCTATCATACAACGTTTTCCACCAACATTATTCTTAGTGATCTCATTTCTACGGAGTTTATTCTGCTTTCATCCTTCTTTTACCAGCTCCAAGCTTCACTTCCATACATGAGGGTTGGCACTATAACTCCATTGTGTACTGCCATCTTTGCTTCTGTGGATATATTTCAACAATCACACTACATCGCCGGGAATCGATTTTTTGAGTAGGTGTTATTTTCCCGGACTGTTAACAACATAGTTAGATTTTAATACAACTCTTGTCAAGACTTATTGTCATGTTTTAAAAAGACAAATTTCAATGTGTTGCCCTCCCCTTGAAAAGGAAAAGTGTTTTTAATATTATTATAATAATAAACGCGAATGTTTAATGGTTTTACTTTGTTTTTAATTCATATAATTTCTTAAACAAATATCAGTTACAAATTTGTTTCGCCTTGCGAGGGCATTTTCAAACTGAACCTAGTCGCCAAACAATGTGTCCTTATATTGATTTTAAAAAACTTTAGGGTAATTATAATGGAATAATTACAATGGAGTTTTACAAAACTAAAACCTCAACAATCAATATATTTTAAATATGTTCAACTACCAAGTAATGGCTTCGTATCAAAGTTTATATTCCAAATTGTTCTAAACTGACTAACCATCATGCTGTTTCCCCGGAGGGGTAGGTGGAGAGGATGTATCTCCACATTGTTCTATCCTGGCATAATTCTCGCGCCTCCTATACATTCACACATCGTGACATGCATGCTCGTCGATTGTTCCTACTTCGAACATGGCCGCCTATCAGTAATTTATTATTTTGGTCAAGCCATGTCTTCCTTGGCCTTCTTCGACTTCTTTTCCCATTCATAATACTTGTAAATATCTTTTAAACAACTCTTCCCTTATCCATTCGTTCCATATGCCCAAACAATCTTAGTGACTAATCCGCCTTACACGCATTTCTTACTTCATCATAAGAAATCCTATCATACATTTTGTTTTCGCGTATTCTTCTTAGTGAACTTATTTCTACCGCATTTATCCTACTTTCTTCATTCTTCTGCCAACTCCAAGCTTCATTTCCATACATACTTCCATACATAACTTCCATACAATTCCACACACTGTTCCTTATTTTCAATCACTTATTTAATCGCCCACTCAATCTACAAACTGACAATTCTAATGACATAAATTTATGGATGCATAGGTGCTAATTTCATTTTAATAATGATCATGTCAAAAATTAAAACTAGACCCCATCTGTTGATTATAACTCATATTAATTAATAACTAACCCCGTTACCGCAATTACGCTTACATAACTCACTCATTACCCCAGATACAGGGCGGTCATTCCTTGCTTATTAAATTATTTCCAGCGCTAAGGACACCTCGGTCCATTTGCATATATTGCTAGCACGATGACGTAATAGAGGGTGTTGTGAAAAAAAAATACAATTTAGACCCCGTGTAATCCGCAAAAGGGTTAATTAAATTAAAACGCTTCGTCGGTCGCATCACGAGGGAGAACGGACCAAATAGTCACCGAAATATAATTCTAATTCGCTTTTACTCATTGTCTTAAAATTACACGGGCTTCAATATCATAACTCGTATTTCAGTACTCCATTATAAAATAACATTCTCAAAATTTCCAGTTTATATTAATCCAACTACAGATTAACGAATTATTAATGAATTTAACTATTTTTTATACTTTTTGTAAACCTGTTTTAAAGGTCTTACTCCTGGTAATGTGTGTGTAAAACCATCAAAAAACGTCGGGAAAAAAATTCTCTAAAGTTAAAAAAACGGTTTTAATTCATAAAAAACCGTCGTTATGAAATTCCACACTGTAAATGTCTTGCGTTTATCAAAAATTATAGAAAATTAATCAAATAAGATGATATTTTTACAAACTTTTACTAGTACTGCAAGCGACATTTGTATATTTGACTACACACGTAAAGCGTTAAGTTAAACCAGCCTCCTCCTTCGGAGAGACTGTGAGGTGGTTAATTAGTCAGTTTTTATTTATTTAAATTTTTTTATTTTCTACCCAAAGAGATTAAACGTAGTATATGTTAGATAATTTCATTTATCCGAAATAACTAACCTAATTAATTGAATATACAATAAATGTATTCAATAAAGGTGGTGGTCTAGGGGATAGAACGCTTGGCTCCTGATCCAGGGGACATGGGTTCAAGCCTGGACACGACCAGATTCCTTCTTCATAATAATCAGCTATTTTCTGCTCACATTGAAGATTGTAAAATAAATTCTAATATCATTGATTAAAATCGTTGGTATTAGTCTTTTTTTTTTTAAATAAAAAATAAAAAAAATTAAATATGGTACTTCACGTCAAACATCGACCAGTCTGTCGATATCAGCGAGTCTAGCAAAACCGGTTATATTATACTGAAATATATACAAAAGTAGAAATAATAAATCTTGTTTTATTTAATTATTATTAAAAGTGAACTTCCATCAAGAGAATTCTGTAAAATCATTCGATTTTCTTGAAAACATGGTTGTTTAAAATTAATATTTAGTTTAATTCCACTTATTTTTCTTCTAGTTCGGACGGGTTAGGGTAAAGCGTTGTAATAATTGAGTCTTTTGGGACATATATAATGTTAATAAAAAAATACATGTCAAAACAAAAATAAATACTGTTAACCTCTTGCGATACTCTCATATCGAATCGAATTTAAAAAAACTTTGAGCTTTTAGCTGTATGCATTTTGTGCTCTTTTTTCAATAGTGAAATACTGTACACAATTTTCCTATGTACGTGTCTACGGCGTACAGCATCCGAGCATAAAAATGAGCGTTATGTAAAAACGCACGCTTTAGAACACGCAACCGCCTGCCCTTCTCTCCCCGTTAACCCATCGCGCTCCACAAATGTCCGCCCGCTATTGTTCCCGGCGGGTATTGGAGCGGCAACCCTTTCTGTCACTAAGCACACACTTTATTCCTACGGCCAACTGTTGACATTAAAGTTAAATAATATATTAGCGGACGAATGCTCATTCCGTACGAACTAATCCCCGATAATCGCTGAATATTTGATGCCCGCCTGGTACAAATGCTGCCGGCGCTACCCGGAGATCAGATGGACCGAGGAGATTTAGTGTCGGTAAATATTTGATCGCAGATAGAAAACAAATTGAGTTTGAAAGTCAAAGGATACACTGGACTCTGTGGACCTGAATAAATAATTTCGAAATTCAAATATACGGTGAATATCAAAAGTATGTCGCGTATTGTGTTTTAGTAATTTAAATCTGTTAATATTTGCAACATGTTCTAATACAATAAACCAAGTATATATTATACATTAGTGATTAAAAAGTATTAACATTTTGATAGAAGTGTGCATAAGTTGAAGCAAAATAAAACTATTTACATATTACCCACGGTGAAGGAAAGGACTTACAAAATCAATAGATATTTTAAACAATTGCTGATTGACCAAGAAAAATTGGTCACGTAAGAAGAATCTTCTTACTCAGCCTATTCCCATCCACTCCTGGACAAAGGCTTCCTCTATTTGTTTCCATGTCACTCTGTCCTGTGCAGACTGCATCCAGGTTATTCCGACGTGTCTGTTCAGATCATCCTACATACAATATTTTTAATTTACGTCACTACAATCGCTTTATGATACTATTGTAATAAAATAAATAATAACTCTACAACATTCAGAGTAGCATTTAAATAGATTGTATCACATTTGATTGGCGTAATTAAATCCAGAGATTTGACTATATTGCACCGCATTTGCAGTTGTCCGGGAGTTATACAAATTTCTATTTGAACACTTTATGTTTCATTAAAGGTATCAGCTCATAAAAGCCGCTCTTTACTGCAGATCCTGGCGGAGAATGGATGTATGCGGTGAACAATGAAACCCGCGCACAATGGACGCCACGAGGAGCAATTTAAATTCAACCGTATAAGTCGGGACCGTCCGGCAGTTGAAGTGTTTGATGACGGGTGCTTTGCAGTTTATAGTTACAGGTTCGATACTCGTTTCGTATTACAGCTTCTAGTATATAATTATTTTGAACTGCGTGCATGGCGGATGAAAGCGCTGTAAACAAAACACTGAAAGGATTATAAGTATCCATAGCTGTTCATCCAATACATCTATTATATAAACAGAATGCATAAACTTTATAATGAGTACCGCGATAAAACTGTTCTCTTTGGCAGTTTTCAGTTTTAAGTGCAAAAAATATTGGTACTACTTCAAATCAAATCAAATAAACATTTTGAATGTATACAAATACTTGTAGACAAATACTGGATTTAACCCATTGCGGGTTAGTCATTTTTAAGGATTAATTGTATCTCAATAGAGATGTAAATTGTTTTTTTGGAAACAGAATATGGTAGTCGAGGCGCTTACAGAACTTAAGCGTTAAGATTATGCTTAATGCTTACACCTAATCTTAATGGATGGCGCTAGTGTAGATTGAACTAAAAAATGTGAAGTGTTTCTCAACATGGTGGTATGTATACATCTTCCAAAAAATATGTATGTGTCGAACGTGGTGGTCGTAAGAAGGGTGGAATGGAGAATGTTGTTAAACATAAAGCGATCGATAATCCAACCAATGACAGGTAAATCCTGTAAACGCCTCGACTACCATATTCTGTTTCCAAAAAACAATTTACATCTTCGTCTCTATTGAGATACAATTCGTCCTTACAAATCAAATCAGTTTATTTTCTCAAAAGATATTACAAACAAAAATTACAGTTTAAGGCTATCTATTGAGAACAGGTAAAGTATATTTTATATTATAGTATAATACCAGGAATGCATGAGCGATGATTCGACTTTAGAAATACAAGATACTCTCTTAAATCAAGAGTGAACGTACTTTCACTAGAGATTTCAAACGTCGATCTCCGACGCGATCGTGTTCAGCAAGTTTGATTGCTTTCCCCACCGGCATCACCAGAAGCTGGTTAGTTCTGCATGTTGAGAGATAAAACAGTCTGTGCTGTCGGAGATAACCATCCGAAACATAAAGATGGATACCCTCTAAGATGACGGATTCTCAAAGAATACCATGATAAGTAAGAGCGTGGTATAGACCCATCCCTCATTATCTGTAGACTATTAGTCCCTAGCATGCTCAAGAGCAATGCAGTGGGATAAACTCTCAAAAAACTCCCTCATCTAGATAACCCCTATAGTGCGGCTGGCTACATTTGCAGTCAAAAAAATGGTTTCGAATTGCGACAGTCTACATTTGCAGCTCATATATGAATGTACGAGTATCTTGTTAACAGTTTTACTGAAGTTCTTTACTACTGAATGGTGCGTAGTATTGTGATGAACTGGAACAATATGTTTGGGCTGCGAATGTAGTAAGTCAGCTGCAATTCGAGGTCATTTTTTAGACCAAATAAATAAATTTAGAAACTTGGTCCAATTTCTTACTGTGAGAATGAAGATCATCTCTAAACATGTTGTGAAATATTTTTGTTTTTACAACTTGTTTTATAAGTTAACCACCCAAAGTATTTGAACGTACGTGATACGTTCACTTTGACTGTACCATTCTGCGCTATCCCGTAGCACGTACGCGCTTGAGAAAAAGTAATGTACCTAAAATGTACAAACTGTTAGGGATACGCGCGTGTGCCAACAACACTTGAGTACAAGTCTTCATAAATATGATAGTCTTACAAGGGGCAGGCAAAGTGTGCGGCCGAGTATTTGACGTTTCGCAATTTAAAAAAATAAAATTAAGATATAATTAAATTTCATTAATAAAAAACCTGCTTTTTTTGCACGTTTCTCAGAAAATTACCTGAAGGTAGGGCGGTTAAGTGGATATATGGTAAATAGTAAAAATAATTCTGCTTCCAAAAATAAAATAACATTACATGAATACTGATTTACATGCATATAACTTCAAATGGTTAATTTACCACAAACAATTATCATAAAAGCATTATTACAGGGGCAAGTTAACCAAAGGACTCAAATTACCTAAGGCGTCATAATTTCTCAAAGTAGTACAAACAGAAACAATATCCATTACTACACATATAACCACCAACCTTCAGTACTGCAATAACTTCGAATTTACGATGCCCTTTGATTATCTTCGGTCTCGGCTTAAGGACACATTAATAAGTGTAGTGTCCTTCCTACCTCACCAATACAATGTACCAACCAAAAATTGTATACTGCTGTTTGAATCACGTTATTCGCTTCAACGAGGCACCTATTTTAGGTGCCCAAAAAGCGGAACACATATCAGCAAGGACTTATTTCAATCAATAGCAAGAAAGATGACTAATACCAATAATAATTATCTTTTGCAGGAATCCATCAAAACAGCTATTATGCTTTAAATGTATGACCGAAAGCAGGTATTTTGTTTGTATGCGGTTTCACCCTTATTTCTTCCCCCTTGGGGTGTTGGAGACTTCTTAGTGGAGGTAGTTTCTAATTATTTAGCAAAGTTTGCATCTGTTTGCGCAAGCGGTCCAAGAATTTGAATAGATAGAGTCATCTTACACACAATACAAGGTGCCATGAAACTTAGCACTTCAGTTAAGTGATGATCAAAGGCGTCTCGTAACATCATAATAAATTTATTGAATTCAGTATTTTTCGTTTTAAATATAGCATTCAACCATTAAACGTGAAATATTAAAAAATATAAAGGTAAATTAAGCAAATATAGTCATAATAGAACGTGAAATATAAAAGGTATATTAAGCAAATGTAATAATAAAAAATAATAAAAATTATATATTTTAAACGATTGATAGAGATCGGTATCTAGGTAAGGGTAATTATATTAATTATAATTGTTATTTGTATATTAATGAAAAAAAATATTTAAAAAAATAATGAAAACATACAAATAACAATTATAATTAATATAATTACCCTTACCTAGATAATGAACTCTATCAATCCTTTAAAAAATATTTTTAAAAAAAAATTATTATTATATAATATTTACTTAAGATTTTTACACCGCGAAAGGCGAATTGCATCCAAAATGTGTTCATAAAGAGTTATATAAAGAAATGATTTTCATAAAAAATATGGTTAGTGGTGTGGTTTAATTTGTTAGCCTGATGAAGATCCGTTTTAAGCGAAACTGGTCAATAGTTTTAGAGGAAACTGCGTGATGGTTAGTTAGTTAATTAATGTTTTTAATTGAAATTTCTTGGTAGAAGTTCATTTTAAATAATAAAAACAATATTAGTTAGTTAGAAAACAAATCTTAGTTAGTTAGCTAATTTAAAAGTTATTAAAGTTATTAATAATATTGTAAATCCTTCATCAAACACGAACATTGGTTTTCTAAAAAGTGTTTTAATTTTGTTAGTTTCAGAGTGAGGCCATTCTTGATAAGAATCATTTGAACCAGCAGATCACGTCACACGGAAGGCGATGGAAATGGACCAATGATCCAGAAGACGTGCTAAACTGAAATGAGTCTCAAAAGAGACCCGGTCCCACAGACGCCACCTAGGACTAGTCCAGGAGACCCCATACAATAATAAACAACCCCAAGTAAATGAGGCAAGTCTAGAAAGAAGAAGAAGATAATTTTATTTATTGTAGGGTAACATACAGTGATTGTTGATACAAATGCAAATGAACAAACTAACAGTTAAATAAAGACATAGAAGGTTACCCGCCGCTTACCCGAAGTTGTTATACGACGCAGCGGCGCCCCTTCGTCAGCTTCGCTCAAACAATCCCTAGACTCGCCCCCCATCCACGCAGGACTTACATTAGCTGGAGAATGCACCATTCCAGAAAAAAAGCAAAAGGCAAAAGGGTATCTAGGCCACATTTTACCCAGTTTAATTTCAATCCACTTCTATGTCCCAATCTAACAAAACAAAACAAAATATGGTACATGCTTTTATGACCTATTATAAAATTATGACAGAGAAGAAGTATTTTATTTTTTTTTCATGTTAATCCGTGTGCCGCAACTGCCTCCGTACTGGTAAGGGACAACTTCCGGTTATAAACTGCGGCCAATCCGTTATCCGGTCGTTCCGCTATTGTGCGAATGCCGAACTAAATCCGCTGTCGTTATTCAGCGTGTCGGTCGCCCATCTTCAGGTGGCAAGGGTGGGCGGTAGTGGTTGAGGAAGTGGAGGGAAATAGGAGCCAAAGTGATTGTGTAAACTAACGAGACAACTTCAAGTTTTGGACGTCACTCTGAATAGATTCCAATTCAATTCAAATACATTCCTTTGTTTTTTGTTCATTGTGTTTTGCCTGGCGATGCTGTCTAGGATTCATGTAAAATAATTACTTGAGTTAAATAACTAACCATTACACCGTTTCTCTCACTTTGTTATTTATTGTTTCTTGAACAATGATATAAAACTCCATATTAAATAATTAATACGAATGAAAACGTCTGTTTTCTAAAAGTTTTATTACATTTTATGGGAATAACATGTTTCACCTATTTAACCCATCATCAAATGTTATTCCAAAATTATAATAAAACTTCTAAAAAACAGACGTTTTCGTTCATATTAATTATGCTCTCACTTCCTCGACATTCATACTTCAGGTAATTTGTTATTTTATAATGCATACTCTGAAAACTTTGCTATATTTCAGATCTATTAATATCTGATTAATAAAATTAGCATTTTGTCTAACTTAAATACTCATCCCTTTAACACAATAATGTTTCATTATAAGCCAAGTAAGCGATACGAATAAAATAAATATAATATATGTACCAACTAAAAAATTCTAAAATTGTAAAAAAATCAAACAATATCAATGTTACATTTATTACTAAAAAATTTAAAATATGTTTAATTATTAACAAATATCTAATCAACTATATAAAATTCCAAAGAAAAATATAAACAACTCTAATTAAAAGTTTTTTTTTTTGTATTTAGTCTTCCTCCTAGTATACAATTGATAGTCGATAGTAAGATTTTTTAATTAATGAATATTAGCATTTCGCAACATTAAAGCAACAGAACGATTCTCTATCAATTTTATGTAATTATATTTATTTGTATTCGTATCCTTTGAATAAAAGATATTAAATATTTAAGAAAATAAAACGTTTTCCAATATACGTTTTATATAATATAATAACAATAATATATGTAATTAATACGGATGAAAACGTATGTTTTCTAGAAGTTCACCTGTCTAAGTCAAATGTAAATAACTTTAATAAATTTCAAATTTCAAAGTTCTTACAATGGAATTTCACAGTGTTAACGCCTTAACTTTCAATAAATAAATAAATATTTGTAGTATTTCAGCGCTTTGTATTTATAAATATATTGAATTAAGTGCCACATTTCAATTTGCTAGAGCATTTGTCAAACTGTAACAAACGAACTGTTAAATAACTAAAAATTATGTCAAAATATAATACGAACATTCAGCCTAATGGTATATATAGTGATATACCATAACATACAAGTACAGTATTAATTTTGGAAATCATAACTCAAATATCAATCGATGCGTATCTCACAGTACGCATCTAGAGTAGTAAGAATATGCCCTTAAGGATACGCAAGATTAACGTCCCGTATCCTTGGTTATCCTGTCTTAGATTCATTGTGTTGCCACACAATATATTGTGAACCTTAAGATGATTGTATCCAGCCATTAGTACAGGAGTCCTCTCTGCATTAATTTTAATGTCCTGTGTAAAACGGAATGGATCTAAGTTTAATGTTCGGCGAATCACTTAAAATAATAGTTTCACCCTAAAGCGGTATACTGAGGAAGCTGTAAATTTCCTTATCATTTGATTTAGAAGCTAAATTAATTATTTACGCGCGATCATAAAATTACGTTTTGAACTAACGGGATTTATTGACTATGGTGGACTCGTAAAACATAGGTTATCCACTTAAAATAGATAAATGGGAGCGTTATCTGTAATCACACATGTACATAGATCCGTATATACATATATATATAGGATAATACATTATATAATAGTAAACTGAGGAATTATGGCACCATGGTTAAAATGCCGCACTTAGTTTAAATCTTGGCTATATTCGTTGATAAGTAAAATACGGCATTACTAGTCGACACAGTAGACGATTGTCTATTGCTCTTCGTAAATATGTAAGGATAAGCAAATAAAAAGCACATTATTATTTTCTTATCCCTTCCTTTTTTTTCTTACCCCCACCACTCTGACTTCGCATTATTTGTAGTTATTTGTACATTTTAACATTTAGTTGCATTTCCTAGAAAATTTCTGTGCTAATTCAAGGACGTTCAACATCTTTTCGATTATCCCTTTCTCTCTCGCACGCTATCCTCTGATTTCAACACCGTTTATTATTATATAGGGTGTTTTTTTAGAGGTTTGGTTTTTAAACTAGCAACATTGTTTCTATAGACGGTCAATTTGACAGTTAACAGTTGATTTGTAGTTAATACGTTTTGCCATTTTATTATAATTATACTGACGTCAATGTAAGGGTAAGTGTTCAAATAATAATACACTAAATTTCGTTTAAAAGACTTTCTTAGAATCGAGTATTGGCCATACTGATGGAGAAACCAATGGGAGGCCTAACCAGCGGACCAAGTTTTTATTTTCATTAAATATAAAATTTTATATTTTACATAATTGTTCCAGAAATAACAAATATGCTTTCGTTAATATTTAACCTGTATACTGCGACTGGCTACATTTGCAGTGCAAAAAAATTATCTCAAACTATGGCAAACTACATTTGCAGCTCATATTCGAATGTATACTCTACTTATTCTTCTTCTCCTTTTAGACCTATGGTGTGTTCCTGTAGTCAGGCTCGCCTCTCTTGGGAGGTGGACTTCCAACTATACTTCTATCTCTTTGGCGGTCTTCCGGGAAGACGGTAGCCAACAGGAATCTGATGGGCCACAACGTGTGGGATTCTGGATTCGGCCCAAATCCGAAAGAGAAAAGAGGAAAGTTGATAATCAAGGCTAGTACTAAAACAGACTCGAATGTATAATATATATTTATAAAAAAAATTTTATTTCAGCTCCTTATTACTAAATTTTACCTAATATTTTGTTGAACTTGGACACTCTGAGCTGCAAATGAAGTACGATTTAATTTATGACCAATTTTTTTCACTGTTAATGAAGGCACCCGCACAATGGGTGTTAATATGGAGAACTTACATCACTGCTTAAGAAAATATTAATTAGTTTATATGCTTCATTTTGAATTAATTGTGAACTTCTTTCCCTGTTCCGTCATCTCAACGAGATACCCTCTTATGTCACTACTCCACTTAGCTCAAACATCTGATGAAAAGCCTCCCCTGCGTGATTTAACACATATCACGCCTACACCTCTTCGAAATGTTAAAATGTTCAAATTGGATGGCGCCCCAAGTTTAAAACGTTCGATATCTCAGGACCGTTACAAACAAAACTCTTCCTTATGTCAAGGGCTGTTAAGTACAATTTTAGCTTACTAATCAGGGTGGATTTCAATTATGGATTTCATGCTCGCGGGGAGATTCGCTGATGATTGCGAATGACTTGCGAAATGACAGTTGAAATAAATGCTTCCGCGTGACTGATCTTTTTGTCGAATGCGGGGGATAATTTCAATTCAAATATGGAACGTTAATATTATACATATATACGAATATAACAGTAAACGAGCATTATTTCTCAGTTAATCAGAATGAGTTTTATAAACAAAAATAAATAATTAGTTATTTCTAGAACAATTATGTAAATCACCCTATTAAATAATGAATATAAATTAGAACGTCTGTTTTCTAGAAAGCCTATTATATTTTATGGGAAATTTGAAAATGCCTTAGAAAGGCGAAACATGTCATTCCCTTAAAATATTATACAATATAATAAAACTTTTAGAAAACAGACGTTTTAATTTATATTAATAACGAAAACAAATTATAGTTCAAATTAAATCAGTTGAAAATATCAAATTATAATTTGCATAACACCATTCCCCCAGCAGCCCCTTAAATCGAGCACCGTGAGAGCCGGTCGTCTAGCATGGATTGGGCACGTATGCCAAGCCGAAGAGACCAGAGCAATCAAGACCCTGTACGCGTCTAGACCGACTAGAGTAAGACCTCTAGAAAGGCCTAGACAGCGCCTAATGGACAATGTTCTGGCTGACCTGGCTAGGTTGGGCGAATCGGACTGCTGGGAGCAAAAGGCACAGGATCGAGGAGCTTGGCGAAAAATCATCAAGGAGGCTAAAACTCTTCAAGAGTTGTATGGCCATAGGAAGTAAGTAAGTAAGTATAACACCATTCTTGGATAAATAACTGGGGGGTAGAATAGGTTATTGACTTCTTAATATCAACTTTAATGTAACATATTAAAATCGAATTTGACAGACGTTATAATGCATTAACGTTGGATTGCATGCTATTAGCTGGTTCAGCATACGCTTTTCAATATTCGTATTTTCGATAAATGACATTTAAAGTCGTTCGTTGCGTTGCTGTTTACTTTTGTTTGCACGTGTGTTTGCAACCTTTTTTTTCATCTATACTATATATCTTCTATGTTCGCCATACTTTGTGTTGTAGATGTTTTATTTGTCTTTTTCTTTTTTATATACTTTGAATATACAAAACTAACTTTTTTTTTAATTAAGATTACATATCAGACATGTTTCAGACAACCGGTCCTTCTTCAGTGATACATATTATAAAGATACTTGTTTACAAACATGATCAGATGTTATAAATAAATTTCTATAACATCTGTCAAAACTGATCACATTTGTAAACAATTTTATAATATTTTAAATATGTATCACTGAAGAAGGAATGGTTGCCCGAAACATGTCTGATACGTAATCTTAATTTTTTTTAAAGTTGGTGTTAAAAAGAAAAATACAAATATACTACGTATATTTTGTTATGCCAAAACCGATCTTAGCCATAAACATAAGTGGACTTTAACTAAATACGCTTTTCTTTATTTTCACTATTTTATACAAGTGGTGTTAGTACAATACAATAGAAAAAGTCAAGGGAAGGTGAAGAAAACATGGCGTAGACAAATCAATTAATTACTAAGGCGGCTTCAAATGTGATAAAATCGACAAGAGTGTGTTAGGTTAGAACATTGTAGCGTTGCATTATTTCTGCTTACCCCTTTATTATATGAGTATTTTGTACGGATCTAAAAAAAAAAACACAAAGATTACGATTCAAATTTGAATACAATTCGATTGGAATACTTTTTTTAAAATTCGAATGAACTTTTAAATAAGCATTAGGGGTAAAACTTGTAATTGACTTGCACCCGATTTACAGAGTCATTTAAGGCGCCAGGCATAATTGCAGTTTGGCGTATCAACCGCTCTTTGAATCTTCACCCCCGAGCGGGGCACCCTTGGATTCGCGCCCCCATGAACCAGACAATGATTGATGAAGCCCCACACATCATAGGGAATTGTATCGCATATTTAATTTGCCGCCCACTCTACCGGATTGAGTGGTTTTGCTAGAATTAAATCATCGTCTGCTTGACTGTGAAATTACTTTTAAAAGCATATTGATCAAGCCAAAAACATAGACTTTTCACACTTTTTTTAATCGTACTTATTATTATTATTATTTTATTGAATCGCTCTTTACATCATGACAGAATGAGCCAAATCGATGTAAAGGGTACTTATAGCTATTATAGGGATTCTCGTGACATGTGATAGGTAGCTAATCTATCGCCATTTTATTGTCACGTGAATTATACACCATACCAAAGACAGTGTGACAATCACATTGACCTCGCCGGGAATCGAACCCGAAACCTTCGGGGTGGCAGTCAATGCACTTACCACTCGGCCACGAAGGTCGTCATTATTACGTCAAATAAAAAAATACAAGTTGCCTCCCGTGAAATATTCACTTTTAATGTAAATATTTTTATTCAAACTTGTTGAAAAATTCACAATTAACAACACCAAATTATTTTCCTTTCGTTTCTACACTACTGTCATACAACAATAATCAGATCAACATTCAAAATAATACAGACACGTTCTCGGGCATACGCATCGTGTGCATTTCGATTTACTTTCGGAGAGAATAGAAGTATTCCTCTCTCGCTCTCTTGTATTCAAAATATTCTTGTGCTCTTTCTTGACGACATCCAAGTTTTTGCCCATTTATCTTTTGACTAGTTGCAGCCCGTGAAATATACCCGAAAGTAAGCCTTATTCCACGTTAACGTAAGTTTGTTTGTTTAATGATGTACAACAATAATCAGAACAAAATTCAAAATAATCCAGAAACCTTCTCGGGCATGCGCATCTTGTGCATTTCGAATTGCTTTCGGGGAGAAACTAAGTATTAAGCGTTAGTGATTCCATTCCTTATTTTTAAATAAATTTAAAACGAAATACATGTATATAATTCATATTACGATTGACCATTGATTGATTATATAATATCTTATAAGGATTGAGACGAAGATGTTAATTGTTTTCTGGGAACAGAATATGGTAGTCGGGGCGCTTACAGGACTTATGACCTGTCATTGGTTGGGTTAAGCGATCGCTTTATGTTTAACAACATTCCCCATTTCTCACTTCTTACGACCACCACGTCTGACAAATTTTAGGAAGATGTATATATGCTAGAATGCTACGCTGCACTTCACATTTTTTCGTTCAATCTACCTAGCGCCATCCATTAAGATTGGGTAGTATATCCATCTATAGTCATAAGCGAACGATATGTGACAGAATCTTAAATGCTGATATAAGAAAGGAATGTAGAGCGGAAGAAGGTATTATAAACACAATTATGAAAGGATCGCTGCGTTGGTTCGGACATATGGAGCGCATGGATGGAGAAAGAATGGTTAAAAAAGTATACGTTAATGATGTAAATGGAGTACGGAGTCGAGGCAGACCGAAGAAAACATGGCATGACCAAATTAATCAAATTTTAAAGGTTGGTCATGTTAGAAGTCGGAAGTATGACTCACTGTATGAATGTGGAGGAAGCAAGAGAGTTGTGCCAGGATAGAGTAGTGTGGCGGTTCATTCTCTCTGCCTATCCCTACGGGGAAACGGCGTGATGGTTTGTTGTTGTTGTTGTTGTTTAATAATTTATGGAAATTACATATTTCGAATTTCCAAGACACAAACATTTAATAATCGATCTATTTTTTAAGAAAATACATGTTTACACTCATTTTAATTATTAAATATCTAGTTTTACATTGTTGTTCAATAATCAAAAAAAAATTTCATTATTTTCAAAAAGTCATTTTCATTATCTTCTATTCTTACTCCACGTTAATACAGAACAAATAATTTAAAGCGACTGACTTCAATACCTTTGTTCCCCCGCAGATACTGCCGAGTCAGAGATGGGATCTGTGTACCATTTGAATACTTTATCTGTGGACCGCGTTGAGTGGAATGGAGGAAGTGACAAATAAATCATCCCTAAACATAAATCACCGTTCAACCACCGCGGACCGAAAATATGGCGCTAGTGGCGAAACGGGAGATAATAATGCACTCCGCCTACCTATTAGGTATGTGATACTTCGAATACGAGTACAAAAGTACATATAACATATTTTTTTTTATATACAACAGATCGTTTGAACCCAATTACTGTACACATCTTATTTTTGTCATGACACGTGATAGGTAGTTAATCTATCTTCATTTTATTGACACGTGAATTTATTTATTTATTTTATTTATTTAATAAAGTTGAAAAGTAAACCGTAAACATTTTATAACTTATAAAAGAATATTTTATAAACAATTAAATAAATAAAAAATATTTTTATTGTATACAAATACTTGTAGACAAATACTGGATTTTACCCATTACGGGTTAATCATCATTAACTGGTCAAAGTTAAAAGCATATAAAAATTGGAGGGTTTTCTCCAGGCGTTGTCTAGTAATGTGTGATAATTGGGTTGATAGCCTTTCCCATTACATAAATAAAAAAATTCTGCTTAAATCTAATCTCAATAGATGGCGCTAGTGTAGAATGAACTAAAATATGTGAAATGTTTCTTAACATGGTAGGCATATATAAAACTTTCAAAAAATTATTGTCAGACTTGGCGTTCGTAAGAAGGTAGGAATGGGGAATGTTGTTAACATAAAGCGATCGCTTAACCCAACCAATGACAGGTCATAAGTCCTATAAACGCCTCGACCACCATATTCTGTTTCCAAAAACAATTTACATCTTCGTCTCTATTGAGATACAAATAATCCTTAAAAAATATAATTACATTTATAATTCCAATAGTACGTAAATAATACGTAGTTAAGTAAATATATTTTTTTAGAATAAGCCTTTATTTAATTCCTCTTTGTAGATTCTGTGGATAAGGTTTTAAAAAAATGTCGTTTCATAAATGCATTCTTTCGTTTTCACGTGAAAGTGAAATCCCATTAAAAATTCATTTTTACAGCTATTGGCAATTTCGACTTACAGGGATACTGTGAAAAAAAACGAGCTTATGAAATGTAGTCTAAACAAGGGAAGCCACGAGACAAAGCGATGTTTATGTAGACGAAATATTCGGCATCCGGAAAAATTGAATTACCTTGCAAAATTACGATACTCATCGTTACAAGAGCGGAATCGCCCCCACACAAAAAAGCACCCCGATTGATATTGCCTGAGACAATGTCGGATTTTACGAGTTAATATTTTTAGTTTTGCAAGTCACCTCGTTACTATGAATAATGAGAAATAGTGGAAAAGCACCAAAACCATTTAAGTAAATTGGTATTATAACAAATATAGTATAACAGATACATCATAATTTATAAATTTTAGTAGTTTTAAGTATTTGTTATAATGCGACCTGTCGTTATGTGTTTTGTGTGTTATTATGTATACCTGTCATTTTCTGTGTTTTGTGTGTTTACTTCTATGTGTTATTACTCGTATGTGTACCCGTCATTATATACGAGTATGTTTAACGAGTTTAATTCTATGTATTACTATTTATTATATTATTATACGAGTATATAATTCTACCTGTTCCATCAAAATCAAATTATTGTATTTTTGTTCATTGTCATGATTTCATTTATATATTTTCATTGTCATAATTCCTTCTGCTTTGTATGTTCTTATGTGAATCATATGAATTATATGCTATTGTTCTAATGTGAATTTTATGTTATTGTACTTATTTTGTAAAAGCCATTGTGGCGTTCATGCTTTAAATAAATAAATAAACTATTATTATAATGGACACATCATCAAATGATTTAACTGATATCTCTTGATGAAAGTTCATTTAAAACAATAATTCAATATAATGATATTTTTTTAAAACGAATTCCGCGTTTGTCTTTATTTGACAGCGACCGGTTTCACCAGGCTCGCTGGCATCGACAGACTGGTGACACTATTGCAAACCGAGTCCTTTATATACATACAGATCAGGGGGGGGGGTAATAAAGACAAATGTGGAAGTACTTATAATAACAACGTTTTATTTAATTATTACTGATACGTCATTTAAGAACATACAAAATTATTTAGAACTAGTTTCAATCCAAGGAAAAGATTTGCAGTCACTCGGGCTTTTGTTGTGCAAGTTTCCCGTTGCTTTCCACATTTGTATACATCAGGTTATTTGGACCCAATAACTGTATACAACTTTTTAGATATTGATTATCATGACATGAGATAGGTAACTTTCGTCATGTTGTATCGTGAATTTTACCCAAGACTAAAGACAGTGTGACAATCACACTGCCATCGTCGGGTATCGAGCCCAGGACCTTCGGTGTGGCAGACATAGCTTTTCCCACTATGCCACGAAGGTCCTCTTAAACTATACAACGGCAATTTATTTCCACAACACCTTATTTTAATTCAAATATTTATTTAGCCAGAAAGACAGAAAACAAATACGAAAACATTTAAGTCGCCGATTTAAAATGATGCATCGACATAGTAACACATGAACAAGACGAAGCTAATGAGGCTGAATACTTTCCAATATTTTGAATAGTTTCCTATTGAAACTATTTCACTCTAATTCAAACTACTCCAAAGTAATCAGGTTCTGCAGTTTGATTGCTCTCCTCGCCGACATCGCCAGAGGCAGGTTGATTCTGCATGTTGAGAGATAGAACAGTCAGTGCTGACGCTGTTGAAAATAGATATTCGGAACATAAAGATAGAAATTATCCAAAATGACACAGTTCCCAAATAAACTAACTAACTAACCATCACGCCATTTCCCCGGAGGGGTAGGCAGAGAGGATGGATCGCCACAATGACCTGTCCTGGCATACCTCTCGAGCTTCCTCTACATCCATACATCGTACCATGCACGCACATCGATTGTTCCGACTTCGAATGTGGCCGCCTTTTAGTAATTGATTAATTTGGTCATGCCATGTTTTCCTCGGTCGTCCTCGGCTTCTTTTCCCACTCACGCTGCTTGTGTACAACTTTTTAACCATTCTACTCTCATCCATTCGTTCCATATGTCCAAACCATCTCAGGGATCCTTTTTTAATTTTATTCATGATGCAGTCATCTGCCTTACATTTCTTTCTTATTTCATCGTTCGGTATTCTATCATACAACGTTTTCCCGCACATTCTTCTTAGTGATCTCATTTCTACGGCGTTTTTCCTGCTTTCATCCTTCTTTTGCCAAATAATTCCCAAATAATCCCCTAATAAATCTGAAGAAATGCGTATGTGTGAACCCAGTTTTCACAAACATGTTTCAAACTGTCCACATCCTTCCTCAGTATAAAAATTATAACGGTATTTTAAGAGCATGAAAAGTGCTATCAAATTTTATGGGAGAACAATGTTTTTTTAAAGTTATTTAAATATGCTACCACAACACAAAGTAATGTGATAATGTTAAATAGTATATTTCACTACAATGATTACATTAAAATTATTTTAACCGTAGTTTATTTGAAAGTAATGTTTACAATATTCTCAATATTACAACAATTATTTAATATATTGGTGTATTTATATTTATTAAAAAATATAAAGAGTAGACGTTGATTAAATATTGAGAGATATATAGAACTTGATACAACACGAAATAGTTTCATCTCATTATATAATTATGCGTTAAATGATTATCTTTAAGGCACTTCAATTAAAAATATATTAAAACTAATGTTTAAATGCCAATCCATTCCTCTAGTTTTCTTTATATTATACAAGTACTCGTATATGGCATTATTAGCTTTTGCCATAGACCGGCCCGGCGTCCCAACGCCCCCCGCGACTCGCGACGCCGAAGAAAAACGACATAAATCAAACGCACAGCCTCTCTTAATCCACTTGCATTAATGTCGAGATGCGCAAAGATTACTTAGCGAGCTTATTGTGTGGCTAACAAGAAATCAAATTGGAATATAATCATTTAGAAGGTGGCATAAGAAATTAGAGAACAATAAAAATCCAGAAAATAAACTGAGAGAAAGTCATACAGGGAAGAACATGTGACAATAAGAAATAGTGAATATCTTTTTCCTGGTGATGAATATATACTGACTTCAAAACATGCCGAGATAAACGAATTAAAAAAAGTGGAGGGCGAAATGAAACCGTGAAAACGATGAGATGGCTGGGCGTTGTCATTCCAGGATTATTCACATCCTAAACTTACGACCTAACCAAAAAGAAGACTAATAGTGTGTTTGTGTTCATAAAAATCCTGAATTCGAAAATTTTACAATCTAATTACCTTACAATTCAAATATGACTATACATGGAATCCATTTGTACCTTGTGGTAACCCGAAATTTTTTAAACCTTGTTTATTTTATTGAATATTATACGAGTATAAGAAAAATTGGGACTTAAAGCTTTATTAATATTTACTTAAATTTATTTTTCAGAATGATTCAGTAAAATAACTTTTTTTATTTTTGTTTTATTCTCTGAAAAACTATGGTTATCAAAATGCGCTATGACGATATATTAAGAATTAAAACACAATTTTCTTCTTTTTAGTAATATCAGGACTCTAAATCAAACGTTTTGTTTTGCTTCAATTTAGATTTTTATATCATCTAAATAAATGTAAAATTATACAAGTTTTTTCGTTTATATAAAGAATTTTGACAGGTGTAAAAATAACATTTTCATTTGTTCCAATGACAATTTGAATAATTTCTTCAATATTATTTTAAAGTTCTTGCTGGTGTTTGATTGCTTTAAGTATCTAATTGCAGCTAATTTAAAAAAAATGGTGGATGCGAGTAACATAAATCTAATAATCACAAAAGTCCGGATCGTCCATGTCAACAAGTGCACCATCTAAAATTAACATTATGTGATAATATATTTTAATTTTGTTATTTTATTTTATTTTATATCATTGTATTTTATATGATTTGTTTAAGATTTATTTTGTGGATGTTGGACGATCGAAGTGTGCGTGGGAGATGCCTATTGGTGGCGAAGAGGTTCGCAAACCATCACACCGCGTCTCCCGCGGAGCGAAAAGAGAAGGATGGAGTGCCACATCGGTTAAAATGTGACAGTCCATTCTTTCTGCTTACCCTTTCGGGGAGACGGCGTGATGGTTAGTTAGTTAGTTAGTTAGTAATATAAAAATGATAATAAATAGTGAATTATAGTTACACAGCTAGAAACCAACTAATTAACTAACCATCAAGCCATCTCCCCGAAGGGGTAGGTGGAATGAATGTACTGCCACAACTGTTATTTCCTTACATACAATACTTCTCTCGATTATTCAACATTCATGTATCGTGTACGTCGATTTCTCCGACTACTCAAGTAGCTGACATTTAACATTTGATTGATTTAATCTTACCAAGTTTTCCACGGTCTTCCTCTTTTTCTAGCTCCGTTTACATAGTTAACATATACTTTTTAAATGTATAATAGTAAACACGATTGTTTAATGGTTTTACTTGGATTTAATTTATAAAACTAGTTATATAAATATGTATGAATTAAATAATTACATATATCAAATACACGTTAAACCATTAAACAATCGTGTTTGCTATTATAAATTAATAATGAAATTTTTCAAAACTAATACCCCAACCATCAATAATATACGAGGTTATAACATATATCTAACTTTCCATGTATACAAACCATCTTAATGTTCCATTCATTATTTTGATCATACTTTCATTTGCACCGCATTCACTATTTCAAAAAGAATAAATGTATGTCATAAAATGTATAATATTATACTATTCAATACGATGTATTTTCAACAAACAATGTAGCAATAATCACGTATTTATGTTTCTCTATCATTAGAGGGTCGGTTAAATTATCCGAGATTTCCTTCAGTAAACAAGCCCCCTCTCGAGACAACAATGAGTGCATTCCAATTTATATGCAAGCCTTCTAATTGTGACGCCCTTCGAACTGAATCGACGCCATTATCAATGCGTCGGCGTCGTTAGAGGAGGGTCGTTAGCCCGCCTCGTGCGTTACGCGGCTAATCGTCTTGGAACGGATTTCGTTTGGCGTTAAGATTAACGAACAACGGAAGTCGCCTTGCATAAAATTGAGATGTGAATGGGATATCTCTTATCGTTCATGTGTTTCTTAAAGAAGTGCATATTTTTCTAGTATATTAAAAATAATGTTGTATGACAATCCAGCGGGGCGAAGAAGCATCGGTAGGCCGAGACTGCGATGGCTGGATTATGCCTTGGATTGTCGGGTCCTGGAGCAGCAAGCCTGGGAGGTGGCGGCCAGAGACAGGACGGGATGGAGACGTTTCTTGGAGGGGGCTAAGACCCACCAAGGGTTGTAGCACCGGAGAAGAAGAAGAAGAAAAAAATTCATGTAAAATTACTTTATAGTTGGTTGGGATAAGCGATCGTTTTATGCTAACAACATTCCCCATTCCTCACTTCTTACGACCACCACGTCTGACAAAATTTTTGGAAGATGTATATATGCTACAATGTTGAGGAACACATCACATTTTTAGTTCTTATAAAAAAATAATTTACCCGCAAGGGGTAAAATCCAGTATTCGTCTACAAGTATTTGTATACATTCAAAATGTAATATAAATTTTGTTTAATTCCACTTGATCTTGCGGCTTTGACTGGTTTCGGCAGCTCGCTGCCATCTTCTGGTTTCGAACCTACATAATAGATCGCCACATTGTTCTTTCCTGACATACTTCTGTTTCCCCTACAAACATACACCTTATCATGCGCGCATGTCGATGACTCCTCGCCTGATCCTGGTCATTTTTACTCGGTCTTTGTCTATTTCTTGTTTCTTATACATTTTTTATATATGTAGTACTTTTCGCTCCTTGTGGGGAGCCACCCGTACAATTGGGTGCGAAGGAATGATCTTCGATAATAAAACCACGGGTTGGTTAAGGTGTTTTATTGTGGGTTCATTCTAACATACAGCTGAGTGAATTCGTAACATAAACAAAATACAATTATTATATATCGGGAAGCATTAACATTAATCGTGTCGTATTTCTGACACAGAGAACTGACTTATCCGTCAGCGACAATATTTTAATATTACGGGACATCGGCTTACTAGATAGAGGCCGGCAAAAGGATCATTTTAACATAGGACGAAGGCGGGTGGTCCGGTTCTCGTACTTGTCCCCGTCGGCGAAGAGCCGCAGGTCCTCTCAGGAGCGGGGTAGCGTGATGCGCGGTAGGTATTCCGAGAGGGAATATTACATCGCAGCGTTATCGCCGGAGTGGGGCGATAAGGGCTATTCGCTCGGCTCTCGCAATGGTCGTAGCTCGGGCCAGGAGGGAAACTTCGTGTCTAAACACCAGGGGTTCCTCCCTACTTCGTCTCAGGCTCGTCCTCCCAGATCGTCCCTTCGAGACTTTTAATTCACCAAGAAGAAAAGAGGTCCCTCATCAGGTTGATCTTTGCGGTTCCTCCCTTCGAGACTTTAAATTCACCAAGAAAATAAGAGGTCCCTCATCAGGATGATCCTTCCTTTGGTTCTTCCCTTCGAGACTTTAAATTCACCAAGAAAATAAGAGGTCCCTCATCAGGTCGATCCTTCCTTTGGTTCTTCCCTTCGAGACTTTAAATTCACCAAGAAAATAAGAGGTCCCTCATCAGGTTGATCCTCCCGGGTCTGCCCTTCGAGACTTTTAATTCACCAAGAAAATAAGAGGTCCCTCATCAGGCTGGTTTTACGGTTCTTCCCTTCGAAACTTTAAATTCACCAAGAAGATAAGAGGTTCCTCATCAGGTTGATCCGCCCGGCGTCGGGGTCGAACCCCAACTCTGGTTTCTGGCCGACCTAGTATGGCTTATAAAGGGCTTCTGGAGCTCTGGATCGTCGTCCCCTCCACTCTGCTGATGACGATGGCAGCGCCGCCTTGGGGGTCATCCTTGAAGCTAATTTGATGATAGCAGCGCCGCTCTGGTGATAAATTTGGGGACTAATATTTATGGTATCAGCGCCAAATCGAGTCGAATATGAACTAATCTTGATGGTATCAGCGCCAAATCGGGTTATAGGTGAACTACTATTCGGGTGCGCAGCGCCTCGTCGGTGTTCGCGTGAGACACCCTTCAGATATTAGCGCCTCTACTGGATAAATCGGGAACTATTCATTAGGGGATGATATCCGTAACGGCTGGTTCACTCGAGGGAGAGTTTTAACGGCTCGGGTAAGCGCTCGGGTGTCTTCGGAATCTTGGTTCGGCAATGCTCGGGATCTAGGTCCGTGGGACTGCGTGCGCGGCGGCCGTGTCCGGTTGGCGCGGTATCCAGATGTTTGTCTTAATATTTGGAGTTTGCCGGGTGCGCAGATAAATATAAATTTTTTTGAAAATTCCGTCTGGTTACATCCTCCCCCTAGGATTCTGAAAGGCGACCCGCCTCAGGATCCTACCTTCGTTTAACAAAGATTAGCATCCTTTGTATTCTCCGGGCCTTATTTTTTCTTTCCAAGGCTTCCGTCGTTCGGCAGAACACATCTCGCATCTGAGTCCTCCCCCTGGTTTCCAATTCTTTACCATGGGAGCCGGCGATATGCATCTCGTTCTACTCATTTCTTCTATTTCTTCTCCCCCTAGTTTCCAATTGCTGACTATGGGAGTCGTTGATTTGTGTTTCCTTACACGCATTTCCTTCCATTGGCCTCCCCCTGGCTTTTGATTTCCGACCATGGGAGACTTCGATTCACAAATCTTCTCACTTTTCTTTTTCTTTCGGCGGTTATCATCTCTGTAGGATGTCTGCCGATTCCATTTTCTACTCTTAATGTTTAGAATAGCAATCGTAGCAAGTCCGATTCTCGGCATCTCGCTTTCTATCGAGGGACCGTATCCTCTTTCAGATAAATCATTTTCAATATGATGAAGATCGGTTTCGTTGATAATTATTTGAGGCTCTTTTTCAGCCTTTTTCTTTCCTTTTCCACGTTTCTTTCTTGTGGTTTCACCATTTACAGAGTGAGAGTCGTCAATTTTACTTCCATTTTCCATGTTGTCAGATATCACTTCTCTTACGTGTGATACATTTTCGGGTTTGCGAGCTACGTTTAACTGATAAATTCTTTCCTTTTCCTTTTCTCTGTCTTCCTTCTTTCCTTCGTCGTTATCTTTTTCTTCAAAATTGTACTTTCTCCATGATAAGTCAGAGAAGTACCACTTCTTTTGATGGAGATCAATCACCATTCCGGAGTCTTCCATAAAGTCTACTCCCAAGAGCGTATCATTATCGGTTGCCTCTGGGAGGACCATGAACGTGGTCTGGATCGTTTTTGTTTTCAGACGCACATTTACGGTGGCAATCAGCACTTCTTGCAGTTTCTCAATTCCATCAGCCATCCGAACTAATTTCCATTCCCGCTGGAAGCTGTACCCAATCTCTCTCAATAGATTGTATAGTTCGTGGCTGGCTACGGTGGCTCTAGCACCTGTGTCAAGGAAGGCAGTTCCTTGATGTCCATCTATTCCAATAAGGACTGCCGGTCTGCTTCGTAGTTTTGTCATCACACTCGGTCGTTTTGCATTAAAGTTACAGAAACTGACAGGTGATACGGATGCTACCGGATTGCAGGTAGGGCATCTACTTCTTATAACACCTGGGCGACCGCATCCGTAACAAGCAAGTTGTGGTTGTGCTATGTTATTGGCGATCGGCCGTCGTGGGTGGGCTTCTTCCTTCTTAATTGCATATCTACAATTCTCAACTACATGTCCGACTCTGTTACAGTGTGTGCAGAGCGGTCGGGACCGTTTTTCGCTATCTACGGGCCTATCTTGTCGTTCTCTTCCTTTATATCTTTCTGAAAATTTCTCTCGATCTGAATCTTCAAATAATCGAGCTCTCTGCATGAGGTCCATAAAAGTCTTGATGGACTCACGGGGTACCCGATCCCGGATTCCACGGCGAAGTAATCCATATAGTAAATCTAATTCAGTGCTTTCTGCATGTTTTATCAGGAGCTCTGCCAGAATCGCTCGTTTCCTTGTGATAAAGAGGTCTGTGGACTCGCGTTCCTCTTGTCGAGTCGAGAAGAAATCCATATACACTTGGTACGCCTGTCTCCGGGGCGCGAAAACTTCTCTGAGGAGATTCATTGCTCCCTTCCACGAGTGAATTTCGGATTTGACCCCTTGCCACCACGTAGCTGCGATGTCCTGGAGGAGTAGAGGTAGACCTTCCAAAGCCCTTTCGTCGGAGATCCCCTCGAAGTCCTTGAAGATGGTCGCCGTCCTGATGAAGTCCTCGACTCTCTGCACATTTCTGTCGCCATTGAAACGCGACGTACAGTGAGCAAAACTCCTTTTGGGTTGATTCCCAAGAATCAGCTCGAGCTGGTCAGCAGATATCTGGAGCGCCATCTCAGCTGGTAAGGCTGAGCCGTTGCGTCTAGCCATTGTGCACTTTTTAATCTCTCATCACTAATTTCAAATCTCAAAAAGGTTCAAAACACGAATTCCATTTCACTTTTTACAGTCATAAATCACATTTGGCAATAGTCCTTTTCTAACATATATCGTCAACCTTTTTTGAATAGTTCAACACAATTTTCACATTCACTGATTGTTCATCAAAATTATAACATTTCGGCACAGTTCGCGAATGCAAAACATTTAATTTCAACCTTTTTAGTTTAGCACAATTTTCGCATTCACTGATTATTCATCGAAAATGACAATCTTTCGGCAAGGTTCATGAATGCAAAACAGATTATCTATTAGTTCTAACACATTTTATACACTTACACTGATTTTACTTTACTTATTTTTCATCGAAAATCCACAAATTTCGGCACAATTAACAAACTCAGTTGTTCTTATAACACAATTATCCGATATTTTTTTTTTACACATTCAATTGATTTGTCTAATCTATTCCTCGAAAATCTTAAAATTTCGGTAGAGTTCGCAATTACGATACTGTTATTCGACAACAGTTCGATTACTTTTAACACTTTCACTTGACATTTGGTAACTTTTCACTGATTTTACTCATTAATCTTTATCAAAATCCACAGTTTTCTGCAAAGTTCGCAACATTAACACACGTATTTCACAAACGTTTGGTTAATTTTACATTCGAGATCGTCGGTTTCGTACCGCTGGCGCTGCCTCGGGGCGAACACCCTTAACATTTTTTGTTTGCACTTTTATTGTTTCCAGGAATTTCGTTTCCAACATTTGACCGTTCGCTTTCGTTTGGTTTTAGAGAATTATGTTAATTACTCAATATTTTTGCAATACGCACACGCGTGATTTCTATCATTTCGTTCACTGATTCGTAACTTTAGTCCATTTTATTCACTTTATCGTTTTTATTACGCACACTTTTCGCGTTTCAAAATTCAGATATGTTATTCGCGACAATTGTTTATTTATTTTTACGCGGGATACACTTAGCTATGTAGAATGCCGCGAAGTTGGGCGCCATTTTTGTAGTACTTTTCGCTCCTTGTGGGGAGCCACCCGTACAATTGGGTGCGAAGGAATGATCTTCGATAATAAAACCACGGGTTGGTTAAGGTGTTTTATTGTGGGTTCATTCTAACATACAGCTGAGTGAATTCGTAACATAAACAAAATACAATTATTATATATCGGGAAGCATTAACATTAATCGTGTCGTATTTCTGACACAGAGAACTGACTTATCCGTCAGCGACAATATTTTAATATTACGGGACATCGGCTTACTAGATAGAGGCCGGCAAAAGGATCATTTTAACATAGGACGAAGGTGGGTGGTCCGGTTCTCGTACTTGTCCCCGTCGGCGAAGAGCCGCAGGTCCTCTCAGGAGCGGGGTAGCGTGATGCGCGGTAGGTATTCCGAGAGGGAATATTACATCGCAGCGTTATCGCCGGAGTGGGGCGATAAGGGCTATCCGCTAGGCTCTCGCAATGGTCGTAGCTCGGGCCAGGAGGGAAACTTCGTGTCTAAACACCAGGGGTTCCTCCCTACTTCGTCTCAGGCTCGTCCTCCCAGATCGTCCCTTCGAGACTTTTAATTCACCAAGAAGAAAAGAGGTCCCTCATCAGGTTGATCTTTGCGGTTCTTCCCTTCGAGACTTTAAATTCACCAAGAAAATAAGAGGTCCCTCATCAGGTCGATCCTTCCTTTGGTTCTTCCCTTCGAGACTTTAAATTCACCAAGAAAATAAGAGGTCCCTCATCAGGTTGATCCTTCCTTTGGTTCTTCCCTTCGAGACTTTAAATTCACCAAGAAAATAAGAGGTCCCTCATCAGGTTGATCCTCCCGGGTCTGCCCTTCGAGACTTTAAATTCACCAAGAAAATAAGAGGTCCCTCATCAGGCTGGTTTTACGGTTCTTCCCTTCGAAACTTTAAATTCACCAAGAAGATAAGAGGTTCCTCATCAGGTTGATCCGCCCGGCGTCGGGGTCGAACCCCAACTCTGGTTTCTGGCCGACCTAGTATGGCTTATAAAGGGCTTCTGGAGCTCTGGATCGTCGTCCCCTCCACTCTGCTGATGACGATGGCAGCGCCGCCTTGGGGGTCATCCTTGAAGCTAATTTGATGATAGCAGCGCCGCTCTGGTGATAAATTTGGGGACTAATATTTATGGTATCAGCGCCAAATCGAGTCGAATATGAACTAATCTTGATGGTATCAGCGCCAAATCGGGTTATAGGTGAACTACTATTCGGGTGCGCAGCGCCTCGTCGGTGTTCGCGTGAGACACCCTTCAGATATTAGCGCCTCTACTGGATAAATCGGGAACTATTCATTAGGGGATGATATCCGTAACGGCTGGTTCACTCGAGGGAGAGTTTTAACGGCTCGGGTAAGCGCTCGGGTGTCTTCGGAATCTTGGTTCGGCAATGCTCGGGATCTAGGTCCGTGGGACTGCGTGCGCGGCGGCCGTGTCCGGTTGGCGCGGTATCCAGATGTTTGTCTTAATATTTGGAGTTTGCCGGGTGCGCAGATAAATATAAATTTTTTTGAAAATTCCGTCTGGTTACATATATAATTTCTTTGACATTCTTTCTTCATTAATTCTGTCCATTAATCCAAACCATCTTAATGAATCTTTCAAATTTTTTAACATAACATTTTTATTAGCACTGCATTCATTTCTAATATTTCCATTTGAAACAATCATATACAGATTTACAGATTTATAGATCATATACAGATTTACCATGTTCTACCAAGTTCCTCTAAGAGATCTGATTTCTACCATATTTTTTTCTGGGTTTATGCTGACGTGACCTACATTTGATATTTAATTGATTATTATCACGATTGATTATTTCACAAAATAATGAATGGATCATTAGATGGTTTGGACATATGGAAAGAATGAATAAAGAAAAAATGGTAAAAAATTATACGTTAACGATGTAAATTTGATTTAGCTCGCGCTGAAATGATGTATGGAGTTTTTTCAACAAAATATTAATAATAATAATAATAAATGGAACTAGAAATAGAGGAAGACCGAGAAAAATGAGGCACGATCAAATAAATCAAATATTGATTGTCGGCCATGTAAGGAGTCAGAGAAATTGACGCGCGTGTATGACACGATGTATTAATGTAAAGGAAGCGAGAGAAATATGTGAGGAAAAAAGTGTGGCAGTCCATTCTTTCTGCCTACCCCTTCGGGAGACGGCGTGATGGTTAGTTAGTTAGTTAGTTAGTTAGTTAGTTATATCATGCCAAGTTTTCTTCGGTCTTTCTCTATTTCTTGTTATTATGTAATTATTCATAAACGACGGTGCACGGTGAAAAATCTTCTAAATGGTTGATAATGCCTTAGATGGGCGAAATATGACATTCACGTAAATTATGTATAATAAAATTTATAGAAGACATACATTTTCATTCGTATTAATTATTGAATATGGAGTTGAACATCATTGTTCAAGGAACGATAAATATATAAATTCTACTTCTTCTACGGCCTTGTTTTAGCCCGTAACTCTCTGCGTCTTGAGATGTGGACTGCCAGTTGTCCAATATTTTTAAGATAGTCCTTGAGATCTGCTTCTCGAGTTAAACTGTGTCTTGTTGGCCTTACGGCTCTCGATTCTGTCAATCAGGTTATATATTAATTCCAGAACCTTCTTCTCTACCGTCCTCATATTACAATATCCTCAACTTCCTATGCATATCGTCACGATCTCTGTGTTTCGTCTTCTGTCGCGAAAAACAAGATAATCTTATTAAGAAAAATGAATGAATGTTACATAGAATATTAATTTTGATTTTCGATTTTTTTAGGTTGGAGTTGTTGATCCTAAATAATGAATATTGATGGCGCAACAAGATGGCGCCCATAGGCAACTGTCATTCAAAATGTCTCACAAAAAGTTGATTTTTTTCTGCATTTTGGCCGTAGTTTAAGTACTTTTCGGAATGTGATATGTTTAAAAAAGTTCCATATACATGTATGTGCATCGCCGTGGGTAGATTATTGTTGTTTATTGTGATTCAAAGTTGCAAAAAATATCACAAGGTGTACGCTCGGAGAGACCGCGTGGATAAGGTGCGTGATACAAAATGTTCCCATGTGACTGCAATAATATACCCGTGGGACATCGCCTGCCACGAAGATCGCCAAAAATTGGAAAGATAGCTGGTGTTCCATTTCCCATGAGGATGACTCCCGTTCAAGAACAGATCAATGATCTAGTATAACGTTAAGAAGATGTAAGTTATGTTCCGATAAAACTTTTTCATTTTAATTTTTAATTTTCTAGAATAAAGAAGTGGGTATTTTTGTTTTTTTACACAAGTTTTGAAGACTTTCAATTTGAAGACACTAAGAGTGATATAAAATACCCAACGATCGCAACCACTAGAACGGATGCAACAAACCATACTTGACCTTTCAAGAAGTGTGGATGAAATCAAAACACATCTTGTTGAAGAACCAAAAATTACATACGCACAGGCCATGAGTGGAAGGCGATCTGGGGAGAAAAACCACACCATAGTGGTAAGCACCGAAAATCCAAAATATAAAGAAGAGGATTTAAATAAAGTTATAAAAAAAAAAGTAGATGTCAGAGGGTTAGGTATTGGTGTTACCAGTATGAAAGGGAAAACCAAAAACAAAGTTATCATCACAATGCCGAGTCTAGAGGACAAAAAAAAATTCTGCCATGCTCTTCAGGATGACAAGACGATAAGCATCTCGGAGAGTAAGCCGCTGTCCCCCCTCATAATTATCAAAGGGGTTATTAAAGAGACAACAGACGAGGAAATCATAGAATCTCTAAAAACTCAAAATAAAATCAGTGTGGATTTCGATGAAAAAATTCGGGTGAAATATCGAACAAAGCAAAGAAATCCACACCTATGTAACACTATCATGGAAGTCTCCTCGTCCAACTGGAAAAACATTATAAATGCCGGCAAGGTGAATATTGGATACCAGAGGCTGGTCGTGGAAGACCGATCTCCCGTGATGCAATGCTACCGGTGTCTCGGCTTTGGGCATACGCAACATGTATGCAGTGAAAATCACGCGTGTTTCCACTGCGGGGGGAATCACAAATTTAACACATGTGAAAATAGAAAAGCCGAGGCTACATGTATCAATTGCGTCTCCGGGGAGAGAAACCATCGAGCCACAAGCACCGAGTGTCCTCTCTGGAAACAAATGGACAAGCGGAGCAGGGAACGAGTGGACTACGGAGAAGAGTTCTAGAAGACGCAAAAGGCAACTACTCGGAAACTAAGTGTCTGACCTTTCAAGACTATGCTCCTCTGAAAGACTGTTTTAGGATCGTATATTTGAACGCGAGAAGTCTTGAAGAATCAGTTAAAAGTGTCAAAGATACCGTCCACATTATTATAGTGACAGAAACGTGGCTAAAACAGGGTGAAGAACAGTTTTATAATATTAACGGGTATACGGGTGTATTTGCATCGCGAACAGGTGAGAGAGGGGGAGGGGTGGCGTTATACGTTCTTAATAAAATTAATAATGTCCTTATAGATATGTCGTGCGGGGATATCTCTGTCTTAGGTGTTAAAATTTCAGCACAGAATTTTAAGCCCTTGACGATATATGGCATATATCGTAAGCCAAGCTCAAACATTAATGCTTTTTTAGAATTCTTTGATAATATTTTGAGTAAATGTCGACAAGACACGCATATTTCAATATTGATATTACCAAAGCTAGTGATACCTGCCAAAAATACCTTGACTTAATTCGTTCATATAACTTCTTCATATATAATCAAACCTACCCTACAAGAGTTACTAACAACAGTAGTACATTAATCGACCACGCAATCAGGACGTATTTCAAATATTGATGACGCCATTAGCGATCATAATGTATTAGTGCTTGATTATCGGAACAGCCTTAAAAACTACCCGAATAATAGATCGCAAAATACCAGATCGCATATTAAGTACAAACTAAACTACAACGCGACTATTAACTATCTTCAAACTCATCCGTTTAATCATTCAACCTGCAATAACGCAAATGAAAACTACAATATGTTTGAAGAGTACATAAAACGGGCTATAGAACTGAATACTAAACGGTTAACACCAAGCGTAGGAAACAAAAAACTTGGCAACACGCCCTGGTACAATAGTACACTAGATCTACTAATAAAAAATCGCAATCAACTGCACAAAGAATGGAAATTAGATCCCAATAATTTGAATCTTCTTAATCTTAAAAACAAAGCTAGGAATAAAGCTACAAATTACAGAAGATCTATTAAATCTGAGTTCTATTCTAAAATATTTAGTGAAAATAATAAAAATCCTCGAAAAATTTGGCAAAACATAAATTCAATATTAACAAATAGTCAGCATAAACCGAGAACGCGGTGCGAATCTCTTATCATAGATGATAAAGCAGTAGATGATCCTAAACAAATTTCGTCAGCTTTTAATTCTTTTTTCCTCTCTATTGGTGAGAAACTAGCGGCCTCAATCAAAACATATGACGACGACTCAAATACAATTAAAACTGTACCAAAGGCAATCTCGTCATGCTATATGCCTAAAACAAAGAAATCTGAAATTTTGAAACATATCAGTAATCTTAAGTCTGGAGCAGCAGCGGGCATTGATAAGTTAACGCCGAGTATCATAAAAGCTTGTAAAAATGAATTTGCGGAAAATCTAGTCATAATGATTAATCAAACATTAACAGAGGGGATATTCCCAGAGAAATTAAAGATTGCCAAAATAATTCCTGTTCACAAAGACGATTGCAAAAAAAATATGCAAAACTATAGACCTATATCAATTATTCCAATTATATCGAAAATTTACGAAATGGTCATAAAAGACAGGCTTTCAAAATTTTTAATACATAATAAAATACTTATACCCGAACAGTATGGATTTAGGCATGGCTCGAGCACGAAGTGTGCTGCTTTTGACCTTATCTCAAATATCCAAACGTACATTGACAAAGGTGAATATACTGCCGGCGTTTTTATAGACCTGAAAAAAGCCTTCGACACAGTAGACCACGGAATATTGTTACAAAAACTGGAACACTTGGGCGTAACTGATACACCGCTAAAACTTCTAAGTAACTACCTTTCAAACAGATCTTGTCTCGTTGATATTGGAGGAGAAGTGAGTGATCGGGGAGTGATCACCTGTGGAGTGCCGCAGGGTTCTATTCTGGGACCTCTTCTCTTCCTGATCTATATCAATGATGTGACAAAGTGGAGTTTTAGTGGAACAATGCAACTCTATGCTGATGATACAGTTATGTATTACCACAATCGGGATCTCCTTAAGCTACAATATGAGATTGAAAAGGATGTGGCTCACCTTGCAGAATGGCTTCGAATCAACAAACTGAGTCTCAACACGAAGAAGACTCACTATCTCCTCTTTGGAAACAAAACATGTAGTGATCTTACCATATCTATAGGCAATGATCAAATTGAACGGAAAAACGTAACAAAGTACTTGGGGCTGTTTATAGATTCTCAGCTTAAATGGAATAAACATATAGAACATGTTAAAGAAAAGATTACTCCAATAACTGGAGTATTATTTAGATTACAGGGCATGTTATCCACTCCGTTGCTTCGCGCTGTTTACTACTCCATGATACATTCTCATCTGTCTTATCTTTCCTGTATTTGGGGCTTTAGTACAAAGAAGAAAGCTTCTGAGATTCAGGTGATCCAAAATCGGGCTGTTAGAAATATTTTCCGTCTACCGTGGTACACTCATGTAAGGGACCTATATTCTCAGACGAAAATAATTCCATTTCAAATCCTTCCAAAATTAGAGATCACTAAAACTATACTACAAATAGTAAAGTCATCAACGCACTCTAATACTCGACCAATATTCAATACGGACGTACACCAACATGATACGCGCTCACAGAATAAGATACATATATCAGCCGTGCATTCAACTAGATTCGGTGTAAAATCCTTACAATTTATAGCCTTTACAGAATTTAATAAACTCCCTAATGATTTAATAATGATGTCGAACCAAAAACTTCAATCTGATAAACTTAAAAGTAATTTTCTCAAGCTTTATAGTGATCTACTGTAGCAGTGATCTACTTCTCTTTCGTGACTTTGCTCCCTCGCACGACTTATCTAATCTAAAGTTTCTAAATTTTTAATTGTATCTCAATAGAGACGAAGAAACAAACTGGAAACTGAATATGGATGATCAAGGTGTTTACAGGACTTATGACCTGTCATTGGTTGGGTTAAGCGCACGCTTTATGTAATTACAACATTCCCCATTCCACCATTGTTATTATGATCATTTAACCACCCACAGGTGAAAATCCAGGATTCGTATACAGATGTAAGTATACATTTCACAAATATTTTTAAAGTTTCTAATTTTGTTTATATGCACATATTTTCTCTTTGTAAAATAATTGTATAAAGCAACAAAATGTTCATAGTGTAAAATGTTTTAGTTTTAAGTCAATTTCCTTTTCTGTTTTCTAAAGGTCCATAATTATTTTATATGTAACTTATCCCTTCTGTCCCATAATGAGTTTTCTACTCATGGGAATACAATGTATCTATTGTATGTTTATAAATAAATAAATAAAAAAAATAGCAGGCAAGACACTAAAATAGAAGCAAAGAAGATTTACCTAGATGATATAATCAGTGTAAGGAATAATAATTCAGACATTTATAATTCACTTGATCGTGACACATTTTTCTTAGTTTTCCTTTATTTGTTACATTGTTAGTATATACTTTCTTTACCATTGTTTTTCATTCTTGCGTTGCCATTGCCATGCATCCAAACCATCTTAATGATTCTTTCATTATTTGTTTATAATACTTTCAATCGCACTGCATTCACTTCTTAAATGTATATTCTTACGACACTCTATCATACACAAATCATTTTAAAAAATACATTGTTACGTGAGTTAGCCCGAAGAAAACGTGGTTCGATTAATAAATCACATATTGAATGTCGGTCAAATCGGCGTGCATGCAAGACCGATGCATGTATGTTTAAAAATCGAGATAAGTATGTCAAGAAAGAAAAGTGTGGTAGTCCATTCTTTCTACCTACCCTTTCGAGTGGTAAGTTAATTTGGGCATAGAAAAACGTTTTAGAAAAAATTATATTAATTAGTATTAAAATATTATGATTACAATGAAAACGTATTGTAAGTGTGGGTGGTATTCATATCCGTGGAAGTGATTCTTTTAGTCCAAAGTATCAAGTAAATGTCAATAAATTTGCTTGTACCATAATGTATGACCGACACGACCACAATATTGAATGGGAGAGCGTAATAAATTTCGCCGTACAAAGTGCTTCCGTTTTAAAACTTTCTGCTTCACTACAGATTCACAATGAACCATTTCGCGATGTAAAGGGTGAATTATGACTAACAATATATTGGGTTTCGCTTAAACAATGAAGGTAAGACATGTTTTTCAATATAGAAAAAAATATTTCAAACGTAAATCAATATTATGCAAACTTAACGACTTCTTTAAAACTTCTTCCTCTTCTTCCTTGTTGTAGACCTGTGTGGTCTCTTCTCCAGAGGGGTTTCTCCTCCTGTGAGTTGGATTTTCAGTTATTTTTCCATCTTTTTGGAGATCTTCCACGAGGACGAGTCCCTTGAGGTTGATTATTTAGTGCAATATATAGATGTTTGGTGGTGTTCATTCTTTGGACATCGGCGTACAAGTCCCTTCAATGGTGTCTACTTCATTTCATAATATCCGAAACCTTACATATCTCTCTTATTCTGCTGTTCCTCACCGTTCCTTTTTTAAAACAACGATACATATTTAACAATTCTAAAATTATAGTTTGCATTGTATATTTTTGTATATATAATTTTAGAAATAATAAAAGTCATCACAAGTATTTTCATTATTTTTATACTTTGTAAATTAAAGAACTTTGTTTAATCCACTTTTTTAAATAAAAACAATTAAAATATACAACATATTTCGGAGGATACCTCAATCTTCAGGTATAAAACTATAACAAAAACTAAACAAAGAAAGGCAAATAAAAAACGCATTTGAAATTCGATACAATAATTCAAATTTAAAAATTAACCTCGTCTATTTGTTATAAGTAGGTACTAACAATTATTTTTCAACAGTAAGAAATAATGAATAATATTAAATAATAATAGTACATGATGATAGTATAATTTAGAAAAATGATATTATCAAAATTTTGTTAGTACCTACATGTAACAAATAGCCCAGGTTAATTTTTAAATTTGTATTATTCTATCGAATTTTAAATGCGTTTTTATTAGTCTTTCCTTGTTTAGTTTTTGCTATAGTTTTACACCTGAAGATGGAGGACATGAAAACCTCCTAAACCTAAACCTAAGCCCTCTAAACCTAAACCTCAGAAACATTTCGTGTATTTTAATATTTTTTATTAAAAAAAGTGGATTAAACAAAGTTCTTTAATTTCCAAATTATATTACTATGGAATTCTACAGTGTTAATGCTTTAACTTTCAATAAGTTAATTATTTTTAAATTAATACAACTAACACAAAAACAGTCGCTGTAATTGTGATAGATTTATTTAACTTCATTTATTTTTTAATCATGTTTTTTTCTCCAATGAATTAAATACTTTCAATAAATTTGATAAAAAGAAATTTATTGAGAAATACGTAAGTATTCAGTGTAGGGAGTTTCTGTGTCCCTGTCCACGCCATCTTTAGCCCCTACAAAACATTTTATACACACAATGTAATACCTTTATATTTCATTCTTTGTCTCCTTTCAAATTCGCATTATAAAAACCAAATTCAACCGCGTACCCCTTCGGCAAGCCGTAACATCGAAAAAATCATTTTGCTGCATAAGCGAATGACAAAAGAACATGACAGATTGCCTTCTCTCGATACAGTATTATTCCTTTTCGTTACTTGCATCCCCTTGTGACGTCTATGGGGGCTATCAGACACCCCTCAAGACTTAAGCAGAGCCCCATTTAGTTTAAAAAAAAAGTCATATTCAGGTCAATTTATGCTTGCAAGTTTCAATTAAATTAGGTGAGAATTATCAAATATGAACCCATTCTGATATTTTATTTATATCGATGTTTTGTGGTTTAAGTATGTGATATCGGGATAGAAATAAAGGTAACTATTCCTTCAATGTTCGCCATTATTGTAGATGCTTTATTTCTCTTTTTCTTTTTTATGTACTTTGTATATGCAACACTAACATTAAGAAATTAAAACTACATAGACATGTTTCGGACAACGAGTCCTTCTTCAGTGATACATATTATAAAGATATATATTTAAAATATTATAAAATTGTTTACATGATCTGACTTGCATCTATAAATAAGTATCTTTATAATATGTTTTACTGAATAAGGACTGATTGTCCGAAACATGTCTATGTAATTTTATTTTTTTAATGTTAGTGTTGTATATACATACAAAGCATATAAAAAAAGAAAAAGAGAAATAATGTTAACTATGCCCCAATAAGACGAAACTCAACTTAATGAAAAAGTTCAATTTAAATTTTAAAATATATATTTCATTTTTTAATCAGGATCATAATAACACACGTAATTCTTTAAATCTTTGATCGTTTATATTAGTTACAAAAGTGTTTATGAAATGAAACTCAATTTTTTGAAAATCTATTTCAAGATTTGTTTCATAATACAATTTGAAATTTCTCGTCTCACTCTCGACATAGGACCCACGGAGAAAAATCTATATTGAATGGGGTTCTTCTCAAGATCAAAAATAATCAAATGAAATCAAATCAAATCAGTTTATTTCATCACCAGACATTACAAAATTTATTTTTAAGGCATCTATTGAGAACAGGTAAAATAGTATATTATATAATATATAGTATACTACCAGAAACGCATAAGAGATGGTTCAACATTAGGAAGACAGGATACTCTCCAGAATTAAGAGTATTTGCCTTCTGAACGTACTTTCACTAACATAAAAGACGTCGATCTCCGAGGAGACCGCGTTCAGCAGACTAATTGCTCTTCCCACCGGTGTCACCAGAGGCAGATTGGTTCATTGGTTAAGAGATAATGTGTATGTTCCTAAAATCGTATTAAGTTTAAAATAAACTTTTGTGGTATTTTCATAAAAAAGGGAAATATGCAATATATATTTGCAAAATTCCCAATTCGGACCTGCGAAATAAGGGTGTGCGAGAGGGACGGCACGTGACTGTTCCGGAAGTGTCATGGCGGCCGGTGAAGGATTTTGGCGGGATGATTTACGACTTTTGAAAAAAGAATCGGTTCAGTTGTCACCGTTTTCTCTTTAGCGGTGGAGTATTGTATCTGTGACGTGTTTAGTGATTATATTGCAGTTCACGTAATAACTCAAAATCAATCGCTTGGAAAAATACACCAAAATAACATGATCGCTATTATACGCAACCCATTTGTACAAGCAAGTTTTGGCCCGTCAAAGCATTTCCATTTTTTTTTTAAATGACTTTTTAACCCTTTTCAACTTTAAAAAAATATTATTTATCATATGTTTTAATAACTTTCCGCAAATAATAAGACTTCTTCTTCTTCTGCTTTATTTAAGGCTGTGTCTTGTTATTTCTCAGAGGCCGTTCCTCGGATTTAGATGTCTCGTTATCTCGCCATCATATGGGTAGACTTCGTGAAGGCCGATAGCCTACAACAACAACAACAACAACATCACTCCGTTTCCCCGTAAGGGTAGGCAGATAGAATGGACCGCCACACTACTCTATTCTGGCACACCTCTCTAGCTTCCTTCACATTCATACAGCGAGTCATATACGCACGTCGATTCTTCCGACTTCTCCCATGACCAACCTTTAAAATTTGATTAATTTGGTCGAGCCATGTTTTTCTCGATCTGCCTCGACTCCGTGCTCCATTTACATCATTAACGTATACTTTCTTAACCATTATTTCTCCATCTATGCGCTCCATACGTCCGAACCAACGCAGTGATCCTATTTGTACTCTCCACATGGTCTCTCCAGTAACTTCTCCTCGTTCTTCCCCATCGGACAACTTCTTCGACATCGCTGATCTTCCTTATTTCTTCTTTCTTTAACAAACCTATATTATTAATTTTTTTATTGTCCCTCTTTCGTTAATAATCTTTATACCAGTATTCTTATTTTAATAATTTTCCTTCTTTCTGGAAGACTTCGTATACCCGTATTATTTTACTATTTAACTAACTAACCATCAGGCCGTCTCCCCGAGGGGATAGGCAGAAAGAATGGACTGTCACACTTTAACCGATGCGGCACACCATCCTTCTCTTCCGCGGGAGACGCGGTGTGATAGGTTGCGAATCTCATCGCCATCAATAGGCATCTCCCTTCACTTCGATCGTCCAACGTCCACAAAATAAATCTAAATAACAAATTAAAAATAATTTTAAACTGTTAAATTAAATATCTTTAAATTATGTATCACGATTGTATTTTATTTTACGCGACAGCTGTTAAGCTGTTAAATGTTAAGGTATCATAGTGTTTCGGCCAAAACAATGGACTATTTAAAAATAATTTTACACATAATGTTCTTTTAGATGATGCACTCGACGTGCGTGTATGACTCGATGTATGAATGTGGAGGAAGCTAGAGAGGTGTGCCAGGATAGAGTAGTGTGGCGGTCCATTCTCTCTGCCTACCCCTGCGGGGAAACGGCGTGATGGTTTTTGTTTTGTTTTGTTTTCACATGTTGTCAGATATATAAATATATATTATATATACATACAAAAATGTATGGTATATACATTTTTGTATTTCTAATAGCGAGCTAAGGGATGACGGAAAGATCTATGACTGCCATACTAAAGGTCACGGGTTCGATTCCCGAGGATGAAAGTGTGAAAAAAAATTCACACTGTGTTTGATTTTAGTTTAATTCACAGGACAGTAAAAATGGCGATAAACAAGCTACCTAACACATGTCATGTAAATCAATAGCTAAAAAATTCTAAACAGTAATTGGGACATATTGACAACGTCAAAGGGACCTGATACGGCACGCGAAGAAACACACATTATAAACAAGATATTCTTTTCTGTAACGATATAAGGTAGCTTACTCGTTTAAGAATAAACTTTTAAAAAATCGAATAGGGATCATTCAAATTCAAATAAAGCAAAAGAATATCACAAGAAAGAGCTGAATCAGCGTAGAATAAGAAATCGTTCTATTTTTAAATTTACAAACGTCACCACGCATTGGTGCTCCACTCCTGCCAGATCCCAAGTGACATGACAGGACAAGTGACAGTCGACTGACAAGTTATCCGGGAGACGGAGATGTCTGTCGTCTCTCCCAGTATTCGAGTTCTAAGGTTAAAAATGTTAATTTTCTGGAAATGCTCATGTAAATTGGTTTAAGAGAATTTTGTACTATCACTCAAGTTCTAAAAGAAATACCGTGACCTGAAATTAACTTTTTTTATTCTTTTCACTTTGAGTTATTTTACAAATACATAGAAATATGTTATAGAATCTTTATATTATTAATATTATTATTATTATTTTGTTGAATTGGTCTTTACATCATGAAAGCATGATCCAAATCAATGTAAAGGGTATTATAGCTATCATAGTGATTCTCGTGACATGTGATAGGTAGCTTATCTGACGCCATTTTATTGTCAAGTAAATTCTACACCAGACCAATGTCAGACAGTGTGACAATCATACTGCCCTCGCCGGTGATCTAACCCGGAACCATCTGGGTGGCAGTCAATGCACTTACCACTCGGCCATGTAGGTATTTAATAAAAGGTTTTTTTAAAAGCAGACATTTCGACAATTTTACGTTCTCCATCTTCGGAAAAAACTAGAAAATATATCAATCATCCGAAGAATTAAAATATACCATACCACAATGTTCGTTTAATTTTTTTTTATATAATATATAATAATAGATTTTTGCTAATTGTAACTTGAACAATAATGTGAAACTCCATATTAACTAACTAACTATCACGTCGTCTCTAGGAATAACGGACTGCCACACTTTGACTGACATACTTCTCTCGATCCTCAACATTCATACATCGTGTCATGTACGCGCATAGATTTCTCCGACTCCTCGCGTGGCCGACAAAAGAAGGACCAACTAAAATTATTTGTGTTTGTAACCCTGATGAATCCCCCGGGGGAGCGAAACTGGTCGGTTTGAAAAAACAAAATAAAGTGGTGTAAAAACAAAAAACATTTTTAAGTAAACTAACTAACTAACCATTCACACTTTAACCATAGTGGCACTCCATCCTTCTCTTTTCGCCCCGCGGGAGATACGGTGTGATGGGTTGCGAACCTCATCGCCACCAATAGGCATCTCCCGCGCACACTTGGATCGTCCAACATCCACAAAATAAATCTAAAACAAATAATATAAAATACAATGATATTAAATAAAATAACAAAATAAAAATAATTTAACACAAAATGTTATTTTTAGATGGTGCACATATTGTCTATATAATTTATGATCCACGTATCCACAGTTTTATTTTAAATAAGCAGTAATTAGGTACTTAAAACAAACCAACACCAGCAAGAACTTTAAAATAATATTGAAGAAATTATTTAAATTGTCATTTGAACAAACGAAAATTTTATTATTACACCTGTCAAAATTCTTTATTTTGAAGAAATTATTTTTAATTTAATAAAACTTCTAGAAAACAGACGTTTTAATTCGAATTCATTATTTAACAGATTTTTGCAATATTGGTTCATCCGCATGATATTTGTGAACTACCATCAGAGAGAGACATCCCCAACAGAGAAAATAATGCATGTAAGAGTGACACCCTGATTTATAGAACTCCGTTCCACAATGTCTGCTAATTGTGGAATTCTGTCGGGGCTCGGAAGGGGCGTGTTTGGGGAAACACTTCAGTAGCGAGGAATTTCGTGGAATTATTTACGTGTTTAGAAATAATTTCTGATTTTAACATTGCACCATATTTACTAACAGCCGGCAAAGTGTAAAACATACGTGGATATATATACGAGTATATATAACATCTTACATACCTATAGACAGAAATATATACCAATTTTATTTTTTGTGACTTAAAGATGGTACATTGATGGTAGAATAAATGCAGTAGAAATGAGATCTCTAAGACGAATGTGTGGCAAATCTGTATTTGATAGAGTGACAAATACAAGTATAAAAAGTGAATGTGGTGCGAATGAAAGTGTTATGAACAAAATAAGGAAAGGGTCATTAAGATGGTTTGGACACATGGAAAGAATGAGTGAAGACAGAATGGTAAAGAAGGTATATGTAAACGGCGTGAACGGAGCTAGAAATAGAGGAATCCGAGGAAAACGTGGCACGATCAAATCAATCAAATATTGAATGTCGGTCACGTGAGGAGTCGTGCGTGCATGACAAGATGTATAAATGTAGAGATGGTAAGTTAGTTAGTTAGTTAGTTACTTAAAGATGTAAAATAACTAACTTTCACGCCGTCTCCCGGAGGGATAGGCAGAATGATTGGACCATCACACTGTTCTGTCCTGACATACTTCACTCGATTCCTCAACATTCATACATTGTGTCATGAACGCACGTTGATTTCTCCGACTCCCCACGTGGCCGACATTTAATATTTGATTTATTTGATCGTGACTCGTTTTCCTAGGTCTTTAGTTAAATTTACGTCGTTAACATATTTCCTTTTTTATCATTCTTTCTTCATTTATTTTTACTAACCATGTGTCCAAATCACCTTAATGATCCTTTCATTATTTTGTACATAACACCATCATTCGCACCGTATTCCCTTGTTATATGTAATTTCATTCGACACACTATCATAAACAAGGTATTCACATATTTGTCACACAAGAGATCTCATTTCTACTGCATTTATTCTACTTTCATCCTTTTTTGCTAGTTCCATGCTTCGCTTCCACACATAAGGGTCGGTACAAGAACACCATTGTGCACTGCCACTTGCCATTTATTCTAAAAAAATAATAATAGTAATGGAGTTTGTTGTTACCCTTAACTATGTCTGTGAAACCTCCCACTCCTGTACCATTTCTCCACACCTTTAATATATTTTAAATGTTTAATAACCATATATTATGTTTATGTTCATCATAACCGTTTATAGCGCCTCTTATTGCAAAGTGAACAAACAGCTTTACGTTATTATTCCTGTGCCTATCTCTTTCAAAATATCAGATTATTCTAAATGACATGCAAAGCAAGTGTCGCACTGTATGCAACTAACTAACTAACTAACCATCACGCCGTCTCCCCGGAGGGGTAGGCAGAAAGAATGGACTGCCACACTTTTATTTCCTGACATATTTCTCTCGCTTCCTCAACATTCAAACATCGTGTCATGCACACACATGACCGACATGACCGACATTCAATATTTGATTTATTTGATCGTGCCACGTTTTCCTCGGTCTTCCTATATTTCTAGTTCCATTTACATCGTTAACATATAATTTTTTTACCGTTCTTTTTTCATTCATTCTTTCCATATGTCCAAACCATCTTAATGATCCTTTCATTATTTTGTTCATAACACCATCATTCGCACCGCATTCACTTCTTATACTTGCATTTGACACTCTATCATATACAGATTTGTCACACATTCATCTTAGAGATCTTATTTCTACTGTATTTATTTAACTTTCATCCTTCTTTTGCCAGTTCCATGCTTCACTTCCATATAAAAGGGTTGTACCAATACTGTATGCGAGTAGAAATAAATCTATACTTAACAAAATATGTATGAATCATAATTAAATTGAATTACTTTTAAGATTTAAGTACGGTAGACTTCCAATTTTACGGGGTCGATTTATCTGGGAAGCGGATTATCCGGGATACTTGAGTTATTTAAAAAATATGTTATAAAAACAAAAACAGTTCACTATAATGCAATTGTCACACGTTTAGTTCACATTGGCGCCACCGCCAACATACGGTTGTGGCTCTAAAGTCGTAATTTTATTTTACTGTGAAAAAGTGTCTATGGTATACTGTCTATGTCTATGGTATAATGGATAAACGCAAACGAGTCGTACTTTCAATTGAACAAAAACTCGAAATAATTCAAAAGTTTTAAAAGGTGCAACCGTTAAATATTTATTGAATCAATATAGTGTTAGTGATCGAACTATATGGGACATCATTAATAAAAAAGAGATTAAATAGCAATACAAATTTGTAGATGTTTTTGAAATGCGTAGAACATTAACTCTTTTAACTATGGAATTTGGGGATATATAGAAATCGAATAAAAATGTATTTATAAAAAAAAACAGGGGATAATTTTCCCGCGGGCAATTTTTGGTTTATTTGTTCATATGGATATATGATATTCATTATGTAAAATTCATCATAATACTTATGTTGGATCCCTTTTTTGTTTTTTTCTGTTATAAAATATTTTTATATTGAAATCAAAACCAATTATTATGTATCTATCTTAAATAAAAATTCGGGTATTTAGGCGAGTGAAACAAGCTGTAAGGGTTATGGGGTGAATCGGAAGCCACCCTTACTGACTTTGGCGGCCTAAAACACCTGGGGCGGGAATTTAAGTGGCTTTTATTTTATACCCTTAAGCGAGGAGCATCCCCCATACTTAACAAACGGTAAAGGACCAAAGAAATGAAAAGATTTCCTACATAAGAAAGGATTACAGGGACTATAAAAACGTTATAAAGGGCATAATCTCGGAAAATATGGAAATTTTTCTTGTTTACATTTGCGAAGAGTCCTCTTTTATTTTCCTTTACTATTACAGCTGTAATTATGCAGTTTTTACACCGGTTATTTTATACGTTTACCGTGACGATAATAAGTTAGAAATGTAAATAAAACTAAGCAAATATAATAAAATTTAAGTGCAAAGATTAACTGCTGTCTTAAATTTCTTTATCTTGGATATCCGGGGAGTGCATTTTCTTTTTTTTTATTAGCAATATACTCTTATACTTAAATTCACTGTTTAATGACTTAGCATTTTATTTATTGAGGGGGCATTTAATTCATAACTATCTAATTATTAATAACTTGATAAGTTTTATCTCATAGAAAAACGCAAAAATGGTTGTACATGATTTAACCGTGAAAACGATAAAAAATATAGTATGTATTATATAATAGTTTGAACATATCATGCATGATGACCGATTTGAGATTATGCGCATCATAGAAAAAAAATGAGAAATCACTTTATAACGCCGTAGCAAGGCGAAACATGTGATTCCCTTACAATAAATTAAATCTTTTATAAAAAAATACAATGATGTGTCAAATATATGTGTTTATGTTTACTTTGGCCTTTTAACTATCAGAACTCATTGTTTAATCGTACTAGATGGTTTGCAAATTATATGTTTCTTTTGTAGACATTCGATTATTAAATCTTTATTGGGATTCCATTCGATAAATTAAAAATTATTATATAATTTGGTATTAAATGCATTTTTATGTCCGCACATTCGCTCATACCCTATACTCCGCTTGCGACGGATAAATTGTTTTCTAAGCTGCTGCCGGTCGCAAGTCCGGATATAGGAGGGTCTATTGCAGAGCTACTCACCCTACATGGTACAAGAACAAATTATTACGAATACCAACACAATCTCCTCGGAACTCGGACTTTCCAATGAACGACGACCTACGAAAAATACAAAGACCAACGATTAGAGGAAACTGGAAAAGTCTAAAGAATGGAGAGGGCTGGCCATCCCATAACAAGAGTCAGTGGAGGACTATTGTGGAGAAGGTCAATTCTCACACCAGGATGTAGCGCCGAGAGGAAGAAGAAGAAGAACTTATAACATACACGCATATATTTACACAAACACATACGTAATAACAAGATGACCAATGGAAGCGAGACATGGAAGCAATGCACAAAATTAAAGTTGCACAACGGGCCATGAAAAGATTCATGTTGGGTATCTCGCTTAAAAACCATATATCTAACTTGGAGATTAGTAGAGGCACCAGGGTCACCGGTGTAGGAATACGCATTGCGAGGAGGAAGTGGCAGCGGGCTGTCTTGTGTGTCGATGGGATGATGGAAGATGTAGCCAGAGGGCTACCGAATGGAGGCCAAAGTTGGGCCGGAGAAGTGTAGTGAGACAGCCTAGCAGGTGGAGCGATGATATTGTGCGGACGGCGTGAAGGGCCTGGAGAACGCTGGCAAGAGACCGAGAGGGATGTCGTGGGGTTGGAGAGGTTTACGTCCAGCAATGGATGATGATAAGTTGACGAAGAATACGTTATCACAAAAACAACAACAAAGATAACAATAATCAATCCAAGATTATTACAATTACACCTGAAAGATGCGCTATATCTGCCGCGTTCAGATGAAAAACATCAACATTATTAGATTTGATAGCACGTAATTCAATTCTTCGAGTACTTAAAATCAATTAATTCTATTCCTATTGCTTCGTGCACGTGATGGGAATTATAATCCAGGGATATAATTCTGATGTCACGCCAATCGCAGGCCGATGCAGGAGAACGAACCTCCCATACAATGACGGAGCAAAACATTGACAAATGCAATAACCATGTAATCCGGTGGATTCAATTAGCGGCGCAATACTATTCCACTGCCTGTTTGATTAATGTTTTGGCTTATTTTTGTACTGACTTATACAGAACTATACGTTGGGTACTGCAGACGATGAATCGGAAAATTGATAACTAAAATAAGTATTTATTCTATTATAGATTCGCCTTCACTATATGTTGTGGATTCACATTTCAAAAAATAGAAAAACACTTTGTATTTGCATAATTCTTTATTATTTTATTTGCAGACATGTTTTCGTCCTTTTTCGGTCCTTCTTCGATGCACAAATTTTAAGGAACGGTTAGGTAAGGTTAAAATTTGTAGTATTTATTGATGGTTGAGATATTAGTTTTGTAAAACTCCTTTATTATAAAAATTGTGACATATTTATATAAATTAAATCCAAGTAAAACCACTAAACAATCGTGTTTACTACTATTATAAATTTAAAATTTGTATATCAAAGAAGGACCGAAACATGTCTGCAAATTAAATAATAATGTGTTGTAGAAATACAAAGTGTAATAAAAATACAAAATGTGTCATTCTATTAATTAAAAAAATATATATTTTTATGTTATTGTTTCTCGAACAATAATGTGAAATCCTACTGTAAAAAATGTTTAATATCATAGTGTTGTCGCCCAAAACAATGGATTATCTAACATTTTACTTCATCAGCAGTTTGTCGTCCACTGCTGAACGTTGGCCTTTCGCAAAGCACACCTTTCCCGAACCCACCTTCTCAATCTTCAAATATGGGCAGCCCACCGCCACTTCAGCACGCCTATCCTCAGAAGCACCCCAGTCACCGGTGAGAAACGTCTTATTCATTCGTATTGCATAAAATATGTATATTATTGTATTATAATAGATAATAAAGGATGAAAGTAAAAGAAATGCAGTAGAAATGAGATCTCTTGAACGAATGTGTGCATACTCTGTGTATGATAGTGAAAGGATCAAAATAATCAAAGGATCATTAAGATAGTTTGGACACATGGAAAGAATGAATAAGGAAAGAATGGTAAAAAAAATATATGTTAAGGATGTAAATGGAACTAGAAATAGAGGAAGAATTGAAAAGAAATCAAATATGGAATGTCCGCAACGTGAGGAGTCAGAAAAATCGACGCGCGTGCATGACACGATGTATGAATGTTGAGGAAGCGAGAGATATAGGGTTAATAATTAATATAAACAGGGACATCGGTTTTCTAGAAATATTATTATAGTTTATGTGACTGACCTTTCACCTTTCTAAGGCATTATCAAATTGACATTTTGTTTATTTTCATCATTGGTACATTTGATAATCTATTAGAAAGGCGAAACAAGTCATTCCCATAAACAACAATACAATAAAACTTCTTGAAAACAGACTTTTCATTTGTATTAATTATATTATAGCAGTGTTCAAAATTATATCATTTTATAATGTTGAAGTATCATAGTGTTTCGGCCAAAACAATGGATTATCTTTTTTTATAAGGATTAATTGTATCTCAATAGAGACGAAGATGTAAATTGTTTTTTTCTGGGAAAAGATGTACCATAGTGGCCGAGGCGCTTACAGGACTTATGACCTGTCATTGGTTGGGTTGAGCGATTGCTTTATGTTTAACAACATTCTCCATTCCGCCCTTCTTATGACCACCACATCTGACAACATTTTGGAACTTGTATATATGCTATAATCCCGCGTTTATCTTTACATATTTTAGTTCACTCTACACTAGCGTCATCTATTAAGATTGGGAAGCATTAAGCAGAAAATCTTTATGAATGCACTGTGAAAGTCTCTGCAAATCATTCAGTACTAGATTACGCCTGGAGATGTCTCTCCAAATGGATTATGTGATAAATATTTCATTAAAATCGTAATTTTCACAAGAGAGCATCAACATTGTGAAATCATTATAAATCTCCCGGTGGCGGGAGTGCTCTGTGTAATGCATACATTTGCTGTGCATATAAACCGGATCATTCAAAATCCATTCAATATCATACGCAAACACCGCCGTGGAAAGTGCAGCGAGTCGCTGTTTGCGTTTGCTAAAAGATGCAGTTCGATATATTGGTATCGAGTGCCCACCTCGGGGAATATTCCTTCTGGCTTAAAACATCCAAATATGTAAATGCTTTGATCATCTTAAACAAGCACTGCGAGGAAAATGTTTGTTTAAAAAGGATTATTTATTTAAGTACAAAGAAAAGAAATGCATGGACTCTTACATATATTTTATTTAGATTTATATACCATCAATGATAGAATACTTTATGATGAAGTAAGATAGGAATGTAAGGCGGATGAAATAAAATTAAGATATGGTCAATTAAATGGTTTGTACATATGGAACTAATGAATTACGGTCGAATGGTTAAAAATATATTCTTCTTCTTCTTCTTTTCATAGATCTGACGATCTGTGACACAGAAATCATATTTCATCGGATGATGATATCCAGCTGTCCCTCCATCTCTTAGGCGGTCTTCCAGGTGGGCGGTGTCCGGAAGGGATTTCATAAGCGGCTGTATATGCGAGTCTGTCACCATCCATTCGGGCTACATGGTCCCTCCAGTATCTTCTTCTGGAACTACTCCACTGAACGATATCGTCTATTTCGCAGGTTTTTCTTATGTCTACGTTGCGGACACGATCTCGAAGGGTTTTTCCAGTAATTGATCTTAGGACCTTCATCTCCGATGTTCTTAGTAGTCCCTTGGTTCGCACAGTGTCAGCCCGCGTCTCTACAGCGTACGTCATGATAGGTCGCACGCATGTTTTGTTTGTCAGTCCCAAGCCTGGATGAGAAAGGAGGAGGGTCACTGGGTTAAGCTAGCCACCTGCCCGGGGTAAAAAAGATTCGCGCTCATAGTACAGAGAACACAGCCTCGTTAAAAGTATATACACAAGAAATGTAAATGAAAAAAGAAGTCGAGGAAGGCCAAGGAAGACATGTTCGAAGTAGGAAAAATCGACGAGCATGCGTATCACGATGTGTGAATGTACAAGAGGCGCGAGAGTTATGTCATGATAGATCAATGTGGCGGTTCATCCTCAGTCCATGAGATCCGTAACATTCTGTTGTGGAACCACATTTCAAATGCTTCTATACGGTTTATTGTGTTCACTTTGAGGGTTCAAGTCTCCACTCTGTATAATAATATGGACCAAATATAGCACTTGACCATCCTCTGTCCCATTTTTAAGTTGATTTTGTTATTACAGAAGAATGGTCTCATATTATTTAATGCGGCCCTCTCAACCTCTATTCTACACCTCACTTCTTTTTCGGGATCAATGTTGTTTGTTATAACACTTCCAAGATATTTAAATATGTGTACTCTTTCTATACTGGCGCTATTTAGAATAAAACCTGCTTCTGCGTAATATTCATTGATATTTTAAATGAGACAATTTATATATCACAGCAGTCACTAAAGTTTTGGAATGTATAATGAACTTACTACGAATATATTAAATTCGCGAACTGCGTTTCTCGGGTAGCTCTACTGCACACGATTTTAAGGTAACATTTGAAGTTGAGAAAATCATGACAATGCGCCTTCACATTCAGCACTGATTTGTCCGCCAGTTTCTGACCAAAAATACTATCTCTGTTATTGATCACCCTCCCTATTCACTAGATTTAGCCCCTGGCGACTTCTTTTTGTTCCCGAAATGTAAAAAGGTCATGCGGGAGCGGCACTGCGACGACGTGTGGACGATTAAACGTGAAACGACAAAGCAGCTGAAGAGCCTGACTCATGAAGACTTCCAGGAATGTTTTGAACAATGGAAACGGAGGTGGGACAAGTGCATTGCTACAAATGGGGAGCATTTTAAAGGGGATAAGATTGATCTACCCTAAATTTTGGAAAATAAAATATTTAAAAAATCAGTTCGCGTATTTATTGGACAGACCTCGTATGTTTCGTATTGTATCATTCAAGCTTAGTCCAAGCATTGCACGTTCTACTCGGATATCAGTATAAACATTATATCTCTATGAATAAAACAATTACAGAAACTCAAAAGCTGCAATAAAATCCGATATCCCCAAGCTTCGTACAGCGCGGCATTTTGCATTATGTGAACTTATTTCCGCTTCGTTCGTAAAATAAACACATTTGCATATAAAATAACCCCCCTTCACGTGCAAATAGTAAACAATTGTCATCAAAAGTGTACCGTAACAGCTAAAACTTTCAGGGCGCTATCTTTGTTACTGCATTAGGAAAACCATTGCTGGCACTCCTCATACAATTGCTTCAGTCGGATTTCACATGGAGTAACGAAATTACCGGAAGACACACGCGCTATGTCGGAAGTGTCGAGGGAAGCTATCTGCACTTTCCACGCGTGCGAATTTCAGGTGATAGAATGTAGGGGAGCTAATTTAATTAAGGTGATCCTCCAAATAGGGGACCCACAAAACTAGGTAATATTTCTGAAATATATAAAATTAAAGAAACACTTAACATTTTAACCACGCAATCTTCTTATTCTTCTTCAGACTATTCCCAATCACTCCTGTTTCATTTCAATTTAATTTTCATTTATTTGAATAAAAATCACAAACATCTAATATAAGATCGTTTGCAATTACATTATAAGATTTTAAATGAGAAGCACAAAAAAAATAAGCTTAAGAATTAGAAAAAATCATAACATTGATATTGAATCCTTGAGGCAACTCACACTTTAACGAAATATGTCGACCTCCGAGGCGACCCGATTAAGCAATAAGATTGCCCTTCCCACAGGCATAACCACTGGCAGGTTGGTTCTGCAGTGCGGCAAATAAAACAATCTGTGCTGTATTTGACGAAGGTAATTATCAGGGACAAATAGACCTACATCACTCAGTACATCCGAGTTTTGTATACGGCATAATAATATAAAGAAGTAAACTCCCAAGTGGATATTCCTCCTTCTCTCCAATGATTGGTAGCTTAGCAAACCTAGCAAGAATTCAGTCGGAAAGAGTCACAGGTAATAACCGCGCTCCCTGAGGTGAAGAAAGGCGCTCCCTGGACGAAGCGCTCCTGCATCCAGATTATTCCGACATGTCTGTTAGGTCATTCTTCCACCGTAGTTGCGATCGCCCTGCACTTCTCTTTGCCGTCCACGCTCTCCAAGTCAGCAGTCTTCTTGTCCATTTTTTGTCCGAATTTCTGGCTACGCGACCTGCCTATTGCCACTTAAGAGTCGCCGACCACGCAATGGTAAGTATATTTAAGAGGAACTAGTTTCGCTTGTATGTAAGCTTAATCAGGAGAATTTTATATTGCCTTGATGTAGCTTCGTTACAAAAGAAATAAGTTGGCTTTAAATACAATTATTACCATTCCTTGGGTAAAATTCAAAGTGTTCACTTTATTTTATATGTTTATAAATTCAATATATATATCGAACCATAAAAAAATATGTAATAATATGAACGATTTTTTTATAAATTAAAACACTGTTTTTTCCACTTTTGATTTTTTTTTTCGACATTTTTCGAAGGCTTTACACTTTCATCATCGAGAAAACGATATAATATAAGTTTATATTGTTCTCCCAATGCTGAAGGTGAAAAGCCTTCGAAAGCAATTGGCAGACCTTCGTGGCAGAGTGGTAAGAGCCCTGACTTCCATACAGAAGGTCCCGGGTTCGATTCCCGGCGATGGCAGTGTGTTTGACACACTGTATTTGGTCTGGTGTAGAATTCTCGTGACAATAAAATGGCGATAGATTGGCTACCTATCACATGTCATAAGAATCAATATACTCGTAATAGCTAAAATAAATTTTTTACAGTAATTGGGTCCAAACGACCTGTTGTATAATGGAAAAAAAAAATAATAGAAGTGGAAAAAACAGTGTTTCAATTCATAAAAAATTCATCATTATAGTATTATATAGTATGAATGCCTTAATTTTATCTAAAATATATTTATACATTATATTTATTTCTTTTTCTTCTTCAAGTGCCCTGTCGGGTGCCCCCAACGTTGGCGATCACTTCGGCGAACCTGTCCCTGTCCTGCGCCGCTCGGAACAGCTCCTTCATACTTCGGATGCCGGTCCACTCCCTTACGTTTCGCAGCCAGGACATCTGTCTCCTACCGGGTACTTACCATATTTATTTAATGAATGTATATTAATGTTTATGTTTTCGTTTTTTTTTTGACAATTATAATGTCTTTGAAAGGAAAATCATGTTATTTTCATAAAACTCCTAGAAATCAGACGTTTTCAAGTCACATACCAAAAACTTCAAATCCTGCAAAATAAGGCTATCCGTTTATCGCTTGGTGCGCCTTCATGGACCAGGATCACACAACGGCACCTAGAATCGGAAATCCCGATGATAGATGAATTCATTCTGAAACTTGCCGAATGTTTTTACAAAGGACTCCCTTCACATCCTAACACCACAATAAGAGACCTCTCAAATTACGACCTAAACACGTCCAGCCGCCACAAGCGCCCAAAATCGATCCTCCTTCAGAGGAACACTCCGGGCCACACAAATCATGCGCATAAACTAACAACCCACCAAATCACCTTCCAACAATGTTCCCATTAGACGTAAGAGGAATAGTACATGAGCTGAACCTCTGTATGCCAGAAGATCCAAGTCCAAGTCCTTTCATTCATTTTTTTAATATGGATTTTGACACCATTGTTCCAAAAACAAAAAAATATATAATATATTTACTAGGCAACTGTTCTACATACATATTTTCCTGCACTGAAACTGTATAAAATTGTGATTTCAAATTAAAACGAAATGAACAAGACGGTATTTAAATTACGGGTTGTTGATGAAATAAAAGATTATTTCAAACTTTCGAAAGATACGTATTACGTACTGTTTGATCTGTACCGTTAACAAGGACCGCAATAAAAACATATTCGTTACTGCATTCCTAGAAAACGTTTTAGAACCTCTGTCCTAATGATTACATCAACACGTGACAACTTACACAATTATCACTTGTCTGGGATGTTCATGGAACCGTTAACGAAAACGTCTACACTATTATCTTATCTGGGATACAGTTATTATTTTCATAATCACTTTCATCAGGCTTAAAAAGGATTAGTTTATAACTATACAATTCAAATGAATATACATTTTAACGCTCTTGATGGATATCTTTGTAAATGTCAGATATATTGTGTGATATGGTGACAATACTTTAAGATGCAGCGATTTTGATTGCACACACTGTCACATAGCTACACGTCTGTGCCGTGTTTACCGCAGGGGAGGGCAGAAAAAATGGACCGCCACACTACTCTATCCTGACACACATCTCCAGATTCTTCCACATTCATAAAACGAGTCTACACGCACATCGATTCCTCCTATTTATATCTTTACCAACATTAAAATTGGATTAATTTGGTCATGCCATGTTTTCCTCTGTCTCTCTTGACTCCGTACTCCATTGACATCGTTAACGTACACTATTCTTAAGCATTCTCTCTGTATCCATGCGCTCCATATGTACGAAACGATCCTTTCATAATTTTGTTCTGACGACAATTTGGGAGAAAGTTAACCTATCCTGGGTGGCGCGAGACTGCTCCTCCACAGTTCTGTCGCTGGTTCATTTTCGGATGTTTGGAAGCTAGGAAAGCTGTCTTCTGCCGACCTTCCTGCGGCCCTCGATCTTCCACTTCATGACGAGCTGAAGTACCGTTTATTTGTTGCCTCTCATAACATGGCCAAAATATGATATTTTACGGAGCTTAACATCGATATACCTACATCTCTTCACAAAAAAAATTCATATAGAAATAAAAATATGAGTTCGTGTATTTAGGTAGTATATTTACAAGAGATGGGCTAGTGGAGGGGGATATTGAAAAAAGGGTTGGGGCAGGCAACAAAGTGAATGGTGCACTTAAAGTTGTCATCGCAAACAAAAACGTATCCAAAAAACTAGAATTGTAGTGCACAATGGTGTTCTTCTACCTACCCTTATGTATGGAAGCGAAGCATGGAACTGACAAAAGAAGGATGAAAGAAGAATAAATGCAGTAGAAATGAGATCTCTTAGACGAAAGTGTGGATACTCTGTGTATGATAGAGTGTCCAATGAAAATATAAGAAGTGAATGCGGTGCTAATGATGGTGTTATGAACAAAATAATGAAAGGATCTATAAGATCGTTTAGACAATGGTTAAGGGCGACGAAAACGTGGCACAATCAAATAAATCTGAATGTCGGTCATGTGAGGAGTCAGAGAAATCGACGCGCGTGCATGACACGATGTACGATTGTTGAGGATTCGAGAGAAATATGTCAGGAAAGAAAAGTGTGGCAATCCATTCTTTAGCCTAACCCTTCGGTGAGTCGGCGTGATGGTTAGTTAGTTGGTTAGTTTTTCATATAGAAAAATGTTATGTACCCCTGAACTTATTTAATCAGAGAAGTCGTATACTAGATACATAGACATAACCAAGATACAAAGAAATATAGTTAATTCAACCGTGACAATCTACGAACATAATGAATATATGTGATTTTGCGAATATATTTTTTGTGTCGAACTTAACAGGTTGAAAAAAATTCTACACAAAATTAATGTATCGAAAAAAATTATATTACATCTGTGGCGTTGCGGTTTAGGAGATAGTATTTCATGCGAATTCGCTAAACACGGAACTATTGAGGAAAATGAGATTTAATTTCATGTTCTCAGAAATGACTAAATTAGCTTTGTGGGCCTTCCTGGGATTTAGATAGAGAACGCTGTCAAGTTCGAGTCAATGTTATATAAATGCGTATAAAATTACGCTTTGTCACGTATCATATATAAATTTATTTTTATTATTATTTTATTGAACCGCTCTTTACATCATAACAGCGCGAGCCAAATCGACGTAAAGGGTGGAAAAAATGAACATGGATTATTATTTGTTGCTCTTATCGTAAGGGTATTCACGAATTCTCTGTTATATCATCCAAAATGTCTATATCCTTTGCTAATCCATCTATCCAGCTAATTAAAATTTATTTTCTTTTACAAAAATAAAAATAAATTATCACTTAGATGGTTTGGACATATGGAACGAATGGACGAGAAATAGAAGACGAGGATGGCCGAGATAAAAATGGCATAACCAAGTAGTTTGTTTTTTTTTAAATACTAATACCAAGGATTTAAATTAATGAAATTAGAATTTATTTTTACAATCTTCATTGTGAGCAGAAAATAGCTCATTATTATGAAGAAGGAATCTGGTCGTGTCCAGGCTTGAACCCAAGTGCCCTGGATCAGGAGCCAAACATTCTTTCCCCTAGACCACCACCCGATTAATTACCAAAAGACGGCCAATGTAACGATGAATGAATGTAGAAGATTTACGAGAGGTATCTCAGTCTACTCTTCCGGAAAAATGGCATGATGGTTGGTTAGTTACATTTTTTTTTAAATAATCACTAATTAAATAATAAATGTATGGGTATAGCTATCAAATTGATTCTCATGACATGTAATGTATAGCTAGTCTATCGCCATTTTATTATCACGTGATTTCTACACCAGACCAAAGACGATCACGATATTTATATATATATATATATATATATATATATATATATATATATATATATATATATATATATATATATATATATATATATATATATATATATATATATATATATATATATATATATATATATGCGCCATTTTTGTGAAATATTCACTTCAAGGGCGTTCTTCGTCCGGAAAGCTTCTGAATAATTCTTCGTCTTGATTACGTAAATTATAGGGCAGCCCGTTCCAATGACAGTGTGACAATCACACTGCCATCGCCGGAAATCGCGCCCGCGACATTATGTAATATATTATTTCATTGTGTAGAGTACTCCAGTAGAAAATATGATTATAAATGGATTTGTTTGTTGAAAATTTCGTATCATACAAAAAAATGAAAAGAACATTGAGTTATATTGGACGAATGTAAAGAATAAATTAAGAAATAATGGTGAAAAATGTATATGTTCACGATGTAAATGGATCTAGAAATAGAAAAAATTTAGGAAAACATGACTCGATCAAATAAATCAAATATTGAATGTCAGCCATGTGAGGAGTCTGAGAAATCGACGTGCGTGCATGACACGATGTATAAATGTTGAGGAAGCGAGATAAATTTCGGGAAAAAAAAGTTTGGTAGTCGATTTTTCTGCCTACCCCTTCGGAGAGACGGTGTGATGGTTTGTTAGTTAGTTACTTTTATTTATATCATTTGTTTTTTCCTTTGACGTGACATTTGTTTTTTCCTTTGACGTAGAATGTGTTTTATTTAAATTCTAAATTTGAATATCTTACAATACGCCGTAATATCGAGCACCGTGTATCTCTAGGAGGCCTGTCCCATCTTCCCAAGGAACAAAAGGGAATGAAAGGATCTAATTTATTACAACTGTTTTGACTTGACGGGCGCAAAGCGACGAGCCGACTGTCGTTGACAACAAATGTTCATGACGAATTATGACGACATTCCGTTACGAGAATATAATATCACATGAATAATACGCCGGGCATCGGATAATAAATTTGGATATATTGTATACCAGGCGCAATAGACGTTATTTATTGTTTCTTAAGCGATTATGTTAAACTCCATATTGAATAGTTAATACGAATGAAAACGTTTTCTATGAGTTTTATTATATTGAATGGAAATAACATGTTTTCACCTTGCAAAGTCATTATCAAATGTAGTATTTTTCATAACATATTAGGAAAGGCAAAAATTTTCAATCCTCTAAAATATAATAAAACTTCTAGAAAACAGATATTTTCATTTTTGTTCATTATGGTCATATTTATAATAGAGGTTAATTAGAATAATTGGATTTTTTATATCATATTAACAGAAGTTGTGAAATTAAATTATTTTTATAAATAAAATACTTTTCCTTTCAAAACTATCTATCTAACTAACCAAAAATCTATCATTCTGAAGGAGTAAACAGACGGACTACGACAATTTTTTTTTTAAATACTTCTTTTACTTCCATAACGTTCATATATTATGTCAAATACGCACGTCAAATTCTCCGACTCTTCACGTGTCCGACATTTAGTATTTGATTGATTTTATCGTGTCACGTTCTTCTCTATCTTCCTTAATTTTTTGTTCCATTCACATGTATGTTTTCCGTTATATGCTTTCCTTATCAATATTTCTTAATTATTTTCAATTTGTTCAAACCACCTCAATGATACTTTCATTATTTTGAACATAATACTTATATTAGCACTACATTCACATCTTATATTTGCATTTGACACTCTATCATAAACAGATTTACCACACTTAGGACGATTATTTTCGAAAATTGTTATTATCAGTAAAAAAACATATGAATTAAAACACGTCTTGTGCCGACCCTTATGTATGGAAGTGAAGCATGGAACTGGCAAAAGAAGGATGAAAGTAGAATAAATGCAGTAGAAATGAGATCTCTAAGACGAATGTGTGGCAAATCTGTTTATGATAGAGTGACAAATGCAAGTATAAGAAGTGAATGTGGTGTGAATGAAAGTGTTATGAACAAAATAAGGAAAGGGTCATTAAGATGGTTTGGACACATGGAAAGAATGAGTGAAGACGGAATGGTAAAGAAGGTATATGTAAACGGCGTGAACGGAGCTAGAAATAGAGGAAGGCCGAGGAAAACGTGGCACGATCAAATCAATCAAATATTGAATGTCGGACACGTGAGGAGTAGGAGAAATCGACGTGCGTGCATGACAAGATGTATGAATGTAGAGGAAGTGAGAGAAGTATGTCAGGACAGAACAGTGTGGCGTTCCATTATTTCTGCCTACCCCTCCGGGGAGACGGCGTGATGGTTAGTTAGTTTTTTTTTTAAAACACGGTTAATTCCACTTTCGGATTTATTTTTCTCGACACGTATGACTTTGAACATCCATCATCAGGAGAACGATATAAACAGTTTATGCCTTCAAAATATGTCGAGAAAAATAAACTAAAGCTAACTAACTAACTAACTTACCATCACGCCGTCTCCCCGGAGGGGTAGGCAGAAAGAATGGAACGCCACACTGTTCTGTCCTGACATACGCCTCTCGATTCCTCTACATTCATACATCTTGTCATGCACGCACGTCGATTTTTCCGACTCCTCACGTGACCGACATTCAATATTTGATTGATTTGATCGTGCCACGTTTTCCTCGGCCTTCCTCTATTTCTAGCTCCGTTCACGCCGTTTACATATACCTTCTTTACCATTAAGCAGTGTTTTAATACCTAAAAAATTGTCATTAAAGAATACCACAGTATTAACGCCTTAAATTTGTTTACAAAAAAAACAGTTTAAATTTTTTATGTCTAAATGCTGACAGTTCCAATAATTGAGATGAAAAATTCAATCATACAATTTGGATATTTATGGCCCCTACTCATATGAAGAACGTCTCTTGTTAAGTGATTTCTTCCACTCCCTATGAGATGCGTAATCTAAAATTGGTATCAATCACTATCGGAAGCGTAATTGCACCGATTCGCGTTCGCCATAAAATCTCACTTCGCTTTAATACATATCTTTATTTTGTTGCGTTCGCGAAAAGAAATATAAATTTCCTTCATTCCTCCTCTGATTTATTAGATAGCGCGATCGCAAAACGTAAACAAACATAAAAAAATTGAATTATGCATTTCATAACTGAGTCGAAGACGTTTAACGATATCGGAGAAGGCGGAAAGGTGTTCCGCAAGGATGTGAACCGGGCCCTCACAACACCCCCTCGTAAAGATAAAGAATTTCAATTCGGATTTATGTTCACTGAACTTTATTTACGATACGTTTGAGTCAGTAACAGTTTTATTCCCCGGAATAGTTGATGATGCGCTGCAATATGTACTACCATTTATAAAGTGTGAAGTCTTTGTACAAACAACAATCGATGGTCTCATACATTGTTGTATCGACAATTTTTTATGTATTTTCATCCAAAAATTTAAGGTACATGTATCATAAAGCCTCTGCCGTGTCAGGGTGTCTGAAGAATCTGGTCTGAAACGGAGGCATTTTAATAGTCTGTTATTTAACTTCATTATACAGATCGCTGAAACGAGATATATCGAAAATCTATAAGTAAACTCAATAGTAGAAAAAATAGTCTTTAATTCAGTAGAAATTTCAATATTTAAAATAAAATAAAACTACGAAAAATAATAAAAGATGTATATTCTCCAACAATACACTTTGAAATTGAAAAATAACGCTGTTTATTTTCCACTTATGCAGAATTGAGGCAGCAAGAGCTACGTTTAATAAAATGAAATCACTCTTCTGCAATGATAACGTAGACATGAAACTCCGCCAGAGAATGATCAAATGCTATGTGTGGTCTGTTTTATTGTACGGGTGTGAAACTTGGACCCTGAAAGTTAACTCAATAAACAGACTGGAAGCATTTGAAATGTGGCTCCATCGCCGAATGCTCAGAATTCCCTGGACAGACATGGTTACCAATACCGAAGTCCTGAGGCGAGCTAGAGTTGACAGGCAATTGTTATCAACTATCAAGGCTCGAAAGATCTCATATCTGGGTCATATACTGCGTGAGGATAAGTACCTTCTCCAACTGATATTGGAGGGAAAAATTGAGGGACGCCGAGGGCCCGGAAGGAGACAAATGTCCTGACTGCGAAACGTGAGGGAGTGGACCGGCATCCGAAGTGTTGAGGAGCTGTTCCGATTGCTTTAAGAATTAATAATATTTTTTTAACAGAAATTAATTTTTAGCAGTATGAGCTAATAATTATTTTTTATCAGTAAGAACTTAAAAGTAATTTCTGCAACAAGACGTTTAACGATATCCTCATATCCCTTGCTTCAGCCCAGAGTAAACCCGAATTCGGACAATCCTGCAGTGCTCTAGCCATTAACGTGTTTGCTATTTCTAAATGTTTCCCGCGAATTTCGACACGAATTGCCTCCAACCTAAAATCAAAAAAAGAAATTTACATTCAATGTTGACAATTATGAATACACACGTAAACGTCATATAAAATGGTACGGGCGTATAAAACCACCACCAGGAAAAGACCACCAGACCACACAGTAAATAGAACTTGTCTGTGAATCTTCCTCGTCAACCATCCAGAGGAAGACCTAGGAACACGTGGAGGATTCAGTGCAAATTGCAGATATATTTAAGCACTCATGAATGATTGAATATTATAGCATTATAGCAGTCATGTATGATTAATTTTATTAGATCTGGTAATATCCACTCGTCCATTTAAAGACGCGTGATTTCTTCTTATAACAGCCTCATTTATCACCTTCATACAAAGTGTACACATCTCCCATTCAATCCAAAACACTCCGCGGCCTAAAGACACCGTCATAATACATAATATAAAGCCTGATTCGTTCTCATGCGAGTAACGGTTAACAATGCGTTTTTAATAACGCGTGGAACTAATAACACGGATATTTAACAGGACATAAATCACCTACGAACATTCGGAATAGTTTTAATACCCCGTGACAAGCATATAAAGTCCGCGTCCTGAAAGCTTCGTTAACGACATGTGCCTTACTTATTCGTTTAACGACAGCTATCGCATAGCCAATTGAAAACCATGGTAAAGAAAATAATTTAGTTACGGGTCACGGGTATTCTACAATATTCAAGTGGTTCATATGTATTTGATGCATACTAAATCATAGTAAAAAAGACGAAGATGAACACGAAAATTCTGCGTTTTTTGTTGAATTGTGTATTTGTACGTGGCTAATAAAAAAATCGCCATATTGATAATTATAATAATAATTATAATAATATGCTAACTTTTAAAGCGCCGTTTTTGTGATGTAATCACCTCAAGGGCGCATTAAGACGTGTTTAAAATCTAAAAATCTAATTTTTCGCGATCGGTTAAAAAGTATAGTAGAACAAAGTATAAATGTTTAAATTGGGTATGAAATATGAAAACTATGGGTTTTCAGTTTAGATCTGAAATCTATCGGATCATTTATGCATCTGAGGTGTGAAGGGAGATTGTTCCAAGCTGATGGACTGGCTACCGCGAACGCTCGATCCCCGAAATTTGTACTGGGGCAACGCTTTGGCTCAACTAATCTTCCTATTGCCGAGGAGTTTGCTAATTGTCAAAAATTAAAACCCCAACAACAAGAGACTATCAGAAAGGCCGCCGAAGAGATGGAGGGATGGCTAGAGGTCAATATCCAAGGACAGCTCATCATAACAAACAGGTCGTACCGTTTAAACTTAAAAAAATAAGATATAATAAAATATATCGTATTAGAACTAACGTATGTCCCGCGTGAACGAGGGACAGGCCTAGGGATTGAATAAGAGAAGCTGACGAAAGGTGCCGTAACGCCTATAACAAGCTTCAGGTCGGCAGAGGGAATCCTCTTAATACTTGTAATTAGTAACACTAATAAATATTACAATTTTTTAATATACCGTATAGCGTCTGTAGTATAAAATTTACAAAATGAAACAAGTCCCGAAAGCATAAAGTAAAGTGTGATTTTTTTAACAAAAGTGTTTATCTAATAAATATTTTTCTAATAAAAAAGATAATAAAAAGCAAGAGCATAATGTTTACCCTTAAACATGTTTATGAAAAAAAAGTATTATTAATTTTTATATTGATTTATATAAAAAAATTATGAAATATATATAGTTATTTTAATCATTAAATTCAAAATAATTCCCCTTATATATTTAACTATCAAATTTAATTCATTCGATTTTCATACAAATCTCATAACTTTTTAGTTCTAAAGGTACGGTATTAAATCCGTAACTTTGTATGATAAAAATAATAAAATTAATTTAAAATGTTTTAATGTTCCGGAAGTCCATCTTTGAATTTTGAAACGAAGCAGAAACTTATTGAATTCAACAGTATTTCACATTTAATGCCACTTCCGTGACGTTTTTAATATCTCCCAACTTATTTATGGCGGTCTTCCTTTGTCTTGTGACGTCTTCGTGGCTGTATACATATCTCCTGGTGACTGCCGGAATGACTTCTTTGTATTTCCGATCTCACCTATAAATAAAGCTACTTTATAACTAAAATAACAAGTCAGCTAACTTTTTGTAATTTCCCATTTATTCGAAATTAAATTAAGAAGTTCATTGACTCGTTGTCAAACACATCATTGGATTATAATACATATTCAATTACTTAAATAAATTAAATAAACACAAAAGTCCGGATCGTCCATGTCAACATGTGCAACATCGAAAAAAACATTATGTGTTATTACATTATGTGCTAAATTAAAAAAACGACGGATTCGTGGAACATAAATTAAATAGACAATATGTGCACCATCTAAAAAGAACATTTTGTGTCATATTATTTTTATTTTGTTATTTTATTTTATATCATTGTATTTTATATTATTTATTTTAGATTTATTTTGTGGGTGTTGCACGATCAGAGTGTGCGCGGGGGATGCCTATTGGTGGCGATGAGGTTCGCAACCCATCACACCGCGTCTCCCGCGGAGCGAAAAGAGAAGGATGGAGTGCCGCATCAGTAAAAGTGTGACAGTCCATTCTTTCTGCCTACCCTTTCAGGGAGATGGCGTGATGGTTAGTTAGTTAGTTAGTTCAATTACTTTAAAAAAAACTGTTTTTGCGTTATAATATAAGAATATACATACCTGGGACACAATATTCGATTGGGCCGAGATAACCAAACCGCAGAGCTAAAAAGAAGAATTGGACTAAGCTGGGCAGCTTTCGGAAACATGAGTTACATCCTTAAAAACCGGAAAATACCGACCAACCTGAAACGAAAAGTCTATGAAGCCTGCGTTCTGCCAGTTGGTACTTATGGTCTTGAAACTGTTACATTGTCCAAACAAAGTACCGAGAAACTACGACTGACCCAAAGAGCCATGGAAAGAGCCATGTTAGGGATAAGCCTTAGAGACAGAGTCAGAAACGATACGGTGAGAGAAAAAACAAAGGTCACTGACATCATCCACCGGGTGGCGACTCTAAAATGGCAATGGGTAGGTCACGTAGTCAGAGGCTCAAATGAAAAGTGGAAAAAAAGACTGCTGACTTGGAGACCGTGGATGGCAAAGAGAAGTGCAGGACGACCGCAACTACGGTGGAAGGATGATCTGAACAGACACGTCGGAACAACCTGGATGCAGTCTGCACAGGACAGAGTGACATGGAAGCGAATGGAGTAGGCCTTTGTCCAGAAGGGGACGGGAATAGGCTGAGAAAAAAGAAGAATATTAGTATCTTCTTTTTGTTTTTGTTCCTCTTATATCGTAGGTTGGACAACATCATGACTATTTCTATACTTGACAAAGCAGCTCTAAACAGGGATATTGTGCTTCAACGGAACCATTCTCCAAGGTTTTCTAGAAAGGATTTTCTTCATCTCCCGACACTTCGTTTTCTGTTAATTTTACCTTGGACAATCAGTTGCAGCACTTTGTATTTATCGTTTCTCATAATGTGCCCGAAGTATTCCAGTTTTCTGCGCTTTATGGTAGAGACAATTTATTTTTCTTTCGTCATTCGCTGCAGTACTTCCTCGTTTATGACTCTCTCTCTGTCCATGATATTTTAAATGTACTACGATATATCCACATTTCGATGACATCCAGCTTTTTGGAGACAGCCTTTGCCATGTTTCTATACCGTAGAACAAGACGGGTAGCACGTAACATCGAGCTATTCTCATTAGAAATTCAATGGGTTGGTCTCTGTTGCATAGCATCGGTTTCATTTTGAAGTAACTATACTTTTTGTTATTTGAACTATTGCGTATATGTTCATTTGAATTAGTTTTATTGGAAAATATGAATAATCAAAATATATGATATTTTAAATGCGTGAAATGTTTCATCATTGTTAGGACCCTTAACAAAAAATAACTAATTGTTCTTTGAACTGTAATTTTAAAACTTCATATTAAGTAGTCATATTAAAAAACATACCTTTTTCTGAATTTTCTTAATATTTTAAACTTGTGAAATTTTTCTCCTTGATTGGCCATTATAAAAAGAAATTGTCTTAAGATTATCTTTATTAGTTTCAATTGAAATATTTACAATGAACCTCCATCGATAAATTTCAGTTAACCGCATTAACCACAAACTAGTGAAACCCGTGAAATATTCACGGAAGTAAAGATTACGTACTGACAAATTTTGTATCATAATGTGAATAAGCTAAAACCCGGATGTTATCAGAGAAAGAATTCGAGAATATGTTGAATACACGAGAGCGAGAGAGGAATACTTCGATTCTCTCGTTTCTGGATTATTTTGAGTTTCGTTCTGATTATTGTTGTATGAAATTAGTGTAGGAAACAAAAGGAGTGTGTGAAAAAAAAAAGATTTATTTGAAAGTTAAAACTTAGTACTAATTACGATTGAACTTTGAACCAAGTTTTTAAAGGGCAGAAAATCTTGACTACCGAGAATATTTCACTATTGTAGTATTAAAACACTGTTTTTCCACTTTGAGTTTAATTTACTCGACATATTTCTAATGTTCTCAACATGTTTCAACATGTTTAAAACAGTCGAAACATGTTAATAAAAATAAACACTAAAGTGGAAAACAGTATTTTAATTCATAAAAAAATTCTCAATCCATGTTCTTAAAAAACGTTGACATGTTTCGCCATTCAATACCTTATTTATAAGCTTTGATTTTATTTCGTTTATTTAAATAAAAGTAATCAATTAATATAAAGACATTTATGTATGTCAATGTAAGAACATAGTTATTCTCCTAACGAACAAATAGACGTAAAATGTCCTTATTTGGTATTCTTACCTCAGAACCGTAAAAAGCCAAACATAATAAGATACCGCTCTGAGCGCAATATTGCATTTGCTTTGTAATAACTTCCAAGACGTTTTTATAGCCCGTTATATGGATTTTAGGGAGAATTATTAGGTTTCGTAAGGTTTTACTGCCCTCACTCTCGTTAAAGTACATAAAATGACACATTTTGTACGGCAGTTTTTTTAGGGACATGATAGGTAGAAACGCTACTTAACATATATAAATAGTTAGAATATATAGTGTAAATAATATTATATGTACTTTCAATTATACTGCAAAATTTAACCATTCTTTATTGTTTCTTGAACAGTAATGTAAAACTACATATTAAATAATTAATTCGAATGTAATATTCTGTTTTCTAGAAGTTTTATTATAGTTTATGGAAACGACATATTAACATTTTTTCATATTTGTTTATACCTCAGAAAGGCAAATTATGTCACTCCCATAAACTTAAACAAAACTTTTAGAAAGCAGACGTTTTCATTCATATAAATCAGTTTTTTTTTTCTTTTAATTTAATATAATACAGTTAATACAGTTTCTCTTTTTATATACTTTAGATACAACACTCACTTTTTTTTAAACAAATAAATTAAAAATTAAAAACCAAACATGTTTTGGACACACAAGCTCGGTGATATTATATAAATAAAAATAATAAAAATATTTCAAAAAAATTTTCACGATTTGGTCAGTTTTGACAGATTTTTAATATCTGTCAAAACTGACCACATTCGTGAATTTGTTTTTAACATTTTTAATATTTATATTTATAATATATAATATCACTGATGAAGCGCTTGTGTATCCGAAACATGTTTGGTTTTTAATATATTTTTTAATAAAGTGTGTGTTGTATACAAAGTAAAAAAAAATACATTAAACATCAGCAACAAAAAATTATGGCGAATATAGAATTAAGGTCCAAAGGACCATATATCACCTTGTTAGAGCATTCTCAAATGATAATATCGAAAAAAGCACATTAATGACATGTTTCGCTTTTTTAAGGCATTTTATAATACGATAGGCATTTTCATTTATATTAATTAAATACATTCATATATTTTGAATTAGATAATAAAGTAATAGAACAAGTGATGCATTTCAAGCACTTAGGTGTGGATGTATCAAGCAGCAGTGACCTCTACGGAGAAGTAAGTAAACTAACAAACAGGGCCACCGTTGTGGCTTGTTGCTTGACGGAGAGCAAAATTCGAATCTACAACACATGCGTACATCCTATAATGCCATATGGAACAGAAAGAAGTAAGTAAACTAACAAACAGGGCCACCGTTGTGGCTTGTTGCTTGACGGAGAGCAAAATTCGAATCTACAACACATGCGTACATCCTATAATGCCATATGGAATAGAAACGAGAGCTGACACCATCAGAACAAAAAGTCTCATAAGAACCACAGAAATGAAGACTCCCTGATCCGTTGCGGGAACTACACTCCGAGACAGAATAAGAAATTCTGAAATAAGAAAGATCTGCAATGTAGAAGATGTCGTGCGATGGGGAAGTCTGAGAAGACGCTACTGAAGAGATCACGTGGAAATAGCATGTTCTGAAAGAGTGATAAATATAGCCGCATATAAATTACCAACAGGAAATCGACCAGCAGGAAGACCACCTAAAAGATGGCGAGACAGTTGGACTTCTGCATTCCAGGAATAGGCTCCGAGAAATAACAGGACACAGTCCTAAATAAAGCAGAAGAAGAAGAAGAAAAAGAATATATTATGATTGCTTCAATTTACTTTTATATAACACGAGTTAAATGTTTCCAATGTCATTGTATTATTGCGATTGTTTTTATTGGTTTGTTGGTATATTAACACATCTTCCTCGCACATATTTAAATCTTTATTCCATTACACGGCTGTTTATGGCGGGAAGATTCAAATGTCGAACAATGGAATGATCACAGATTGTGACGTTTTGCAGAGTGACCCGCAGGTCGCGTCAGAGGTCAGATTCAAAATCTTATGGGGACATTTACTGTGATTTTAATGTGACGATTCCCAGTTTAGAACAGAGCAATAACATACTCATTCTTTGGCATTTCTACGAATTATCGCAGAGCTTCGCGAGTTTTACGACCGCCGTTAGATGCAGGGGAATTGATGTATACGTATTAAGGTATTATTCTCTGGTTTGGTGGACAGAGTTTAATTGCATAAAACGCATATTGCAGAGATCAACGCGCATTAAGTTTGAATTAGGTTCATGACTTTTGACCCTACAATCTGACGTACGTATTAGTGATGCTCAAGCCAACTTTATATCATATTTAATATGCATTATATATATTATTATCTGTTTAATTAAAACACTGTTGTAGAATATTACAACTGATTATATTTATTTTGAAATTGGCAGCTGTTTCGCTAACCGATGTTAGCATCAGGTGTTACAATCAACTAAAAATACCAATAGAAAGACTTAATTTTTATAGGATACAAAAATCATTAGGAGGGGAAGAAACAACACACAATATTGTTAGCAATTATAATAATGGTAGGAAAAAACAGTAATTAGGTAACAAATTCAATATCAATAAGTCAAACAAAATTAGGCGAAATAAACAGAAATAAACATATTATAAGTATCAATAGAATAAATTGTGTGGGTATGCTATTATTTACTACCCATTTCCCCGCTTCTCCGAAATGATATGCAGAGGGCATAGACCGGCACACTGTTATATCCTGAAAAACTTCTCTCAATTATCGATTACACCGACTTTCCACATTAGAGATTCTGCCAGTATTTTTGTAACTCTGACGAAGCTCCGGCGGGAGCGAAACCGATTGGTTGTTGTAAAGAATAAAGTGGTTTAAATACAAATTTACAAGTGTTGAATTATATGAAATTTACTCATTTGAATGATTTAAATAAATTTTATAATATATTTAATAATATACATAAGTTGTGTGATTCGTATGCATAATATTAAAAAAAAATTAATATCTGATTATTGATACGAGTATGTATTCGTTTTTTTAACGATGATGTAGGAATCGGGATATTATTGTATGAGACCACGATACAAAACCCCATACATGACGGGGGTTGAAGGTTGGTTACGCGGAGATGTGTGGTGTTGCCATAACAATCCGGGGGATGATATTATATTGGTTTAATGCTTCACTGAGAACCCCTACACATTGGTCAGGAGATAATTAAATCGTGTAACATACGCACGTACGATAATAGACGATTTCTGAAGAAGAAAAAATCATACGCGTATAATAAAATAAGTACACTTCTTTGTTGTGCTTTTATTGAATGACTTATAACTTAAAGAAAACAGTACGGATGTGTAAATAAAAATTATATGTATATTTATTCAAAATATATTTGAAAAGTAAAAATAAACTTTTAAAATTTAATAACTTTGTTTTTTGTATCACAATTTGAATTTTATTTTACGCGACAGCTGTTTCATCAACCTTTGTTGACATCATCAGGTGTTACAATAATATATCGGCCAAAACAATGGACTATGTAATAATAATAAATAAATTCTAGGTAGAAGTAAGCAGAAAGGATGAACCGCCATACTGCTCTGTTATTCCTGTCGAGCTTCCTCTAGATTCATACATCGTAACATGCACGCTCGTCGATTATTCCGGCGAATGTGGCCGCCTTTTAGTATTTGATTAATTTCGTCGTGCCATGTTTTCCTTGATTTTTCGCGACTTCTCTATCCACTCACACAGTATTTTAACTTTTCTTCTCTCATCTATTTTATTTGGTCGTTCCGTATTCTATTATTTAAATAATATAAATATTAATTTGGACGATGATCTATAAAACAAATAAAATTACTTTGGGCATGGAATGGACACGGTCGTGATCTAATTATCAGATTAAATTATTCTTACGATCATTTTATGTGTTTTATCTTTAAAAACAAGTTAAAATATTTACATTCAATAAAATTCTAAATTCAAATCAGAAGTAAACAAAACGAACAGTGATAAAACATCTTTGATTGAAATATAAAAATTGATAATCTTTGATTGAACAAATTGATGCTGGTAAAGAGCTTTAGTTTAAATTGCAAAAAAATCTTGTGTGTTTATATCTACCCCATTTCCTAAGGGTAATATCCTCAGAATAAATACAATTTGTAAGGGGACCCGTGGTTTCTTTGATCAATCAATTTGATCACGTGGACCGGCTACGGTTGGTTTCTTGGGCAACATTATTGGATTGTTACAGGACTGTAACCATGGGCCACCGCTGTAACATAATAACCGCGTCACCACTTAACCAAAGACCAGCAGACACCCCTCTCCCTAGGAGAACTAATGATCGGGATATTATATAATCCATTTCATATATAATAGAATTTTGATTTTTTTTATAATATTAGAATTCATTTTGTGATGGAAAATTTAATGATGTAATCAAAGGTGTCAAAGAGTACTATTATGTAAGAATTTTTATTTATTTATTGATCATTAATTAAGTACAAATTTTAAAGGTTGGTCTTGTTAGAAATCGGAAGAATCGACGTGCGTGTATGACTCGCTGTATGAATATGGAGGAAGCTAGAGAGGTGTGCCCGGATAGAGTAGTGTGGCGGACCATTCTCTCTGCCTAGCCCTATGGGGAAACGGTGTAATTGTTTGTTGTTGTTGTACTAAGTACATGGTTTTTATACCTCCCAACTGGGGTAACCCGTTCGAAACTGCCTCAATTTAATGTCTATGAAGTAACAATTGTTATTTTGAAAATATCTTATTCTTCTGATTTATTTAGGTCTGTGTCCTGTTATTTCTTGGAGCCTGTTCCTGGGATGTAAATGTCCAAACTGTCTCATCATCTTTTGGGTAGTCTTCCTGGAGGTCGATTTCCTGTTGGTACTTTATTTGCAGCTATATTTATCACCTTTACAGAACATGCTTTTTCTACATGATCTCTCCAATAGTATGTTAATGTGTATTGTCATTTATTGGATTTATAGTTATGTTGATTTTGTACAGTTTGGGTCCGAGATAGTAGAAATGTCTTTATAAGAAGTTTTAGTCTTAGATACAGCATGATTATGTTTGTTGCGAGTGTTGTAAGTTGCAGTCCCTTTATAAATATATCTGTCGGTATCTTTGTGATAGTGCACGGCTAAATTTCTTTAATATAGGCTAATTATATCCGGTACTTGAAATTCATCGAATAGTTGGTTGCAATACCTTTGCATAAAACAAGTTATATATAAAATCAAGAAAATTAGACGAATTTCTCTCTAGACCAAGTTTCGGCAAGATGAAAAAATATAAAATATATAGTTTTAGAAAATATGTTCATTGTGACTACTTATACAATAGATAGTCAATCTTGTTTTCCTCTATTTCTAGTTCCATGTACATTAGGGTGTCCCTTTTTTAATTTTTTTTGGATTATTGAAACGCATACCCCCTAATTATGTTTAATAGTCTACTAGTTACCCAAATACAGAATTTCAACTTCCTACGTTTATTCTAACCCGTGCCGACTTGCCCTCAAAGTTTTAGAAAATAGGTGATTTAAGTGTCTCTTAAATGTAGTTGTAGATGATCACATAAAACCACTATGTTAGATAAATATTAATGAAAACACATATTTATATAATGTTCTTCTTGTAATCATCAAAAAAGATCCAAATTTATATTTATTTACTTGGATATTTCCTGTTCGAAATCTCTTTTTTTACAGTCTGGGTAAATTTTTCTATGTTCTTGCACACAACATAATATATGAACTGCTTATGTTCTTCATCTGCGGTAGTCAAACCATGAACGTCTGTCATAAGATTAACAGCTCTTTTAGAATAGTCAAAGAAGTCCACATAATTATATATTTCAATATTATAAATCTCATTATATAAGCGTGCATTGTTTTGATATTATAAATATCATATTTGATAATTAATTGCCAAGCAAGGTGAAACATAATTTTTTTTATATAAAAAGATAAACTTCTAGAAAACGGACGTTCTCATCAATGTCTAACAATCAACTAATTAACTAACCATACATTATTTGCCTTTTTATAATTTTAGAAATAATGGACTGCCACACTTTTCTTTACTGACATTCTTCTCTCGTTTCATCATACATCGTGTCATGCACGCACGTTGATTTCTTCGACTCCTCACGTGCCCGACATTCAATATTTGATTTGTTTGATCTATTTATTTCTACTCCATTTACATCGTTAACATAAACTTTTTTACCATTCTCTCTTCATTCATTATTTCCATGTGTTCCAAACCATTTTAATGTCCTTTTTATTATTTTGTTCATAACACTTTTATTCGCACCGCGACAATCTATCATACACAGTGTTTCTACACATTCTACATATATCATTAAAAAATATATTTAACATATTTTTAAATCTTTTTTTTTCTGATTAGTTATGTACGGAGTGATTTAATTTTAAATGCGTATCTACAATATTAACCAAACTTAAATTTTATGCATCCCCTTTCAACGATTACCCCTACATAAATAATAAGGCACCAAAAAGGCAATTTAAAATCGACAGTTTGTTACCTTTCTCTATACAAAAGTGACAAATCGGACGACAACAAGTGACGCATGTGTGAAAAGCAAAAAAGTATCCTTTTCAAAAGTTTATTGAAAGGATATCAAAGCGGCTTAAAGCCGATATGCATCACTTCATAATACAGACTACAGTAGATTGACAATAGTAAAAAGGGTTTGCTTTTTAGTTATATCGTAAAAGTTATTCATTGCAATATTGCAGCCCTTTTTTATCTGGGTGTAATTTGATTGCTAGTGTGGTGAATTCGATAAGATAGACGGTAAAGGGATGATATAATGTAACAAATGTCAAGCTGCCCTTTCAAAGAAGTTAGTAGAATATGAAAAATAAACATCGCATTATTATCAAAAATGAAAAGAATTACGAACCGCCTATCTCGTATGACGTATAGATATTACGACAGTGGTAGGTGATTTAATAGAATATGAATTTTGAAAATTCAGAATTTGGAATTTTTTTTTCAAATGTCTTTCATTCAATCAACAATAACTTTACGATCACACATTATGGCTACACATTTGAACGCTTTTAATGCTGACCGGTTTCGATATCATACGTATCAAGGCGATTAAAATTACCTAGATACGGATAATATCGAGACCTGTAGGTCTTCTTCTTCTCTTTTAAGACTTTGGTCTATTCCTGTAGTCTGGGGGAAGTAGGTACACAATATGACTAATGATTATAACAATGTAAACTACATATAAGAGAGTTTATATAGAAAATAAATGTTTTTTATTATCAGCATTGCATAATATCTAAGCAAGGCGAAATATGTCAGTCCCATATAATATAATAAAACTTCTAGAAAATGTACTTTTAATTCATTCTATTTTTTTAATAAACGTTAAATATGTGTCTTTATTTTGTCAGAGACCGGTTTCGCCAGGCTAGCTATCATTGGCAGACTGCGGGATTATTTAATGCTAGAATTATACTTAAAGAAACAATTAATAAATTTAGAATTTATTTCATTTTAACAGTTCAAAACACATCATGTCCATTACTAAAATTTGCCAAATTATTTTGATTTTCATATTTCTAATTTATAAAGTTTTGATCTTATATAAATTTAACAGTTCATTAAAGATTCTTCTTTCAAAATAATACTAAAAAATTTAAAAACTTGATCAAGGCACCACACAATGGCAGTATTGGTGTCGAAACCGGTGCATAAAAATTGGAATGGTGGATAGGTTATATTTCAAGACCAGATTGAAACCGCATCGTAAATAAACCCATCAGCTATCCCACCTCATTGTATAGCATAGGACTCAGCTAGCGTTACGGTAGGGCCCTGAATATCTATTTGAACTGTGGTCAAGAGACATAAACTAGGTACTGAGTCAAAATAAAAGAGTGTGACTACCTTGTACGTACAAAGCCAGAACCAAAGTATCTACGAAAGCAAAAGAAACGACATTAAACTTGTTTAATTAAAAATCGACACCATTTAGAATCGAAATATTTCACAATATACAAATACAGTAGAACGTCGTTTATCCGGACTCGTTGGGACCGGAGTTGTTCCGGATACTGATTTTCCGGATAAAAATAATAATATACACACGTTATCTCGAATAAATAATGCCAGGTTGAAACTAACGAGATGACACGTTGAAACTCGAACACAGCGGGGGACTAACTGTCCGTAGGGTGCGAGGGAGAACGAGAAGAGGAGGGAGGAGAAGGATTAGCAACCCACATATTTTGTAGGTGTGGTGGGGTAGGCTTAGTCATGCGTAGGTCAAGGTACAAAACCCTTTATCATCTCGGCTTGTCCGGATAATTAACGTTCCGATTAACTGACATCCGGATAACGACGTTCTACTGTACCAACCGTTTTTTCTTTAACAATGATGTAAAATGTTTTATGGGATTTTGGCAAAATCAATAAACCAACGTATTTTTAAATTTTAGAATTCGTTCGACGTGCGTGCATGGTACGATGTATGAATGTAGAGGAAGTCAGAGAGGTATGCCAGGACAGAGCATTGTGGCGATCCATCCTCTCTGCCTACCCCTCCGGGGAAATGGCGTGATGGTTAGTTAGTTAGTTAGTTAGAATTCGTTAGACCTAAAATTAAATTAATTATAATAAATCGTTTTGTTTTCTATCTAAATTTAAGCGTATTTGTCCGTAGAACAAAGAGCCCATAAAAAACAATCGTTGCGCATATCTTAAAAGCTGTTTATTTAAAGAAATTGAAAACTTGAAAAAAAGGATATTAAATAAACATACAAATTTCGGTTGCGTATTCAATGAACACAGACAAATACACGTCACTGCTCTGTCTGAAGTCACCCCATGGTACACCTGCTTGTGACCAAAGGGACTTCATAATGGACCGATGTCTCGGGGCTAGAGGGTCGGGTAAGATGGGGTGGGAGGGAGCATTGTACGCCGACGGAATGATGATCCAACCTGCCCTCGCGGACTTATTATAAAATGTTTACACAACAAATAACATCATTCAGAACGTTCTACTCCCGCTTAGATTTGGACGTAAACCATATCAATGCATGGATCAGTTTTTTTTTTTATATTATGATATATGAATTACAAAATTAATTTTGTTAGATGACATTCCATGGTTGAAGTTCATCGTAAATAACGAAATTAAAAATTAATGTTTTTTTTTATTTAAATCATATTTTGTTCCATTGTTTTGGCCGAAACACTATGATACTTTAACATTATAAACTGTTAAATTAAAAAAAAAACTGTATCACAATTGTATATATTTTTTCATGACAGCTGTTTCGTCAACCTATGTTGACATCATCAGGTGTTACAATAATATGTAACGTTATATTATTGTAACACCTGATGATGTCAACAAAGGTTGGCGAAACAGCTGTCGCGAAAAATAAAAATACAATTGTCATATATAAAACAAAGTTTTCTAATTTAACAGTTTATACATCATATTTATTTAAAATCTACAAATGTTTGTGTTTTCGACCAGTTTCGGCAGCTCGCTGCCATCTTCTCTTCAGAAGATAGCAGACATTCGAACACACAAACATTTATGAATTGTAACAAAATATTCATTTAAAAAAATACACTCATTTTTTATTATAATTATTATTTATATAAATATTTCAATTTTATATAACAGGAACCTTGTGGTGGAAGTTCTAATTGAAAACGGTTGAAAACTAATTAATTGTTCGTACATATCGTTAAATGTTTAAAACAGGGGCTTCCAACGGGGGCGGTACCGCCCCCCTCAGTGGGCGCTGGAGCTAACCTAAAGATTAACTAAATTTTAAATAAATGTACTGTAAAACTATACAATATCCAGACAACCTACAAGATGTAAGCTGATATTCCTGTGGAGCAAGTAATGAGCTTCAGATAGAGATCTGCAGCCATAATGATCTTTATACAGAAGTACGAGAACAAGTCAATAGAGCCTCTGCCGTGTCAAGGTGTCCGAAGAATATGGTCTGGAATAACAAGAACATGCGTTTCAACATCAAGATCAGAATTTATAAGACATGCGTGTGACCTATCATGACGTATGCTGTAGAGACGCGGGCCGACACTGTGCGAACCAAAGGACTACTAAGAACATCGGATATGAAGGTCCTAAGATCAAATACTGGAAAAACTCTCCGAGATCGTGTCCGCAACGTAGACATAAGAATAACTTGCGAATTAGACAATTTCGAGGGACCATGTAGCCAGAATAGATAGTGACACTCGCATATATAGCCGTTTACGAAATCCCCTCCGGACACCGTCCACCTGGAAGACCACCTAGGAGATGAAGAGACAGCTGGACCCCATCATACCACGAGACATGATTTTTGTGCCACAGATCGTCAGATCTATTCAAAGAAGAAAAAAAACTGAGTTTGTTTCAAAAACCTCTGTTTTTTTTATTTCGTAGCCCTTATGAAGCTCTGACCCAGCTCTCTGGACCATGGCAGGTGAAAAGCCAATTAGAGAACAAGTCTCTAGACACAAATGGCAGTGGATCGGTCACACTCGGACGGAACCCAGCCTGTATCGCTCAGAGCGCCCTGGACTGGTCCCTATGGGAGGAAAGAGGAAGCGGGCAACCCTGCAGGACGAGGTTAAGGCAGCAGGCCTCACTTGGGATGATTTTAGGCATCAGGCATGCGATAGAGTTGGTGGAGAAGGTTCCTTCAAGCCCTATGCACCACGGAGGTGTGACAAGACAAAAAGAAGAAGATGAAGCTCCGAAGGGAGCAAAATCGGTTGTTTTTAATAATAGTAAAGTGTTGTTAAAACTAGTAAAAATGTTATAATATTATTTTTAATAATATTTTAATTTGTTTTAAACGCAGATTTTAATCAAAGTGCTTTCAATAAAATTTATTATATTACACATGTAATGATTATAATTTTGTTATCTGGCAACGTAGTTATTTGACATTTATTTACTCAGATTTTATCTATGGTAACCCTAAAATACATCAATAAAACAAATAGACAGGTCTTTAGAATAATGTTTGCATACATTAACCACATTTCAATAGAACAGTACACGTATGAAGGACCGAAGATTGAAGTCAGGTTTCCCGACCCTTAACCCTCGGTCCATTGTAACCCGAGATCTAGGATTATAGAGTCCCGTCTCTTCAGTCCTGCTCTGATTGATTAGGGCATTTGATATTTTGGTATGTTTGGATACGTCTTTTGAGAGATGAAAGTCGATGCCTTTGTGGTGTCTCTCCATATTGTGTCATCGTTGAATATCCATGCACAGACATTTGTGAGATTCAAACGGGCATAGATTTTCGGGGCATTATTAATTGCCTTGCTTTAGATTTTTTTAACCCATTCAGACCCATTCAATTTTTTATGATATTACTAATGATTCCTAATCGAAATGATGACCATAATTAAATAGGACATGTATTCAGTTTTTTAGTCCAATGTGGTCATTATATCATTTTTGAATCATAAATGCAATTAAATATTCTATACATAATAATAACAATGAGCTTTATATCACAGAAGTCAACGAATACAGTCCGGTAAAAATATCAATAAAGGTGAAATTTTTGCCATGAAATTATTGTTTAAAATATCATATATAAAAAAATGGTAGGAACAATCGTGTTTAAGATTTTTTATCTGCTTGTCTTTAAGTCTGCTGGAGCCTTTCTCTTGGTATTTCAATTACTGGAAAACAAATATTTTTATCTAACTAACTAACTAACTAACCATCACGCCGTCTCCCCGAAAGGGTAGGCAGAAAGAATGGACTGTCACACTTTTACTGATGCGGCACTCCATCCTTCTCTTTTCGCCCCGCGGGAGACGCGGTGTGATGGGTTGCGAACCTCATCGCCACCAATAGGCATCTCCCGCGCACACTTCGATCGTCCAACACCCACAAAATAAATCTAAAACAAATAATATAAAATACAATGATATAAAATAAAATAACAAAATAAAAATAATTTAACACAAAATGTTATTTTTAAATGGTGCACATATTGTCTATTTAATTTATGTTACACGAATCCACCGTTTTTTTAATTTAGCACATAATGTAATTTATCTTACGGTGAAAATCTGCTAGTTAGTTAGTTAGTTTAAAAATATAATGAAACTCCTACAAGACAGACATTTTCATTCATATTAATTATTTAATATGAAGTTTTACATCTTTGTTCAAGAATCAATAAATTAATTTTAATTCACTTGTTATTTTATAATAGTATCCTGGATTTCGGCAATATTATGATACAATTAATTCTTTAAAAAAATATATTATTACAAAAAACGATTTTTTTTTATTTGTCAGGAAAGAAAAGTGTGGCCGTTAATTCTTTTTGCCTATCCCTTCGGGGAGATGACGTGATGGTTAGTAAGTTAGTTAGTTTTACACAGACACTGAACCAGAAACTGTAACATACCACATATTACATATTCAATTCAATTATTGAATGCATGAACAAAGATAGGACAATCCAGGATATTATGTAAAATGGACTAAATATTTACAATGATCTATCAATAGAATTAACAAGTTTAAACAAAACTGCAATATTATTTTTAAGCATTAATTGTATCTCAATAGAGACGATGATGTAAATTGTTTTTGGAAACAGAATATGGTGGTCAAGGCGTTTACAGGACTTATGACCTGTCATTGATTGGGTTAAGCGATCGCTTTATATTAACAACATTCCCCATTCCGCGCTTCTTACGACCACCACGTCTGACAAATTTTTGAAAGATGTACTCGTATATATGCTACTATGTTGAGACACACCTCACATTTTTTAGGTAAATCTACACTAGCGCCATCTATTAAGAATATATGTAATTAATCATATGTTTTTGTAAAGCCTTTTTGAGACTATATGCAGGTAACCATGTACAATTAATCCTTAAAAATGATTAACCCGCAATGGGTAAAATCCAGTATTTGTATACATTCAAAAAACAAACTGTAATATTATATTCCATTATAAAAGATGTAAACAAAATATAACCTTATAACTCAATTGTAGTTTTTCATTAAATTACAATAAACAAAAAATGATTCACAACTATTAATGCTAGTAGGCAAAGGGTTAAGATGAGATCTAAACGCGTTCAAGCATCTTAAGCTACTTAATAAATTGATGGACCGAAACGGATTGAAGTAATTAGTATTGAAAGAGTTGGTTATTGCTGCGTTAAATTTGTAATCGTCATTAGTGCTAACATAATCGATGTACGCTTATTCGGTCTGTGTTAATGACCGAATGCAACTTTAGTCATTTATACCATTAAGAAATATGTTTTTGTCATGCCTTTATGGGACTATATGCAGGTAACTTATAACAGTTATTAATGGTTTGAAAACTGATTTAATTATGGCCCTTTGTTCCGTAGAGCTGGACGTCCCCCTGTCCGCAAGATCGACGATGCTGTAAGGATTGCTGGACCTGGATGGATGAGAGTGGCGATGGATTGAGGACAGTGGCATGCTTTGGGAGAGGCCTGCGTTCAGCTGTGGACGACAGATGACTGATAAGTAAGTTAATAAATTAATAAGTGATTTATATTATATGTAACGAAGTAAATTACAATACTTATTTTGAGAATATAATTTTTACTGATTAGAGTGCGACTGTACACTTGAATTGGAATTTTCATATATTTGTGCCCTGTAGACTCCAAAACTACTGAACCGATTTCCCTAAAAATTTCAAATAGTTCTTAATACTGACAGAATTGTATGGAGGGTAATTTGAGTCTTCTTCTTCTATTTATACATATAAAAAGCAGTTAACGGTGAACTTCATCATGACTAATGATCAACAATTAAATCATAGTTTAGGTATTAGAACAAACATTGTAATTTTTAGATAGCTAAAATAAATACAACGAATTTAAAATAATTTAGGAATCTCCCCCACTAATGCAGTTAATTAAAAAAAACATTACCTTTGCGAGAATTACATCATTAATATTATTAATATATGTGTTGCATTTTTTGGGATCTTGGGTACATCCGCGTGATACTTGTTGTCTTCCACAACCGACGTTTCGGAGATCGTTGCAGCCTCCATATTCAGGGTAAGTTTGTATACCTCTAAATCGTCGGTCGAAATAGATAACAAGTTACATTGATATACCTAAGATCTCAATAAAGATATTGGTACCAACCATAAAAATCTACTCGGTTACAAAACTGTAATTTTATTTTAATTATTGAAATTACGAATTACTATTGCTTTAATTATAAAAAAATCTTGTTTATTTCGAAAGTTTTCTTTGTTTTTTTTTGTATACAACAAGTCATTTGATCTCAATTACTCTACACAATTTGTTTTTAGCTATTATTATATATAGATTTTCATAATTTGTGACAGGTAGCTCATCTATCGCCATTTTTTTTTACGGTCGCTTAAATCCAATTACAGTAAACAATTTGTTTTTAAGCTGATATATTGATTCTCGTGACATGTGACAGGTAGCCAATCTATCACCATTTTATTGTCACGAGAATTCTACGCCAGACCAAAGATAGTGTGACAATCACACTGCCATCGCCGGGAATCGAACCCAGAACCTTCGGAATGGGAATCAGAGCTCTTATCACTCTGCCACGAAGGTCGTCATTTTTGTCACGTGAAATATACACCGTTTTTCAATTGTCATTCTGTTATATCGTATATCTTACTGGCGATTTCCTAAAATTCTCATTTACTACTGTAAAACTATTTTCATTTGAAGAATTCCGAAAACCTTTTAAGTTGTATCCGCACAGAATAATAACAAGGTGCTCTCAAAGTTTCCGATAACAAAAATCCACCACAAACAAACGTTTTAAATCATCCCTTCAAATGTCAGCGTAATCCCACTCGAATGAAAAACGTAGGGTAAATAATAATAACCCGAGATGTATCGGTCACACACTCGCCTGTTCAGCGCAAGGACTAATGCCTTAGAAAAATAAGGATATCTCTGCCGGCTTGCCGCCGACAGGATTGTAACATTAAACCCAATTTATTTGGTTCAATTTGATAAGGATAAAGGTAGGGACTCTATTATGTTACGCTGTAAGGATTTAGGGTGACTGACCACTTTTCAAAGGAACACTTGTATTTGTATTTTGGTGATTTTTTTTTACTTCATTTTATTATATATCATATTAGAGAGTTGTACTATTCGAAGCTTTTTTTATTACAGTTTCAAATATGAGTCATAAACATCATTATCTATATATATACAGTCGAACATGATTATTACAAGAAAGATGGGACCGACTGATTTTACTTGTTATATGCATAACTCGTTATATTATATGATAGAATAGCTTTGAGTAAATGATTGCGCATCCTTCTACATAGGTAAAACAACGCTTAATTTTAATTTAAGAATTAAAGAAAACTTAAGATGCTTATCTAATAATAACTTTTCGGAATTTGCAAATCATCTCATTGAAAGTGATCATTCGTTTAACAAAGATAAAGGCATTACACTTAAATAATAGAAATATAACTTTAAATAAACTAGATATTTTGGAAAATAAAAAAGCAATTAAAAACAAAGAAGATATCATAAACCACCAATTAAACTTAACTTCTAGTCCCATAATTGATTTATTTCCTCTGTCTCATAATTCCAACTAAACAACAATTTACCCTGCCGTTATATTTAATTTCCCCCTCTCCAACTTTTCACTTGTCATTTAATATAAGAGTAATAACTCTCTTTTATTTGACTGTTAAAATTCATACACTGAAGAAGGGAAATCTGTGTCCCGATACATGTTTGTGAAAAATGCAAAAAAAGTTTTGTGATAATACTCGTACAATGTTTTCAAAAAGATATTCAAATGTGAATCTAAGAATCCAAATGTGAAGTTAAGATTTTCCCTTAGAAACTACGTTAACTACAATTTTAGTCACATATAAGTTTTAACTTTTAATGTAATTTTTTTTCTCACGTAGAAGAAGAATGAGAGCAGAATAAATGCGATAGAGATGAGGTCCGTAAGACAAGGTATTATGAACAAAATTATGAAAGGATCGCTGCGCTGGCGCTGGTTCGGACATATGGAGCGCATGGATGGAGAAAATAATGGATAAGAAACTAACTAACTAACTAACTGAAACTTCATGCCGTCTCCTCGAAGGGGTAGGCAGAAAGAATGAACTGCCACACTTTTCTTTCCTGACATATTTCTCTCGCTTCCTCAACATTCATACATCGTATCATGCACGCTCGTCGATTTCTCTGACTACTCACGTGGCCGACATTCAATATCTGATTTATTTGATGGTGCCACGTTTTCCTTGGTCTTCCTCTATTTCTAGTTTCATTTACATCTCCTCTATTTCTAGTTCCAATACCATGGTTAAGAAAGTATACGTTAAATGTAAATGTATTATGGAGTTGAGGCAGACCGAGGAAAACATGGCATGACCAAATTTATCAATTTTTAAAGATTTATCATGTTGGAAGTCAGAAGAATCGACGTGCGTATATGACTCGTTGTATGAATGTGGAGGAATCTAGAGAGGTGTGCCAGGATATAGTAGTGTGGCGGTCCATTCTCTCTGCCTACCCCTGCGGGGGATGATTCGTTTGTTTGTTTCACATGTATTAAAAATTATCACAATTAACTGAACACCAAATTGTTCTCCATTTGTTTTCTGCACTACTGTCATACAACAAAAATCAGAACAAAATTCGAAATAATCCAGAAACGTTCTCGGACATGCACATTGATTCATTTTTCTAAGAATTAAAATACTTTTTTTAGTTTTGAAAAACAATATTCCCATTGATTATAACTTCATTGTTTAGAAATTCCTTAGCGTGTTACGCCTTATGTTAATTTAAAATTTCATCCATTTTTCAAAATGATTGTGATCCATATTGTGTTAAACTGAAATTTGATACTCGTATTATCTGTCATATATCATAATACGATATTTTAACGAATAGGGTTCGTATAAAGAAATCTAATCCCTCGGTCAACGATTGGTCATCATTACGTCTTTTTGAACGTATCGAATATCATGAACACCATTATAATGGATTACCGATGTCATAAACCAATGATTCCGATCGATAATATAATAAATTGCCATCATTAAAAAAAAGATTTTCCGACTTACTAAAAACACTGAAGCTTCTTGCGTATTTTTTTTTAATCTAGTATAGATTCTCTCATCTCTCTCATCCAGTAAATCTTATGTTTAAAATACATTTTAATACATTTTCGGAAATCACTAACCAACTCTCTTTAATTATTTAATCATTAAAAAATTGCCATTTCTATAATAAAAGTAACGTCATTGAAATTTCATATATTAATAATAGAAATATGACATTCAACAACTTTGATATTCGTAACTATAAAAATCCATTAAAAAAAAGAGAAAAAATTATGTATGACTCCGACTGTATGAGTCCAATCATTCATTTGTAACTCATTTTAATTACTCCTACTCCTAGATATAACTCCTCCTCCCTTCTATAAAGATTATGTTTAATTTTATGGTTAAATTTTTTTACACTGAGGATGGGCGTCTGTGGTCCGAAGCATGTTCGTAAAAGTGCAAAGAAGTGTTGTGAAAATACACTGTTATTAAAAAAATATTCAAATTTATTTATATTATTATAATTTATAGGAATGACATGTATCGCCTTTCTAAACCATTACCTAATTTGATTGGGTTATTTGATATCACCCATCCCATCATCCGGAGTCGGCCGTCCTCGTACGAAGACGCCAAACTCTCCTGGCTTATCTCCCAAATACATATACATAAACATATTTACTATAATTAATGTCAAAAATTCAAATAAAAGTTCTGAAAACAGACGTTTTCATTTGTATAATTATTTTATGTAAATTTTTACATCATATTTCAAGAAGAAAAAAAACCATATTGAAAATTAAGGCATTTACATTGTCAAGTTTCATTGTTATACACTTTGGAATTGAAAAATAACACTATTTCCACTTAAATATTAAATATCACGACATGTTTCGGAGGTCTCCTCCAAAACATGATTAAGTTCTTAAGCAATTTGTCCAGGTAATTGTTTTTAAATTCATATGTATTTTATCGATTTTTAAATGCGTTTTAATAAGTATTTCTTTGTTTAGTTTTTTGTTATATATCACCTGGAGATAGAGGTCTCCTCCGAAACATGTCGTGATATGTAATATTTAAGTAGAAAATAAACCGTGTTTTTTTAATTCCAAAGTGTATTACAATAAATAAACATATTTTATCTATATTCGATTTTACTTTGTGTTGTAGATTCATATTTGAATCAATATAACTTCACTTAGTATTTTTACAACAATTTATCACACTTTTCACGACATGTTTCGGTTATGACACAGAAACATGTTTGTGAAAAGTGTAATAATGTGTTGTAAAAATGCTGTGCAGTTATATTTATTAGAATATAAAAATATTTCGATTTAATGTCATACTTTGAGTATTCGAAAACAAAATAATCGTTTTATTTATTTCGTTCCATTCATTTATGTACGACCAAATCATCGAAGCACCTAAAAGTCGTTTTGATCACTCGAACACAAATAACATAAGACGCATCCTTACATTACCTGTTGAATTCTAAACCAATTTTTCAAAAGACATTAATATTTTTAACAATCGCCCGAAACATGATCCCTGATGGACGAAGGTCTCATTAATATGTTGACATGCCCTCAGACATGGCATAGGTTTTCTTTTTCCGTCCTTTTGTTCCCTTCATTTTAGTTTTTTTTTTACTTTATGCTTCTCCCTTCGTTTGAAGCCCTTCAGTTTACAAATCTAATTTGGTGTATTCTTTACAGTACCTACGTGTGTTTTGTAAACTTTAGTGATTTATCAGTTTTATAATAGATTGACGAATCTAAAAAAGTACACATACAATATTTAATTCTACAGTGTTTTTACAACAAACATATTATTTAAATTAATTATTTTATCAGGTAAAAAGTACAGTTTCTTAACTTTTATGAAATGTAACATGTTTCGCCTTTCACATTGGTTAATAATTGATAATGTTATTTTAGAGTGTGACACATCACCATTCATTGTATTTTATAAAACTTCTAGAAAACCTAAGTCTCCTTAATTTATTTTTTAATGTTTCTTCTATATTCATCATCACTTTGTGTTGTGGATTCATAATTGAATAATGTTTGTTCAAAAATTATCTCCTTGAAAATATGGTGTAAAAAATTTACGCGTTTATAATAGAAATATAACATAAGTAATCATGATTTTAGATTTTTGGAAAATTAAAAATAAAGAAAAAATTATAAATAATCAAACAAATTTAACTTCATGTCCAATAATCGATTTATTTCCTTTGTCACAAGATTAACATGTGGACCCCAAAAATAACTTAAAAATGTTATTATATTTTTTTTTTCAAAATATTTGTTACAACAAACGCATGAAACATTAAAAAATATTTATTATAACATCTCTCAAAACTGACCACATTCATGAATTTATTTTATATATTTATTTAGAATATACATTATGTAACTACACTAATAAAATGGCTCCTGTGTGCCGAAATATCTTTTTCTTTGTTTTTAACTTTCAATTTAATTTCTATTTTTAATTAATAAAGTGTTGTGTTACAAAATTAAAAAAATATTTTTCAATTATAATTTATTCAATATGATGTTTTACATCATTATTGAAATAAAAATTTGCAGGGATGTAAATCGAATTTGGGAATAAGCCACTTGTACCATTTAAATTAAGAACGTCAGCTTCTCTGCTGGATATTTGATCACGGCATAAATACACGTGGTGCAGTCTCACACACAATATCCCGGGTATTAATGTCGGATTAGGGCCAGAGATGGCGGTCAAATCCTTTCTGCACCCTTCACTGCACTCGTATTCAATTTAAAATTCGAACGCCTCTCCATGGTTCGAATATTTCTAAAGGATTTCAAGATCAGATCTCGTAGATAAATCTCTCTACACATTATAAGACATATTTTGACATTGACACGTTTTAAAAGACTTTGAGTGTATTGTACATATGTACATTATCACGAAATACGTATTTGTATTTTAATACATACATATTTTACATATACTCGTATTTTGTTATATATTATTTTTTCAATGTGATTTCTTTTGGAACCTCGTATTATTCTTATTGATTTTTTTTTTATTGAATACAAAATTTTTAATTTTTTTAGTATATCACAACGAGAGAAGAAGACAACCAATCAAATCATGTATGTTTTAAAATGTTAAGTTAGTGTTCTGAAATAAAAAAAGTTTGTTTTAATATTTGTCTCCGGAACTATGGTATGTAACTACAAGCACACAAAATATTTAATGTCTTTTTTTAAACACAATAACTTTATACGATTTGTTTTTTTTTTAACTTTATACAATTTGACAATATTGATTGATTATTTATGGAAGTGAAGCATGGAACTGGCAAAAAAAGGATGAAAGTGAAATAAATGCAGTAGAAATTAGAGCTCTAAGACCAATGTGTGGTTTGGTAAATCTAAATGTGAGAGAGTATCAAATACAAATAAACAAAATAATGAAATGGTCGTTAAGATGATTTGAACACATGGAAAAAATTATGAAAACAGAATGGTGAAGAAGCTGTTTGAACGTGAACGAGTGAACGAAGCTAGAAATAGAAGAAGGCCGAGGAAAACATGGCACGATCAAATCAATCAAATATTATATGTCGGTCAGGTGTGTGTGCATGACACGATATATGAATCGAGAGAAATATGTCAGGACAGAACAGTGTGGCAATCCATTATTTCTGCATACCCCTCCGGGGAGACGGTGTGATGGTTAGTTATGGCTAGTTAGTTAGTTATACTGATTCTCATGGCATGTAATAGGTAGCTAATTCTATCGTCACGTGAATTCTACACCAGACCAAACAATGACAATCACACTGCTATCGCCGGAAATACAACCCGGGACCTACGATATGGCAGTCAGAGCTCTTGCCATTCTGCCACGAAGTCTTCTTCTTCCTTATCGTAGACCTATGTGGTCTATTATCCAGAGTGTTGCTCCTCCTGTGAGATTCCCATGAGGCTGATTATGAAGTGCAATATAAGGGAGTCTGGTGGTGTCCATTCTTTGAACATGACCGTACCAGTCCCTTTTTCGCTGTCTGCCCCATTTTATATCCTCAACCTCACATATCTCTCTTATTCTGGTGTTCCTCACGCGATCTCTCAGTGTCTTGCCTGCTATCGTCCTCACTGTCTTCATTTCGAAAGTCCTCAAATTCTATATCCTATAATCATTAAATAAAACATCGTTTTATTTAATGATCTACAAAACATGCGTGCAACCTATCATGACTTAACGCTGTAGAGACGCGGGCTGACACTGTGCGAACCAAGGGACTACTAAGAACATCGGAGATGAAGGTCCTAAGATCAATTACTGGAAAAACCCTCCGAGATCGTATCCGCAACGTAGACATAAGAAAAACTTGCGAAATAGAGGATATCGTCCAGTGGAGTAGATCCAGAAGAAGATACTGGAGGGACCATGTAGCCCGAATGGATGGTGACAGACTTGCATATACAGCCGCTTATGGAATCCCCTCCGGACACCGCCCACCTGGAAGACCGCCGAAGAGATGGAGGGACAGCTGGATCTCATCATCCGACGAGATATGATTTCTGTGTCACAGATCGTCAGATCTATTAAAAGAAGAAGAAGAAGAAAAATAACGTTTAAATAACGTAAAGTAACCTGTTGCTTAAATAAAATCAAGAACTAAGTTAACGATAGTCATTTCTGTGTTTGTAATCTGAAAATGTCACCCATTGTCCGCAGGGACGAACGCAAATACGACCAGGGGGACGTAATATCCGCAATAAACCAAGATGCCCTGACCGTAAAACATAAAGAACACGGGACGCTTAAACGGGACGTAAAAAAATACGGGAACCTACTTACGGCCATAACCGGGATAATCATTGCTCCCCGCACAGGGACCTGCTTTATGGGGTGAAGCATGCTAGTTCGTTGACATCTTTAATCACATTCAAATAACATATAAAGTTAGCGCTACCTGACATACATATTACAATAAAAAAAATGTTAATGATGCTAGTAAACAACTGGCAATTAACGAATAAACGCAATAAAAATAAGATCTCTCAGTCGAATAACTTCTTCTTCTTCTTCATCTGATTTATTTAGGACTGTGTCCTGTTATTTCTCAGAGCCTGTTCCTGGGATGCAGATGTCCAAATGTCTCGCCATCTTTTAGGTGGTCTTCCTGCAACTCGATTTCCTGTTGGTACTTTATTTGCAGCTATATTTATCACTCTTTCAGAACATGCTCTTTCCACATGATCTCTCCAGTAGCGTCTTCTCAGTCTTCCCCATCGCACGACATCTTCTTTATTGCAGATCTTTCTTATTTCAGAATTTCTTATTCTGTCTCGGAGTCTTTATTCTGTCTCGGAGAATTTCTTCTTCTGTCACAACGGATCGGAGAGTCTTTATTTCTGTGGTTCTTAGGAGACTTTTTGTTCTGATGGTGTCAGCTCTCGTTTCTATTCCATATGTCATTATAGGACAAATTTGTGGATTTTATTTAATGTCCCTCTCATAAAATGCAAGAAAGGTGCCTCCACGTGTAGTGTTATTAAAACTATGACACCTGGAACCCCTAGAAACGACACAAAGTCGGCCAAACCTTTCAGCAAAATAACAAGATAGAGATATGGGATGACGTCCTTTTAGGGATCGCAAAGATATACGAAACTAAATTTCCATTGATACGAAGAAGAAGAAGGTTAAATAAATTAATATAAAGGTGGCGATGAGGTTCGCAACCCATCACACCGCGTCTCCCTCGGAGCGAAAAGAGAAGGATGGAGTGCCGCATCAGTAAAAGTGTGACTGTCCATTCTTTCTGCCTACCCTTTCGGGGAGACGGCGTGATGGTTAGTTAGTTAGTTCTGATGATAGTGTTATGAACAAAATAATTGAAAAATCATTAAGATCATTAATTAGAATGAAAACATAAATTGTCTAGAATTTTTTTATTTAATTTTATGGTAAAGACATTTTCCGCCTTCTCCTTAAAGCGAAACGTTTACTCCCATATGAAAAAATAAAAACCTCTAGAAAACAGTCATTTTTATTCGAATTATCTATTTTATCAAATATGGAGTTTTACATCATTTTTCAAGAAACATTAAAAAAGATCATTAAGATGGTTTTGAGACATGCAATTATGAAATGTTACTTTTGTCGTGTGAATAGAATACAAATTCGAGAAAGAAAAAAGTAAGCCTGCCTTCAATCAATACAAATTTTAATATCAAACATAAGAGAATTCTTTAAATTTATATAAAATAGCAGTTATGAATCCAAATTTAAATATTGAAAAATGACACTTGCCAAATAGGAATGTTAAATTTTTAAGAAACAATGTTATAGATATAATATTTCCAATTTTATGTAAACTCGAAGAGATTACTGGATAAACCAGTGCTAGGGTTCGCCCTTTCTGTCTATGCTCCGGAACAATGGCATTATAGTAAGTTCTCTAACTAACTAACTAACCATCACGCCGTCTCCCCGAAAGGGTAGGCAGAAAGAATGGACTGTCACACTTTAACCGATGCGGCACTCCATCCTTCTCTTTTCGCCCCGCGGGAGACGCGGTGTAATTGGTTGCGAACCTCATCGCCACCAATAGGCATCTCCCACGCACACTTCGATCTTCCAACATCCACAAAATAAACCTAAAACAAATTATATAAAATACAATGATATAAAATAAAATAACAAAATAAAAATAATTTAATACACAATGTTATTTTTAGATGGTGCACATTTGTCTATTTAATTAATGTTCCACGAATCCACCGTTTTTTAAATTTAGCACATAATGTAATAACACATAATGTTTTTCCGATGTTGCACATGTTGACATGGACGATCCGGACTTTTGTGTTTATTTAATTTATGTTACACGTATCCACCGTTTTTTAAATTAGCTGTTATATGATTTAATTAATGTTCCACGTATCCACTTTTTTTATTTGGCATTAATTAGGCACTTAAAACCAACCAACACCAGCAAGAATTTTAAAAGAATATTGAAGAAATTATTCAAATTGTCATTGGAACAAATGAAAAACTTATCTTTACACCTGTCAAAATTCTTTATATAAACGAAAAAACTTGTATAATTTTGACATCAAAACAGTACAAATGTGCTTATTTAATGTAATGTTTTATATTAACAAATTTTGAATGTGGAATACGACTAGGAAAACTAGGACAACTGATTATTATAAATATTCACCTGGTGAATATAACACCAAACAGAGAGATAACGTTGGACCAAATGGGTCAAAAACACAAAGCCGAATTGGTGTAATCAAAACATTTTATGCCCCATAAACATTGTAAGGCGTTCTCGAAGGAGGGAGTTTTAACCTTTTCGGTGTGAGGGATATAAATATTAAATAAAAACCATTATTTCGCAATCTTCTTTTCATTGTTTCAGAGCAGTAATATATTCAAACTTTAGGTTCAATTCTGTTTTCAGCTGTTGTCCAGTGTGAAAGTAAGAAAGGTCTTGTACCTTGGTCACATGCTTAGAGGACAAAAATACTACTCCTTCAGTTGATACTAATGGACAAGATAGAGGGACTGCGCGTAATTGTCAGAAGGCAATTGTCCTGTAATTCATAATAACTGATGATGCCAACACTAGACGAAACAACTGTTGCGATAATTCAATAGAAATTAAATAAACAAATAAACAGTGTAACAAACTAAACAAACTTCGACAAAGGGGCCACAGATTGTTTTATCTCCCACGATGCAGAATCAACTTGCTAATGGTTATGCTGGTAGATAGAGCAATAATATATTTCCTAAATCGTGTCATCTCGGAGGTCGACTTATTTTGTGATAGTGTAGCTTAACTGAGGAAAGTAATGTCTGGATTATGATATAATTGTAAATTCATTTCATTTATTTATTAATCGGAGGTTTGACAGAATCATGACACATTTTCCTCTATCTTCCTTTATTTCTAGTTTCATTTACATCGTTAACATATATTTTTTTACCATTTTTTCTTCATTCATAATTTCCATGTGTCCAAACCATCTAAATGATCCATTCATTATTTAGTTTATATTGTATTATAAAAAAACTAAAATTATTTAAAAATTATCTCATGTAATATATTCGTCCCCGGCATCCAAAAGGTTAAATAACCAAACACTTCTCCCCAAGAATCGCCTCTTGAACGGTGGGATAATTTTATATCTGTATTCAGAGGCTTTTTAGGGGTCGTTAAATTTCTGATTTCAATCTGACATAAAACACGAAAATATTTGATGTTCGAGAGTGAATCTTCATTGTTGGAATGCTGAATTTTTAATTTAAATGGTAATTTCTGGAGTCGTTCGGGATGTTCCACGACATTATTAACTTGGTGCATTTAATGGGATGGCGAATCTTATTTTTATTATTGAAAGAAAGGAATAAAAATCTTGCGGTATGAAACTGTCTAGAAAATAATGAAAGTATTATATTACAATAGCCTTAGAAAATCCGTGATGTAATACCGAATGAAAAAATAAATGTATGGAAAAACGCGTATTTGTAAAAGTGAAGCTTAAAGCTGGCAGAAGAAGTGTGAAAGTAGTATAAATGCCGTAGAAATGAGATCACTGAGAATAATGTGTGAGAAAAACGATATATCGCACGCTTAATAGTAAACTGACCGATTATGGTTTAGGTCATAATTGAGTCAACATAAGATAGAAGCTTATGTTAACGCTATCCATCTATTTTTCACAAAGTGAACGCTATCTGTGGTTATCTTCGACAGCGTCAGCACAGACTGTTTTAACTCGCAGCATGCAAAACCAACCTGCTTCTGGTGATGCCAGTGGGGAGAGCAATCAAACTGCTGAACGTGATCGCTTCGGAGATTGACGTCTTTCATATTCGTGAAAGTACGTTCAGAAAATAAATACTCTTGATATATCTATAGGAGAGTATCTTGTATTCCTAATGTCGAACTATTTCTCATTTTACCTGTTCTCAATAGATGCCTTAAACTATAATTGTTTGTAATATCTTTTGAGAAAATAACTGATTTGTTTGATTTGATTGATTTGATTTGATTGATGTCATTATAGGGTGTACGCATGTCTTGTAGATTCGTATTTTGCTATCCTTTAGCATATTTTTGTTGATTAAATACTAGAATAATTATTTCAATCTGGATTACATTTCGAATTAATATTTCAAATTCCCCGTTACATCTTCAAAAGGTGAGATTATCAAATAATGAAACTCTTAAAAAAATAGTAAAATAAATTTTGATTAGGGCATGCCTTTATGACTAAATTATCAAGCTTTTTAATATGTCCTTTGTAGAAATAAGGACTTTGAGGATGTCGTTTAATCCGTAGCTCGGGGGATGTTAATAGACGGAGGACATTAAAAATTGCGAAGGAAATGTAAGGAAGATGAACCTATTAAGAAGTTTGCAAGAAAGCAATACGGGATATGCAGGACCGCGTCCCGGGCAATCAAATTTTAACGGTCTATTAAAGAACTGACTCCCTAAGTATGAAAATCAAATAAGTTGCAATGGGGTGACTGAAAAAATATATAAACAAAAACGAGATAAGCGCGGAATCCTAGCATATATACAAGTTCTAACAATTTGTCAGATGTGGTGGTCATAAGAAGGTCGGAATGGGAAATGTTGTTAAACATAAAGCGATCGTTCAACCCAACCAATGACAGGTCATAAGTCCTGTAAGGCCTCGGCCACCACATTCTGTTCCCAGAAAAATAATTTACTTCTTGGTCTCTATTGAAATATAATTAATCCTTATAAACAAAACCTATTTAACCTCTTGAGAAGTAAAATATTAATAATATTTAGGAATATTGTTTGTGTAGTTGGAAAAACGTTTAGTTATCATATTGGTAGTATAATCAACTGATGTCGTTAGTAGTTTAATCCTGACATTTTCTAGAAATCTTGGGACCGTGAGAGCCGATCGCCTTGCATGGATTGGGCACGTATGCCGAGCCGAAGAGACCAGAGCAATCAAGACCCTGTACGCGTCTAGACCGACTGGAGTAAGACCTCTAGGAAGGCCTGCCTAGACAGCGCCTAATGAACAATGTTCTGGCTGACCTGGTTGGAAGCAAAAGGCGCAGGATCGAGGAGCTTGGCGAAAAATCATCAAGGAGGCTAAAACTCTTCAAGAGTTGTATGGCCATAGGAAGTAAGTAGTAAGTTATCTAGAAATAATCATTGCGCCCCACGCATGGGGCCAGATGCTATCTGACAAGGTATTTCAGCGCCCCACGGTTGGGGCGGTACGCACGAAGAGATTAAGAGACACGCAAAAATGGTTTTATAATTTAATGTTAATATCTCTTCTTTATTTGCCTCTAATTCAACCAATTTATCCAATTCGTGCTATGGATTCACATTCGAATAACTGTTAACAATTTTTTTTTTTTCAGAAAAGTTTAGTAAACACTTCACAAAAATGCTTTGGATAGTGCTCATCCTTCTTCAGTAAACAAAATATTATCAAAAGTTTAACACGAAATTATTAAAATTTCTTCTATATTCGCCATACTTTGTGTGTAGGTGTTTTATTTTATTTTTCATATACTTTGTATACAATACTAACTTTAACTTAGATATAACTTAAAGTACTCGTATATAAAAAAGAAAATTATTAAAATTTGTTTATTGCACTCTTCATAAACATGTTTCGGATAGTTCTCGTCCTTTTTCGGTGTACAAGATTATATCAAATGTGAAAAACGAAATAATTACAATTTGTTCGTCGTCGAAGGATGACAATCATTTAATGCATATCTGTGAAGAGTGTAATAAATTGTTCTGAATTATAATTATATATTAACTGTCATCATTTTGGTAATAATGTTTAACAATAAAGACGCGTTGTTGTAACGTGTAGCGCTTCATGTTTGCCAACATCACAAACTAACAAACAATTACTAACAATTACTAACCTATCAAATCATATCAGAAAAAAGGGCGCACAATTCAAATGTTATATATACTTTTTCAGATTTTAAAGCATACCTATTTGCAAATTTTCACTCACCCAGTGCAACGGAGAATATTTTATATGGAAAACGTAGGACGCCATTACTCTGATATCATGATGTCATTCGCAATTCGTATAATATGTACAATAAACACAATATCACAGAATACAAGCACGAACTATAGTTAAGGCAGCCATTTACCTCCAGCGAAATAGTAAGGATCGGCAAGTTAATGCCTTAAGATTTCATAAGATGTCCAGTAATACGGAACCTTAACGGTTTCAACTTTTTGACGATGTCAGTAATACGACTCCTGATACAAGAAGTCTAGTCTCGCTGTCTGGACTTCTAATGCGCCATTTTGGGTTACCAGAATTTTAAATAGTTTACGACTTTAAAACTTATGCTACCTTAAAAAGTAATTCAGTTTTTAAAACTGTCGTAGGTACTAAATATGATATCGTAAAATAATAAAATGTATTTTATTGTCCTCCTCCTCTCAAACTTAAGTGTAAGTGCTTATCGCATCAATTACGCTCAAAGCGCGGCAATGTAACAAATATGTGACAGCTGCAACAAGTGTTTTTGTAACATCGATGTTTTACATCTGAACGAATGCGATTTAAGAAAAACAAGATTTTAGAGTGAGTGAGACTATAAAGTTGAAGGCAGTATAAATGGACGGCGTTGAGTTGGCAGTAGGGAGTTGTCCTGGCTGTAATATAAGAAATCGGAAAGGAATTAGAAGAGTTGAGGACCTGTTATGGAAGCGAAGCATGGAACTAGCAAATGAAGGATGAACGTAGAATAAATGCAGTAGAAATGATATCTCTTAGACGAATGTGTGGATACTCTGTGTATGATAGAGTGTCGAATGAAAATATAATATGTGAATGCGGTGCGAACGATTGTGTTATGAACAAAATAATGAAAGGATCATTTAGATGGTTTGGACATATGGAAAGAATAAATGAAGCAAGAATGGTAAAAAAATTATATATTAACGATGTAAATGGAACCAGAAATAGAGGAAGACCAAAAACGTGACACGATCAAATAAATCAAATATTGAATGTCGGCCATGTGAAGAGTCAAAGAAATCGACGCGCGTGCATGACACGATGTATAAATGTTGAGGAAGCGAGAGAAATATATTAGGAAAGAAAAGTGTGGCAGTCCATTATTTCTGCCTACCCCTTCGGGGAGACTATGTGATGGTTAGTTAATTAGTTAGTTAGAGGACCTGTTCAAAGTAGCGTAGGACAGAGATGCTTTCGCTGCAGTGATCGCTAATGTTCTTTCAACGTCTCATCAATAGAAGTAGAAAAAGTTTAAATAAGGATGTCGTGTAAATTCAAACTAACGATTGTCGTACCTGAAAAACATGATATAATATTTTTAAACCATATTGTATTAAGTCGCTTAAAATGAACGTTATATAAAAACTTCAATGTGATAAAGCATCACCTAGCTATGTTATGATACCATAATTCGTACAAATATTTAAGTGCGCTCTCAACCGGATGTTTCCTGCAAATGAAACTTCAGCACGTTTCTTAGAAGTTGCCCTTAACTAAATAATGCCAGATTATCGCTGAACTTAGTGCAAACACGAAGAGGTTAAAAGCAAAAACTCTCATCGTACTTATAACGAGTTTGAGAAGTCTCATATTGGTGCAAATTGCAATCATAATACCGCCATCAAAAGCTTACTGCGCTTTTAGCAGTTCTCAAGAATTTCAAACGAAAGAAGAAAGCTTTTGTTATTTTATTAGAAATGTAGTTGCGAATGTGACTACATTGCAAGAAAATGTTCTATTCTTCTTCTTCTTATTCTTTTTCTTCAGTCTATTCTCGTCAACTCCTTGACAAAGGCCTCCTCTATTCGCATCCTGGTTATTCCGACATGTCTGTTCAGGTCATCCTTCCACCGTATTTGCGGTCGCCCTGCACTTCTCTTTGCCGTCCACGATCTCCAAGTCAACAGTCTTCTTGTCATTTTTTCGTGCGATCTTCTGGCTACGTGACCTGCCCATTGCAATTTTAGACTCGCTACCCGGTGGATGATGTCAGTGACCTTTTTCTGACTCTGTCCTTAGGCTTATTCCTAACATGGCTATTTCCGTGTCTCTTTCGGTCACTCGTAGTTACTTCTGGGAAGTGAAAACCTCTCTTTTGGCGTCCTGGAAGACGATATCACACTGGTGTATTGTGGACAACCACACGGAAAATTCTTACACTGTCATCCTATCCATGTGGTCTCTCCAGTACCGCCTTTTTTGCCCTATTACACAACTTATTTTCTCTGATAGGTCTCTTTTGTTACAGAGTTTCTGAGAGTCCTCCCTGCGTTCGTAGCACTCTCATCTTGTACGTCCGAAGAAGGCTTTTGGTTCTTACCGCGTCAGTATTGTGTAAATAACATGTGTCAAAAGGGCCCAGAGATACGCAGTTCACACTCAAAACTCACTGAAATGGAAACTATACCTCAGAAAGGGTTGTGAAAATCATAAATCGTACATATTATGTTTTATAAACCGAATCATTAAATTAAGTCTAAATATTTGTAGTGAAAATTGTATTCAATCTTTAGAACCGTTATAAAATCATTTTACCGTATTATTGTGCCAGTTATCGCCTTGCTTCGCATCAATAATGTCATTTGATAATGCATTAGCATGGCAAAACATATCATTCCCATAAAATATAATAACATAAAACTTCAAAAAAACAGATGTTTTCATTTGTTTAAGTTATTTAGAGTAGAATTTTAATTCCTTGTACAAGAAACAATGAATTTATGAAAATGAATTGATAAAACCAGAAAATATTTAAATTTCTTAAAGTGACTTGGTAACCAGCGCATCTAGTTGACATAATTTTATATACGAGTATGTAGTTAGACCCTGTACTTTAAAAATAAGTCTTACGTATGTAAATAATATTTTTAGTTTGTTTGGTTAACAAAGCAGTACTATGCAATGTTTTACTACAAAAATTATAGCTTATGATCTGTTGAATTGTAGTGCACAAATGTGGCAAAGTATACAGACGTGAGTAGCTCTCTGGATTATCAGAAATTACAAAAGCGAGTCATCCCGCAGCCAACAAGTCTGCGGTATCAATTACAATTAGCCTTCAGTGGGTTTCCTCTTCCTGTTTTACGGCGCCTGTTCACGGCGTCGAGACGCCGCGCTTTGAGCTTCCCTCGGGCGACTCGTGAAGTAATTAATTGAATAATTGCTATGCTTGCCAACTTACTTAATTGAGCATTTAATAATTGTATTGTTTCTTGGACAATGGTGTAAAAATTCATATTAAATAATGAATACGAGTAAAACAAGGTGACACATTTCGCCTTTATAAGGCAATATCAATTGCTACATTTATTTATACTTTAGAAAGGCGAAACATGTCATTCACATTACATATAATAAAACTTAATTAATGTCATTTCCATTTACTATAATTAAACTTCTAGAAAATTGTCATTTTCATTCATATTAATTGAGTATTTAATATTTATTAAAACGACTGTTTTTTTTTTTTAAGTTTTTATTTACTTTATAATACAATAAAGGGACGTGTTTGTTAGTTATTACTAGGGCTCGGAATTGACAAAAATAATCATATTTTGTTCTGGGTTTCGCTTTCAAAAAGACACAATTTTTCGTTGTTTTGAGATCTATATATCCCCTTTAGCCCTAGTTATTAGGGAATATTAAAGTATATTTGAGGCTTTAGCGGATATTTAAGAATATTTCATGGTTGTCAGGGTGAGAGCAATTAAATGGCATATTTTTGTCCATACTTTTTTTTTCTCTCCTTGTATACAACAGGTCGTTTGAACCCAATTACTGTATACAATTTATTTTAGCTATTATATTGATTATCATGACATGTGATAGGTAGCCAATCTATCGCCATTTTATTGTCACGTGAATTCCACACCAGACGAATGACAGTGTGACAATCACACTGCCATCGCCGGGAATCGAACCCGGTACCTTGAGAATGGAAGCCGGAGCTCTTACCACTCAGCCACGAAGGTTGTCAAGAAAAAAATAACATGGCGGAGAAGATATGCACCCTGATATGAGACATTGCAACCTATATGTTGAAAACCGGAGACTGTTTGAAGGTGTTTTATACTGAAATGGTTTTTGTCACTTGTTAACCCTACAGGGTGCAAAAAAAATACTCAATGATTGCACACTCTACATGTTCGAGAGTTCGTTTTCCCTTCTAAATACAACTCTTATCAATAAGTCGACTGTGTTATGCCTCCAAAACTGCATCTAAATATGTAATTTTATGATACAAAAAATAGTTAGATACACATAAGATCTTGTTTTTTTTTTTCTAGTTAACAGTAAATATGGGGTTAGATAATATAAAAGCATATTTTGGCACATACAATATAATATTTTAAACATTTTTAGCGAATATAAATCATAATATTTTCCTATACGAGTACACATAATATTTTCCTATACACACTTTTTGAATTTTAACCACTTAATGCTTTTGAACGAGCAGTGCTCGCGCGCGGCGCATGTATCGTATCGCGCCAACCCGAGCACTGCTCGCGCGTTTCGACTTGTTTGTGTTACATAAGGTGAACTAACAAACAGAGTTCGCCTCTTTTTGGAACTAGACTATTTTTAAATTATCTAAATTCTTTAATTAAAAAATAAAATCACCTGATATTTCTGATTCTATTTTCGTAAAAAAAAAAACGAGCATTAAGTGGTTAACCAATACTATTACTGACCCTATATAGCTTTACAAAATTTGTATTTAAACGATTTGATCTAAGCAGATAATGTAGTCGTGCCGCCACTGGCCATCTGTTTGTTTCAGTTTTCAGTAGTACTTCAATCGTGATGCAGAATTTAATGCACAAAACCCATTTCCTTGAAACGTAAATGTTTTTCTTTATTATAGTAATACCAACATTCTTGTTTAGTATAAATTACGGGCAAAGCTATAATAATTTCGTGTTATTCTATGACATAAGAAGAATGACAAAGTTGATAATAGAAGAAAACAGCCATTTTGAAGCAAAAAGATCACTGCATTCTTGTTTATTTTATATATTTTTAATATATAATTAATTATATAGTTTTAATCATTTAATACGAATGAAAACGTCCGTCTTCTAGAAGTTTTGTTTTATTTTAGATGGAATGATCTGGTCTGCCCTTCTAAGGCATTATCAAATGTTTATAATATAATAAAACTCCTAGAAGACAGACGTTTTCATTCATATTAATTATTTCATGAAACTTATAGAAAACATGTTTTCATTTGTATTAATTAATTTTTATTTAATTGACATTTGTTTGTTTTACTCCTTACTATGGTTATTAGGTCTTTAGTAATTGTTGTGGTATTCTAATAATTTTATTTTGTTTTTTTATTTTATATCATTGTATTTTATATAATTTGTTTTAGATTTATTTTGTGGACTTTGGACGATCGAAGTGTGCGCGGGAGATGCCTATTGGTGGCGATGAGGTTCGCAACCCATCACACCGCATCTCTCGCGGGGCGAAAAGAGAAGGATGGAGTGCCGCATCGGTTAAAGTGTGGCAGTCCATTTTTTCTGCCTACCCTTTCCGGGAGACGGCGTGATGGTTAGTTAGTTAGTTAGTTTATTATTTATGGAGTTTTACATCATTGTTCAAGAAACAATGAATACTGTTGACCTATAGATTTAATCCACTTGTTATTTTAGTATCCTGGGTTTCGGCAATATTTAATACAGAACTTTCTTCAATCTTAGATAAGGTTTGGTTCTGACAGTATCTATTCTTGCTTCGATTCATTATAGCAAACATTATAGATAACAATATTTTAAAAACACTTTTTTTTTAAGATTAAATACAAATATGGGTGTAACGAATCCTTTTTCATGTAAATAATATTGATATTAATCTAAAATTATGAATATACAAAATAAAATTAGATTCATTCACAATAATTCACAAACGTAGGTTCATAAGACACACATTAATACAAGAAACGTTTTTATTTCCGCTTAACCGGTGACGACGCTTGGCCGTGCCGTCGGGACGCCGAACAAAGGATATCTCTTCTGTCTCCAGCACCAACGCCCCCGGCTTTCTGGACCCTGACCACCAAAGACTTTTTTAAAAGCAATTTTTGTTAATAAATCTTCCAATCATAAAGCTTTCATTATTTTTTGCGAAGCTGCTAGCGACAGGTTAAAAATGATCAAAGAATTAATGTTTTATTTCATGTCACATGATTCATTTTTCAGTACAATTTTATGTTTTATACTTCATGGAATAGGAAATTAAAAAGCTCGCAGATAACAATTTTAAACCAAAACCAACGTCCAACATTTTACACTAACAAATACGGTCAAATGATGAAAACATGTGTATAAATAAGGAAAAACTTCATATGCAAAAAATGTATTTCCATTTTGCTCTCTTTCCATTTTCTTTATAGATATACTCGTATATAAATACAAGTCATTTATTAAACAAGAAACATTATTGTATCAAATTTTAAATGCGTTTTTATATTACCCTTCCTTTGTTTAGTTTTTAATATATTTTCACTCCTTAAGATGAGGGTATCCTCCGAAACATGTCGTGTTTTTTTTATATTTTGTGGATTAAACAAAATTATTTTCATTTTCCTAAATATAAAAACATTTTTAAATTGTGAGACTGGTTTTACAAATATATTTTCTATAACAGTCATTTCTTATAATGTAGTGCACAATCAAACCATCAAGCCCTTCCCCGTGAAGGGTAGGTAGAGAGAATGGACCGCCACAATACTCGATCATGACACACATATCCTGTTTCGTTCACATTCATACAGCGAATCAAACACGTACGTCGAATCTTCGGACTTCTAATATAACCATAATTTAAAATTTGATCATATCTTGTTTTTCTCGACTCCGTAATCCATTGACGCTGTTAACGTACGAGTATATTTTCTTAACTTTGAACTTTTAAAAATCTTGCTCAAAATACTTTCATTCGCTCTGCAGTATATCATGTTATCTGCTGTTGATTTTTTTTTTTTTTTTTTTTTTTTTTTTTTTTTTTTTTTTTTTTTTTTTATGTACACAACAGGTTGTTTGGACCCAATTACTGTATACAATTATTATTTTTTTAGCTATTATATTGATTCTCGTGACATGTGATAGGTAGCCAATCTATCGCCATTTTATTGTCACTTGAATTCTACACCAGACCAAAGACAGTGTGACAATCACACTGCCATCACCGGGAATCGAACCGAATCGAATTTCTTGATACTCAGCACTTAAAATTGGTACATGGTTTTGCTACAAACACATCTAAGGGATCTCATCTATACTGCATTTATTCTGCTTCTCAGGTATGCCGAGCCGGAGAGACCAGAGCAATCAAGACCCTGCACGCGTCAAGACCGACCGGAGTAAGACCTCTAGGAAAGCCTAGACAGCGTCTATGGATAATGTTCTGGCTGATCTGGCTAGTTTGGGCGAATAGGACTGCTAGGAGCAAAAGGCGCAGGATCAAAGAGCTTGGATGAAAATCATCAAGGAGGCAAAAAAAATTTAAGAGTAAGTAAGCCATTCTTTTTTCTCCAACTTCACTTCCTCACATAAGGGTTGGAACCAGAACTATATTGTGAACGGCCATTTCGAGTTTGTTTTTCTAATTTTCAATCTTTGCTGCAAACCAATTCTAAATAAGAAAGCAGCAAAGTGTAACATTTTTGCTGGTTCTTGGGGGTAACTTGGCCCTATCCAAAAAAACCTAAAATGGCAGTCTACAGTGGTGTTCTTATACCGATCCTTATGAAAGTAAAGCATGAAACTGGCAAAAAATGATGAAAGTAGAATAAATGCAGTAGAAATGAGATATTTTAGACGAATGTGTTTAAAAAAATCTGTGTATGGTAGAGTGTCGAATAAAAATAAGTGAATGCAGTGCGAATGATAGCGTTAATAACAAAATAATGAAAGGATCATTAAGATTTGGACACATGGAAAGAATATTGAATGTCGGACACGTGAGGAGTCGGAGAAATCGACGTGCGGGCATGACACGATGTATGAATGTTGAGGAAGTGAGAGAAGTATGTCAGGTTGAATAGTGTGGCGGTCCATTTTTTCTGCCTACCACTTCGAGGAAACAGACGGCTTGATGGTTAGTTAAATAGTTAGTTTATTTTTGCAATACTATATTTAATTTCCCGTTGCTTTTCACATTTTTGCACTACTGTATACAATTGTTAAACTATTGATTTTCATGAGATGCGATAAGTAGCTAATCTATTATTATTTATATTGTCACGTGAACACATTTCTAGTAGAATAAAATCTTCCTGATTTTTTTTTTTTGTAATTAAGTAAGAATATGAAAAAACTTTTTACGAGTTCCATCTTCCCGTTGATGAAGTTATGGCTCGCCCCGCGATATTAGCTCCATCACCTACTCAGCCAACGCGAAGGTCTTAAACTTTAACGCCCATTTACGGACGGTTAAAAATATCACGAAGTTTGCCATTTGCCATTCCGCTTTTGAGCATAAATTCATCTTCGCCCATTCCCGCTTAATCCGCTCTAAAGTTTAATTGCCCTAATACATAAAACGATTAATGTTTCATTTCCTTTGAGCCCCCCGCGATGATTTTAATTGTTTGAATAAAAGAAATAACTATGTGTTTGATGTCTTCATTTTTTACAGTTGTGAATGTCTTCGTAAAAAAAGATTTAAATAAAGCATACTTTGTCCTTTAAACGGATATCGACGACTTATCTATCATATTTCTATTCAATTGTTTCCATGCATATTTCCTTTAATGAATTTTTTCCACCCTTTATATCGATTTGGCTCGCGCTGTAATAATGTAAGAAGTAACTCAACAAATTGATTGTTGCCGCACTTTATAATAGTTAATTGTGAGACGTAATACGTTTTTACTGTTTTGATGTCAAAATTATACAAGTTTTTCGTTTATATAAAGAATTTTGACAGGTGTAAAAATAAATTTTTCATTTGTTCCAATGACAATTTGAATAATTTCTTCAATATTCTATTAAAGTTCTTGCTGGTGTTGGTTGGTTTTAAGTGCCTAATTACTGCCAAATAAAAAAAAGTGGATACGTGGAACATTAATTAAATCATATAACAGCTAATTTAAAAAACGATAGATACGTGTAACATAAATTAAATAAACACAAAAGTCCGGATCGTCCATGTCAACATGTGCAACATCGGAAAAACATTATGTGTTATTACATTATGTGCTAAATTTAAAAAAACGGTGGATTCGTGGAACGTAAATTAAATAAACAAATGTGCACCATCTAAAAATAACATTTTGTATTAAATTATTTTTATTTTGTTATTTTATTTTATATCATTGTATTTTATATTATTTGTTTTAGATTTATTTTGTGGATGTTGGAAGATCGAAGTGTGTGCGGGAGATGCCTATTGGTGGCGATGAGGTTCGCAACCCATCACACCGCGTCTCCCGCGGAGCGAAAAGAGAAGGATGGAGTGCCGCATCAGTAAAAGTGTGACAGTCCATTCTTTCTGCCTACCCTTTCGGGGAGACGGCGTGATGGTTAGTTAGTTAGTTAGTTAACTCAACAAAATTATAAATATGAAAAACAAATATACATGTGTATATATATTTTGGGTAACACCGTGTGATTTCTCCTTCTCGACCGACGTTTCGGAGATCGTTGCAGTCTCCATCTTCAGGGTAATGTGGTGGTGGTAACAAATGTGATACGAAGTGTGTCTGCTAAGGTACTTCACTGTTGTACCATGTCGCCGGCAGTATGTACGTGAGAAATAGAGAGTCCGTGCTAGGTTCCCCGAATTAGCTTAGCACAGGGGCCATTCCCGGGCGGTATGTCGCCGGCAGTGTGTTATTCCCCGAATTAGCTTAGCACAAGGGCCCATTCCATCACATTTATTACCACTACCACATCACCCTGAAGATGGAGACTGCAACGATCTCCGAAACGTCGGTCGAGAAGGAGAAATCACACGGTGTTACCCAAAATCACACAAAACATATTGCTGCCAACCGTGAAAATCTGCACAATTATCTGTATATATGTCTTCTTCTCTGGTTTCAATCCTGGGATTGGTAGCAATTTCCTCTATTATTCTCTTCCATTCTTCCCTGTCATGTGCGGCTCTTTTGAAATCTGCATATGATGAGCAGCGCACGTCCACCAACAGGTCCTCCAGGTACTCTCGGCGTGGGCGTCCCCTAGAGTTTGTCCCCTCGATCATACCCTCCATTATGGCATGCAAGAGACCTTCTTGACGTATTACATGGCCGATCCATCTTGCACGCCTTTCGGACAAGGTCCTGAGGAGGTGCCTTCCTCCTTCGATTCCTTGAAGAACTTCCTCATTCGTGATGTGGTCTCTCCAGGAAATTCCAAAGAGTCTTCTATAGGACCACATCTCAAAAGCCTCTAGTCTCCGCTTATCCCTTTCGGATAGGCACCATGTCTCGCAGCCGTAAATCAAGACACTCCATACATAGGTATATATGTATCTATGATTTTTTATTTATTGAAAAAGACTAATAACAAGGATTTAAATCAATGATATTAGAATTTATTTTACAATACACAATATGAGCACAAAATAGCTCATTATTATGAAGAAGGAATCTGGTCGTGTCCAGGCTTGAACCCATGTCCCCTGGATCAGAAGCCAAGCGTTCTATCCCCTAGACCACCACCCGATTTGATGAATCTACATATTTTCTTTTTAATAAGGTATATCTGTATTGAAAGAAATTTCATAGTGTGGATAATCATCACGTAGTAATACTATTTTCTAGCATTTTTACTTATATTTTAATTAAAAAATAATGCAGCTGTGTCGCATGCAATGCAAAGAATGTCAAATTTCCTTAAAGTTTAAATGTCTGGAATTTCTTTAGCTTTAATAACCGTCTTTCCAAGATGGTTTCAGCTATACTGGGCAAACGAATAGAATTACAAGGTTTCTTGTGTATTGTGCTAATCACAATACGTACAGTGCAAGTGGTCTAGTATACAAGAGAGCAGAATACAGAAGCGGAGTGAACCATTCTAGAACATAGTGTATTGTGTTTTACTACTTTCAAAAGATCCGTGTACTAGGACATTCGAGAGGTTTACTCTAATATTTTATGTGAGATTTTTTTATTATAACATTATGCTTATTTTTAAAATACCGTTTTGATTGTTGTAATCGCCTTAAGGGCGCATAAGGCGTGATTAAAATCTAAAATTAACAATGCACCTGTTATTTGTAATCAGTAGGAAAATCGTATTCTTATTCTTCTTCTTTTTGTCCTGTCACACCTCCGCGGTGCATAGGGCCTCAAGGAATCTTCTCTACCCGACTCTATCGCATGCCTGATGCTTAAGATCATCCCAAGTGAGGCCTGCTGCCTTAACCTCGTCCTGAAGGGTTCTTCTCCAGATGGCTCTAGGCCTGCTTCGTTTTCTCTTTCCCCCCATAGGGGACCAGTCCAGTGCGCCCTGAGCGATGCAGGCTGGGTTCCGTCTCAGAGTGTGACCGATCCACTGCCATTTGCGCCTAGCGACTTGTTCTCTAATTGGCTTTTCGCCTGCCATGGTCCAGAGAACGGCATTTGACACTGTTTGGGGCCAATAGATTTTGAATATTGAGCGGAGGCACCTATTTATAAACACCTGGAGTTTACCAATAACGTCTGCGGTAGACTTCCAAGTTTCACATCGTAATTAAAACAAATTAACAATTTTCGTTCTGATGGGTTTTAGGCTTAGATCTGCATCATTAATGCACTTCAGGTATGAAGATACATTTTTCCAAATATTTAATGTGTTGGATCATTTACCAAAAAAGAGAGAATCCTTTAACATAGTTAAAAGGCGAATAACAGAATACAGGATTGTATTTTTATATAATTGCATTCTTAATAATACATATCATATGTTTACGTTCGATTATTTTAGGTTGTACATAGAAGTGTGAATTAAAAATTAGTCGATGAAATGATTACATGATATTTTTATTTCAAATTATATGTCTACAATAACATACTATACACGATTGTAGACAAATAAATAATAACCGTGCAAATTCAAATAATAACCACACCGTGGTTAAATAAAAAGTTTTTATTTATTTTATATTTTTAAAATGTCTAACCACAAAGTCAGTTCTTCATATGAAAATTTAATATTTGTTCCTCTGATAATCATTATGAACAAATTTATACTTAAATATGAAAGTCGGAAGAATCGACGTGCGTGTATGACTCGCTGTATGAATGTGGAAGAATCTAGAGAAGTGTGTCAGGATAGAGTAGTCAGGCGGTCCATTCTCTCTGCCTATCCGTTCGGAGAAACGGCGTGATGGTTTGTTGTTTTTGTGTATAATATAACCTTTTCGTGCACATATAGGAATATGCCATTTATTTTACAACTATGTAATAGTAATTTTGACATAATAGATGACTAACTAACTAACCATCTCACCGTATCCCGGAGGGGTAGGCGGTTATATTGGGCCGCCACACTGTTCTGTCCTGACATACTTTCTCGATTCCTCTACATTCCTCTATTTCTAGCTTCGTTCACGTCGTTAACCTTCTTCACCATTCTGTCTTCATTCATTCTTTCCATGTGTCCAAACCATCTAAACGACCCTTACATTATTTTTTTCATAACTCTTTCAGTCGCATTTTGCATTCACTTATTATTTTATTTATTTAATAAAGTTATAAAAATATACAAAAACGTTTTACAACTTATAAAACAACATTTTATAAACAATTAATAATATAAAAAAACATAAATGAAAAGAAAAAAACATAAACCCTAAACATCGGTACTGACAACATATTTAAAGCATTTACGATGAAAGATCGCAGTAGAACCGGCATCTCTTACCTCATTTGGCAATTCGTTAAATAATTTGAATCCTCATAAACACCTTTCTCTGTACTTTCCAGTCTGGGTCCCCGGAGTCGGAATCTATCACGACCTCTCGTCAAATAATCATGTGTTTCATAACTATATGCTACATTTTTGTTAGATATGCAGGCACCATATTACTTTTAATTTTATAAACTAAAATCAAAGTGTTGTAAAAAACTAGTTTTCTTGAGTTTAAAATTTTTTATTTGCTTAACATATTTGAAATCCTAATATATGTGTAGTATAACTTAATAGTTATTTATATAAAGTAATCTGTGATAATGTGAACTAAAATTATTCAATAGTAATATTACCGAAAACTCTTACGCCCACCCTCGGGGCATGGTAATAATGTTTTCCTTGCGTCCCAGTTTAAGTGCAGTCGCTGCCTCGCGCCATTGCACCCTTTTCCGGAAAATTGTGAACACAAGGTTTAATTTCCCGTATTTGTTTTTTAATTATCGGAGCTGCGAGCAGATGCGGCTCGAGCTGTAAATTTGTCAACAGATGAAGGGAAATGTCCACAACAATGTATGAAAATACACGAGGCGACCGTGCAAAAAGCTCGTAAAAATCATCAGTATTAAAAGTGATGGCGCGATGGAAAAAAATACAAGTTTTTTTATGTTTAACCACAGGGTTGGTCCGTGATTATTAAGCATCTGGGTACGAAAATTGATTTTGCATGTGTGTCTACGAAAGTGCACTACGAAAGTGTCAACAATTTATGGAAAGATACAGTATTGATATAAAAAAAGATTATGATAATTTATTCTTATATATTGTAAATATAAATATACCTATATTCATATTTTAAATAATAATAGAAAACACGATTGTTTAATCGTTTTACTTGGGTTTAATTAATATAATAAATTACGTCAATAGTGGTGACAAATATGTTTCGCCTTGCGAGGGCATTTTCAAACTGCAGCTTGAGAATGTACTACAAACATACTTGATTTTGCAGTAAAATTTGTAATTTCATAATCAATGAATGAGCCGAGGAAAAAAATCCATTTCACCTTATTTTGTTCAAGGAATTAGCGCCTGTTTGATTTTCCGGAAAATCAGTTATTCGGAACACCTCCGCGCTCCGGTCCCAAGTAGTCCGGATAAACGAAGTTCAACTGTAGTTAAAAAAAACATCGTTTTATTTAATAGTTTTTCGATTGGAAACCGGCGATGAGCACGGCCAAATCATACAATTAGGACGAAACTATTTCGAGAAAGAAGCCGAACGAAGAATTTAGTTGGGTTGGGCGGCCTTTGCGAAATTACGTCATGTTCTCACTTCCAAAATACCACAATGCCTCAAGACTAAAACTCTTCAACCAGTGCGTCTTGCCAGTCATGACGTAAGGAGCCGAGACGTGGACACTGACAAAAGGTCTAGTCTACAGATTCAAGGTCGCCCAGCGCGCCATGGAAAGAGCCATGCTTGGAATAACCTTGAGGGACAGATTTAGAAACGAATTTATTCGACAACAAACCAAGGTGACAGGTGGCTCTACGGATAGGCGGGCTGAAGTGGCGGTGGGCTGGCCATATCTGTCGGAGAACCGACAGCCGATGGGGAAGACGGGTTCTGGAGTGGAGACAAAATACTGGATTCCGTAGAGTTGGACGTCCCCCTGCCCGCTGGACCAACGATCTGAAGAGGATTACTGGATATGGATGGATAGGAGCGGCAATAGATAGAGGGCGGTGGCGTGCTTTGGGAGAGGCCTACATTCAGCAGTGGATGACAGACGGCTGATGATGATGATGATGATGAGCACAGAAAAATATTCATACTGCCGTAATAATAAATTATATAAAATAAACTAACTAACTAACTAACTAACCATCACGCCGTCTCCCCGAAGGGGTAGGCAGAAAGAATGGACTGCCACACTTTAATCGATGCGGCACTCCATCCTTCTCTTTTCGCCATCGCGAGAGACGCGGTGTGATGGGTTGCGAACCTCATCGCCACCAACAGGCATCTCCCGCGCACACTTCGATCGTTCAACATCTACATAATAAATCTAAAACAAATTATCTAAAATACAATGATATAAAATAAAATAACAAGAAAAATAATTTAACACATAATGTTCTTTTAGATGGTGCACTTGTCGTCAGCTGGACGATCCGGACATTTGTGTTTATTTAATTTTTATTCCACGTTATCCACTGTTTGTTTTTTATTTACTGTAATTAGGCACTTAAAACAACCCAACACCAGCAAGAACTTAAAAATATTATTGAATAATTTATTCAAATTGTCATTGGAACAAATGAAAAATTTATTTTTACACCTGTCAAAATTCTTTTTGTAAACGAAAAAACTTATATAATTTTAACACCAAAACAGTAAAAACGTATTTTTTGTCACAAATAACTATCATAACGAGCAGCAATAATCAAATTGACCAAAACAATTCACTTACACACGAAATATCTCCAAATTGACGGGAGGACCATATGAACCAAACCAAATTTTCAAAATCAGAACCAAATTAAAATAAATAAACTAAATTATTAAAATAAACTAAATTATTATTATTATTATTGTTCGTATTAAAATAAACTAAATTAAAATAATCACAAAAGTTTCCCTTGCAGCTGAACCCTAAGCATTATAAATCCCAGAGTATCACCAAAAACTATGAATGTAAAATTAACAAGTGTACGAGTATATTGTAAAAATAAATACAGCATGATATAAACACAACATTTCTGCAGTGCAATCATCGTGAAATGTTAGTGGGCATCGTACCGAATGCATTGCAAAGTACGTGGATACATTGTGTGAACATTTTTAAGGGCTCTTTTCAATTACTAGTGCAGTTTGAAATGTATTCATTTATGTGAAATTTATAACATAGTCCCATTCCAAATTCAATTTTCTGTTACGTTAACGATCGACTATTACATCCTGAAAGAGTTGCTTAGAAATACATGCTTTCAGTACATAAAAAACGACTTAACATTTTCCGTAGAACGAATCATTTCTACACAACAAACTAACCATCAGGTCATTTCTCCGACAGCGTACGTAAAGAGGATGGACCACCACACTACTCTGTCCTGACATACCTTTCGAGCTTCGTTTACATTCATACATTGTAACATACACGCTCGTCGATTTTTTAGAATTATTTGTAATTGTTAAAATCGCGAAAACAAACTGTATTTAACACAATAAATACAATATGTTATTCAATCCTAAATGAAAATTAGAAAGGTCTCATATTTGTGTCATGCGCTAAGGGGAGAAAAATACCATCTCCTTTCACTGATATTAATGGGTAAAGTGGAGGGACGTCGGGGAGTTGGTAGAAGGCAGCTGTCCTGGCTGCAAAACATCAAAGAGTGGACAGGAATAACAAGAGTTCAGAACCTGTTCCAAATGGCGCAGGATAGATATGCCTTTGCTGTAGTGATCGCCAACGTTGGGGGGACCTGACACGGCACCGAAAGAAGAATTCAATCCTAAGCCGTTAACTCTGTGGAATTCCATTGTTTAAGTAACACTCCGAAAAAACACTTTTTACCTCTATTTATATGTACATCTATAACTGGTTCAGTATAATCAGTTATAATTACAGTAATACGAGTATATTTTAAGACGTAGTTACAGTTTCAACATGATTATACTGATGATGGAATATTTCTCTGAAACAATTTGCTTTATCTTTTATTATATTTCTATTATGTTAAACCTGTTATAACTAACAAATAAGATACTCTGAAAAATTCTAATACGAGTATAAATTTGACTAAATTTTTAAATAACTATATTCTTACGTGAAGCTGAACTTTAGCTATCTCTCTGTTGTTTCGTGGGTCTCCCTGGTGGACGCCGTCCATCTGGTATTCCACGCAGAGCCATATATGGAATTCTTTTGAAATTCCTTCTCTGGACATAATATTACCATTATCGTCGACGTTGTCGCCCCTATCTGACCACATCTTGAATCTCGCAGACTTCTCAGATTGTATTGTTCCTTACACGATCACGCAGAGTCTTCCAAGCAATAACAGGTAGTATTCTAATTTCTGTTATCCTTAGCATACTTTTAGTCTTGATAGTGTCCGCCCTCGCTTTAATGACATTTTTGAGAATGCCATGTGTGATCTGCTTCAAGGACTTTAAGGACTTCCTAAAAGCAAACCTCCAAAAGACTAACATCGATAGTGAATGCTGGGAAAATACTGCAGAAGACAGACTTAGGTGGGGAATAACAATACCTACATTAGGAACGCAGGACTTTGAACAATGCAAAAACGACGCCGCAGAGAGGAAGAGGAGAAAGGAGAGACCATCCAAAGACGATGGTGGCTCCACTGTCAACGTTTTCCACTGCCCTAGATACCCCAGAGTGTGGGGGTCCAGGATTCAACACTTTAACCATATGCGAACCCACAAGCGTGAAGGAGAGCCTTCCTCGGACATGAAGGACAGCCAATGATGATGATGTGATTTGCATTTGATAATTCATCACACATTCGTCTCTCACAAGAGATCTCGTTTCAACCAAAATAGTTATACTTTCATCTTTATATTGGCAGTTCCGTGTTTCACTTCCATCCATAAGGGTCGAAAGGACAAATCCATATATAAATTCACTGTGCAACATTGTATAGCCGTAAAACATTGTATTTATGTATCATTGAATGTCTATAGATGTTGTTAACTGTACTCAAATCTTTCCTGACAGGAATCCTAACGAGAATATATCCAATACTAAAGTGTGTGGGAATTGAGCATAATAAAGAATAACGAATGTTTCAACATAAAACAGAACTACATCCCGAACGCATCGGAAATTTACAGAAAACACACATAATTTAAGTATGAAGGTACTCAATTTGTGAATATAACGCTGTTGAAAAGATGATAGCGTCATATATGTAAGCACACGGTGTCTCGAAAGTGCTGGTTATTTCATATATTTAAATCTATAATACATACACCGTGTTTTAAAACATCATCAGGAACTATGTAGGATCGTCAAACTACGGCCCGCGTACCAAATCCGACCCGCGAGATGGAGAGAGGGGGAGAGAGGGGGGAGTGAGAAGGAGTGAGAGGGAGTGAGTGGGAGTGAGAGGGAGTGAGAGGGAGTGAGAGGAGTGAGAGGGAGTGAGAGGGAGTGAGAGGGAGTGAGAGGGAGTGAGAGGGAGTGAGAGGGAGTGAGAGGGAGTGAGAGGGAGTGAGAGGGAGTGAGAGGGAGTGAGAGGGAGTGAGAGGAGGAGAAAGAAGGGAGAGGGGGATGAGTTGGGTGTAGAGGGAATAGGGGGAAGGGAGGAGTCGGGAGAGAGGGTGTAGTGGGCCGTGAGAGGGAGAAGGGTATATGGAGAGAAAGAGATGGAGAAGAAGGAATATGGAAAGAAAGGGAGAGAGGAGGGAGAGGAGAGAGAGAAACCGCTCATATAAACGTGCTTTTTCTTTAAATGACAATTGGATATTTTCTAAAATAAAACAGCATTAAGATCCAATTAACAATTCTCCTGATAAAATGACATGTTTTCGTCATAAAATTGAATGTAATAACGTTTTTTCGATAAAACAAAAAAAATACAATATTATTTACTCGTGTATTACAAATAGTGTCGAGCCATTTTGTGTTAGTGTACCGTTAGTTTTTATGGAATTATCCCATCATTTCTACTTTGATTACACGAGGCACCACCTATTTTATTTAACTTCCATATGAAGGGAAAATTTACTTGTTTACATTATTGTAAAAATGTCAAAAATGGACATTAAACATTCCACATAAAAATTAATTAAGCATTATTTAGTTCAAAGAACAAAGTGATATTTATATGATAAATTCTATTCAACCCTACAATCCATTGCCAAAAATATATGGTTTAACCTATCCCTATAAAAGTATGCAAAAAAAAAGTTCGAGTGTTACGGTGCTGTGAAATCACTACACAATCCAAAATAAGAGTTTTGAATCCAAAAAATATATTCTATCTATATTGTAGTTAAAAGTGATAACATATTTTATTTTTTTGAAATAAACATGAAAAACTATCTTCCAACGCTCACAAAGTTTGAAAAACCACGATGAAAATTATCTGTACGCGCAGAATATAATATGACTTGTCTCTCTCGCACTCGCGAATATAGTTATAGCAAGATGGTATTAAAAGCTTATGTGTTAAAAAGGTACGATTTACTTTTACACTTCAATACCCGAAAATGGGCGCATGTAGAATAAATGTGAATTTTTTTGGTGATTTTTCTCCCTTTTTCTAAAAATTATTTATTCCATGCCTGGTAATAAAATAAACAATTATTTCAAACGGAAGAACTTCCAAATTTAACACTGGTGTTATTTATATTTATAGAGATATTAAAGTTATTAAATATCATGTGTCCTAGCGACACTGCATCGATAAGAATAGTTTAAGCAATACTTCTAAAATAATTTAATTAAATACTAATACATGATAAAATCCCATTAAAATTATGTTCTTCTTCTTCCTCAGCCTATTCCCGTCCACTCCTGGACAAAGGCCTCCTCCATTCGCTTCCATGTCACTCTGTCCTGTGCAGACTGCATCCAGGTTATTCCGACGTGTCTGTTCAGATCATACTTCCACCGTGGTTGCGGTCGCCCTGCACTTTTCTTTGCCGTCCACGGTCTCCAAGTCAGCAGTCTTCTTGTCCACTTTTCATCTGAGCTTCTGGCTACGTGACATCCCATTGCCATTTTAGAGTCGTCATTAACCTTTGTTTTTTCTCTCACCGTATCGTTTCCGACTCTGTCTCTTGGCTCTTTCCATGGCTCTATAGGTCACTCGTAGTTTCTCGGTACTTTGTTCGGACAATGTAACAGTTTCAAAACCATAAGTACCAACTGGCAAAATTATGTTATAAGAGTAAATTTAGATAGAAAAACGGCATTTGCAGTGAAGACACACCACACTACGAATACTTATACGAGTATAAATATTATTTTCTGAAGTTAGCCGTCAAACGTATGCAAATGGATGTAAATAAAGCTCTCACATAAAACTCTGTTTTCAAAAGGTTCTGACAATTTTATTTCCTTCCGTAAACACTATACTACAAAGTATTTTAAGCTTCACTTCATTCATTATCTACTTAAATTATAGTACTCAATGTAATAGTCAAAGTTTGCGAAACGCACTAAACAAATCTATTCAAAAAATTTGAATGTATCTAAAGGATCGTGAATTCGAGATGTAAAAGTGACAAAGATAAAATAACATTCTGAATAAAACATCCTCTTTTATAGCCCCTTATATCAACTATAAATATTTTTACACAAGATTTACTATAAATATTTTATTTCTACTTCTTTATACGGAGAGCAATAAGCGTCATGCACGGACGGTACATTGTTAGTCTTTCGATCTACAACATTGTAGGTTTAAATCCTAGTGTTGCATTCAATACATGTTGTAGCCAGACGTTAAATGCCTGATCCTAATTGTCGCAAAGGCAGTTAAATGATTTATATTCATAGACACATAAAACTTCGATTCAATGCAGGCTTTAACTATCTTCATAACTATCAATACACTGACGGTCACGTTGTTCTTCCAAAGGGTAGCCTGACATAATGAATTGCCATACAAATCTCTTCTGACATACTTTCGTGTCTACGTCGATTTATTTTATCTTATAATATACTTGTATACGAATACTAGATTTCACCCATTGCGGGTTATCAATTCATGATTTAATTGTATCTCAATAGAGATGAAGAAGCAAATTGGAAACTGAATATGGTTGATCAAGGTGTTTACAGGACTTATGACCTGTCATTGGTTGGGTTAAGCGCACACTTTATGTAATTACAACATTCCCCATTCCACCTTTCTTATGACCACGTCTGACAAATTTTTGGAAGTTGTATATATGTTAAAGTCCAACACCAGAATTTACATGTCAGTTTCAATGTGCCATCTATGAAGATTTGATTATATATGTTAATCTCTGAGATTACTCTATATAATCTACATACTAACGCCATCTATGAAGATTTATGTTTATTAAGCATTAAGCAGAACATCTTTTTAACACAATGTGAAAGGTTACCCCGCCATTAGCGCATTGTTAGAAGCCGCCTGGAGATATCACTCCTATCTATATGCCAAACTTGGACCAGATATGTTTACAATATTTTTTGAATGTATACATATACTTGTATACGAATACTGGATTTCACCCATTGCGGGTTATCAATTCATGATTTAATTGTTGATCAACCATATTCAGTTTCCAATTTGCATCTTCGTCTCTATTGAGGTATAATGAAAATATCTTTGTTTATAATCCACAAAATATTTAAAAAAACACGACATGTTTCGAAGGATATAAGGTGTAAATATATTATAAAAACTAAACAAAGAAAGTCTAATATAAAAAACCCATTTAAAATTCGCTACAATAAAAGCTCCCATTTCCAATCATAAGCAAATTAATCATTTATTAATTTTTATATAAAATGTGTCTTTTCAAATGTATGTTTTTTCCCAATTTCAATTTTATATTATCATTTTATTATTATGCACTAACAAATACTATTGTTAATATTATTTATTGCAATTGCAATTAGCCAAGGTTAATTTTTTAATATAAATTAAATGGTGTTATGAACAAAATAATGAAAGGATCATAAAGATGGTTTGGACATATGGAAAGAATGAATGAAGAAATAATCGTAAAAAAAATATATGTTAACGATTTAAATGGAACCAGAAATAGAGGAAGACCAAGGAAAACGTAGCACGATCAAATAAATCAAATATTGAATGTCGGCCATGTGAGGAGTCAGAGAAATCGACGCGCGTGCATGACACGATGTATGAATGTTGAGGAATCAAGAGAAATATGTCAGGAAAGAAAAGTGTGGCAGTCCATTCTTTCTGCCTACCCCTTCGGGGAGACGGCGTGATGGTTAGTTAGTTAGTTTAATTTTTTTAATTGAAATGTATTATTCCTTTGTATTGTATCGAATTATAAATGCGTTATTTTATGAGTCTTTCATTGTTTAGTTTTTATTACATATTTACACCTGAATATCCTCCGAAACATGTCGTGTTTTATAATATTTTGTGGATTATAAACAAAGTTATTTTCAATTTCCAAAGTGTATTACTATGGAATTCCACAGTGTTAATGCCTTAACGTTCAATAAAATAATTAATATGAATGAAAACATGTATTTTTTGAAAATCTATTTTTTAATCTTTTTAATCTCGAATATCAAAATATTACTATCGTAGTCTCATTTTTTCTTAAACTTAAGTCTCGTTTCATACTGTCGTCTGTTAACTATTATATTATTTTGTATTTATAGGTAGCATATAATTGGCCTTATTTTTTTTTCTAATATACGTTATTGATATAACTGTATGTTACGTTTAATAAATTAATTATTTACGTATGTTTAGAAGGCACAGATATTTCCTGTGCACCGTGTACCTACAGGTAATGAACTAGAATTGTGATGAACTTTTTAAAATATTAACTGATCCTTCTGTAATTAATTAATATAAAATCTCCTTTTAAGTGATTGCCACCCCCGCATATACCGAAACGGTATAGAAGCTCTGAACACTCGACAACACAAGGAAAATATAATTTACTACAAATGGCGTTTCGTGAGAAATGAAATAAAATCTTCATAAAAGATTTTTTTAGATTACGTAAAAAAAAAAATTTTTTTCTTTTGAATTTGTTTTTGTTACCTCGACGAAGTTTCCGCGAAAAAACAGAATACAAAAGTGTTTTCCATTTTTTTATACAATGATACACAACAAATTATGTGTTTCATACGAAAATATTGTAAATGTGCGAATATTTCAACAAACAAAAAAAAATCACGTCTCCTTATCCCCATAAGCCACGCCGTTCTTTCCTGTTATGCTTTTCTCGATTCCTCAACGTTCATAGATCGTGTCATGCACGCACATTGTTTTCTCCAACGACGGTTATAATTTGACATTTATAGACATTTATAATTTGATTCGATCCTTCACTACGCGTTTCATTCATATCGTTAAGGTATATTTTGTTTACTATTAATTCCATTAGTCCAAACCATATTATTGAACCTTTCGATGATATTTATTCGATTGTTTTTATTGCCAAACATGGCTTTTTCCATGACGCGTTGGGCGACCTGGAATCTAAACACCCTTGTCAGAGTCCATGTCTCGGCTCCGTAAGTCATGGCTGACAAGACGCGCTGGTTAAGTCTTTGGTCTTGAGTCATTGGGGTATTTGAGAAGCTAAGATATGACGCATTTCCTCAAAGACCGCCCAATGCAACTAAATTCCTTGATTGGGTTATTTCTCGAAATTGTTTCAGCCTAATTGTATGATTTAGCCAAGATATGTATATTTTTGCACAACTTCGAGAGCCAAGCCATTGACACTGGTTCCTGGACGATATGTGCTTTTTTATTATTATTATTGTATTTATATGGTTTTATTCAGTTACAAAACTTCTATTATACAATGAAATAAAACGAGTTGAATTAAAAGGTTAATTAATTTGTTCAATTTATATTACTTTTAACGAAGCTTTATTTTGAAATAAAAAAATATGTACATATACGTTTATCGGCGGAGCGGCTAAGTTCGGAGCTCTTTTCTCATTTATTAAAATTGCGTGGCACCCGCGGAGCTCCGAGCCACGTGGCGGTGTTTCGGCCTTCTATCTACATACGCATCACGTTTATTTTTTAAATATTTTTCTCATTGTGTATCAAAAGTTTTTGAGGTTTGGGCAATTTTATATTTTAACTAAATTGTCCATATTTTTGTTGTTAATAAAAACAACTACAAAAAACACGAGTCGCCCCTGCTTCCACATATTAATTTAATCACGCTTAAAGCTAAGCGCTGTCAGACACAAGTTGCGGGTCGTTAAAATTTTAATTTTTATTGCCTCCTTGCGGACGATGCGCGATGGGAGGGGTGTACTCCAAAGCACACGCGATGGAATCTGCGATAGCCGCCCAACCAAATGGGGCCGTACACCCAACCCAAGTGTTAGTAATAATATTCGATGAATATAATTTATATTTCTTTCCTTGTTATAGAATAATTTTTTATATATTTTCAATAGGGCAGGCGCAGTCAGAACCAAACAAATATTGAAGAATTTCTGCAAATGACAACCAAATTATTTAACTGAAATCTCTTGATGGAAGTTCATTTTGAATCATAAATAAACATGCCAGACTCGCTGGTACAGACCAGTCTGCAGATGCCAGCAAGCCTGGCAAAACCGCTTAATGTCGAAATAAAGACAAATTTGGAAGTAGTTATAAAAAAACATCTCTTATACATTTATTATTTTACGAATGATTAGTCTGTTTTCTAAAAGTTTTAATATGGGAAATGACATGTTTCGTCAAGCTAAGGCATTAATAAATATCATTATCATATGATAATGCCTTCGTGACAGAATGCCAAGAGCTATGACTGCTACACCGAAGGTCCCGGATTCGATTCCCGGCGATGGCAGTGTGATTGTCACACTGTATTTTGTCTTGTGTAGAATTTACGTGGCATAAAAATAATGATAGATCACCTATCACATATCATGAGAATCAAAAGCTTAAAAGTTGTTTACAGTATTTGAGTTTAGGTAAATTGCGGAAAATGTGGAAAGTTACGGGAAACTACCACATTAAAGGCCCAAGTGGCATCCCAAGAACCAGCAAAAATATTACACTTGCTGCAAACCAATCCCTTAGATCGAAACTAACGAACGCCTTTGCAAGGCAAAACATGTATAATAATTCCCTTAAAATATAATAAAACTTCGAGAAAACAAACTTTTTTATTCGTATAAATGATTTAGTATGGAGTTTTACTTCATTATTCAAGAAACAATAAATAACTACATTTTTATTTTCGTATGAACTTGTGGTTCACTTTGTGGTTAGACATTTAAAAAATATTATTTGTATTTAAAATAAAATAAAATAAAAACACTGTACTCTATTTTCACCACTATGCGGTTATTTTAATTGCCGACTAGTTTCGCTTGTACCCAAGCTTCCACAGGGCTTCGTAATAACAGCTGTTATTCCGAAGCCCTAAGGAAGCTTGTGTACAAGCAAAAATAGTCGGCAATTAAAATAGCCACACAGTAGTAAAAAACAAAGTAAAGTGTTTTTATTTTATTTTATTTTAAATACAAATAATAAAATAAAAACAAAATTTAAATTTTGTAATCAATACAAGTGGAACCAATGACATAATCGTGTTCCAAAAAGATAACTACTCTTTATGTCTAATGTATTTTTTAATCATTAATTAATTGCTCTCAATTAATCCCCCTAAAAATCAACCCTTTGAGTGCGGTGGCACCTGGCAGATGGAGAATCGTATTTTATTTCGTAGTTAAAAATAATCCCAGGGGGCGGGAGGTTTCAGCTTTATTAAAACGTCACGGAATGGTCGCTGTCCGGGCGGAATGCACACCACATCAGACACTTTTATATATTTAATTTAATATATATCACAATATATACACGGTATTCGGAAACAAACATGAATATGGCGAGGAAAAGAAATAGACATAAGAGCGCCCTTGAGGTGAGTTATTCACGAAAACGAAAGATGGAAGATGGAAGATGGAAGATGGAAGATGGAAGATGGAAGATGGAAGATGGAAGATGGAAGATGGAAGATGGAAGATGGAAGATGGAAGATGGAAGATGGAAGATGGAAGATGGAAGATGGAAGATGGAAGATGGAAGATGGAAGATGGAATATGGAAGATGGAAGATGGAAGATGGAAGATGGAAGATGGAAGATGGAAGATGGAAGATGGAAGATGGAAGATGGAAGATGGAAGATGGAAGATGGAAGATGGAAAATGGTCAAAATCATGAAAACAATTGGAGTTTATCTAAATATGTATTTATTAATTGAAGCTTTTTTTATAAACTATAGATACCCAGATATCAAAATCTTGTAAAAGATCAGACGATTTGTGAAAAAAAATATTCTCCTGAGGTGATGAGGTCCAACAGACCCATCACCTCTTAGGTGGATAGTGTCCAGATTGGATTTCGTTAACTGCTCTGTCTGCAAGTCTATTACTATCCATTCTAGCTGTGTTTTCTTCTGCGTGTTAAATCCTTTAAAAGATCTGACTGTGACACAAAAATTATCTTTGCTGAGATGATAAGGTCCTACTCTGCCACCATCTCTTAGGTAGGCAGTGTCCAAATGGGATTTCGTTAGCTGCTGCGAGTCTGTCATTTCTCAAATTGTTTTTAGTTCTACATTTGGGGAAATCTCTAGATTTTTTTCGGAAATTGATTCTGGGATCTTCATCTCATAAGTTCTTAGAGGCCCTTACGAACAGTTCATACACTATCAGCCCACGTCCCTACAACATACGTCATGTTAGCTCAGACTTACGTCTTGTAAATTCTGACCTTTCTTTTGACGTATTCATTAGCATTAATTATTTAATAAAATACACCATAAATCGGACGATGTCATCGATGTCAAATTCTTAATATGAAGTTTAATATTAATATCGATTGTCTCTCTTTACAGAAGTATATACTGCATATCAGCCTCACGGGACTCTTTCTCGTGGAAGACCTTCTAAAAGATGCAAAAGCACCTGGGAATCTACATCACAGAAGGAGCAAATTAGAAGAAGCGGAAGAAAGAAGTATCGTTAATTTCGGAACCCCGTGTCTAATCTATGAAGTACTTGGAAAAAAATGGTTACTGGAGTTCGTTTGATGATAATTGAATGTGAACTTAACGTGACAAAGGTGATAATTTATTCATTTTTTCAAATTGAAATATCAAGTTTTTCATTATACGAGTATGATACAAGCATGCTTATAACACAAACACTTGCGTACATAGACACACAGATACAAATTATCTTATATAGAAGAATAATAAAACGTTTAATCTCAACAGTTGATTAATCCGAGTACAATTGTAAAATAAGTACCCACATATCGCGTCCATTGCCAATTTCAAGTTATACGAGAATACCCAAAAGTTGATATCTTTCAAACAATAAATATTGGTAATTAACACGAATGAAAATGTCGGTTTTCTAGATGTTAAATTATATTTTATGTGAATGACATGTTTCGCAGTCTTAGGTATTATCAAATCTTTGATTATTGTCATCAGACATTCGATACTGCCTTAGATAATCGAAAAACGTCATTCACATAAAATACAATATAATAAAACTTCTAGAAAACAGACGTTTTAATTATGTAACATGATTATTCAATTAACAATATATAGACCGAGAGCTGGAGGGAGTTGAGTGTGCAAAATATGAGGATCGAACGTCAAATGTTATAAATTTCATAATTTCAAATGATCACACAAAAATTCCAAATAATTGTTATCATTTATTTTCAAGCTCTCAAAATAAGTTACAGCTCATTCGATTTCTCTATACTGCTGCTTCTAGATATGCACAAGTAAAAGAATATTGCGAGTTATATATTTGCGGAGGATTTGATGATCCATCAAAATGTTTTAAAATAAAAAAAATGGCTCTTCATTTTTTTAAGTACCTGACTTCAATTCGAACCATTAAGAAGCCGATTCAAGGATGTTTTGACACGTGTTTCACGCAGTAAAAATCCAATCTGCCCATATCATAATCCTTAGCGCTGATACAGATGTTTTCATCCTGGTAATTTATTTCTGAAATAAGCTAGCACATCAGCGCGCCATCGAAAGAGACAGGCTTGGAATAACCTTGAGGGACAGATTTAGAAACGAATTTATGCGACAACAAACCAAGGTGACTGAGGTGGCCCTGAGGATGCGCGGGCTGAGGTGGCGATGAGCTGGCCATATCTGTCGGAGAACCGACGGCCAATGGGGGAGACAGGTTCTTGAGTAGAGAGTCCCCCTGCCCGCTGGGCCGACGATCTGAAGAGGATTGCTGGACATGGATGGATGGAAGCGGCAATGGATAGGGGGCGGTGGCGTGCTTTAGGAGAGGCCTACATTCAGCAGTGGATGACAGACGGCTGATGATGATGTATGATGTAAATAACACATAAATATAACATTTTAAATCTCCGAATAGAAAATTTATTAAAATTAAACTCATATATTTTAAATACAGAACACACACGTTTCGTATATTCTAAAGAGCTATATTACATCGATACAACAAAGAAAAAAACTTGAAGAATTCTAATCACATGTATTAAAATTGCTAATGATTTTTTACCGTCAGCAATCGTTTGTGCGGAATATTCCATTTACAAATCATTAAAGCGGGAAAAATCAAACGAGACAAGCGCCACTATATAGGAATGTCGGCGACCCTTTACATTCAAACGGTACGTCGGCAATACAGGAATCTGCATTATTATAAAAACAGCAGAGTCCACTATTTTGTTTTCTCTGTATACATCCATCGACTTCACAATTATGTGTAATTATTCTACAATATACAATGCTTTTTCAAAACGTTTAATTACTTATTAACGAATTCTTCAAAAATGTAATTATTGTTTTGGCTTTGCGATAGCCATTTAAATCGCTGAACACATGAATAAATAATATGTCAGAAATCTTTTTTATAGGGATCTCTTGTATACAAGGCATGCGTCCGCTCTATCATGATATATGGGATAGAAGTCAGAGCCGATACCAATAGGACTAAGAACCTTCTCAGAGTAGCAGAAATGAGCACCCTACGCTCCACCGCAGGCAGAACCTCAGATATTGGATCAGAAAGAGACGATAATGTCTGTTTGTGGTGTTGGAGATATAGTGAAATGGAAAAGAAACAACTCGATGTGTGAATGTGGAGGAAGCTAGAGAGGTATGTCAGTATGGCGGTCGATTCTCTCTGCCTACCTCTGCGGGGAAACGGCGTGATGTTTTGTTGTTGTTGTAAGAGGCTAAAACTCCTTCAGAGTTGTATGACAATTGAAAGTAACTACTAGTGAAATTATATGGAACAATAGTAATGTATATTATTTTATTATTAGAATCAATATCGTGACAAATGGACTTGTCTAAAGAATACCAAAAGATGAGATAAAACCAAATACTATAAACGAGATTTTTATCGTTTTAACGTAAATAAGTTATTTTCTAATGCACGCTGGGCGGGCTAAATTTCCCGTAGATTAATGGCACTTTATCTCAGGAATACAACGGTCCTGTGTTTAGTGTTGCCATTAGCACGCACGAGTTGAGATCCTATCGGATTCCCTCATTCCAATCACCCGCAAACTCTGCAGAAGAACAATGCCGACACTAAAATTACCAACTCCCCACTACACGCTTCCCAATAATGGCAGTGTCACCAGTTTTGGACCATTTGGGGAATTAAATCAAAGACGCCGATTATTTTTATAACCAAAAAAATATAGGTATAAAACAACAAATACTCTAATAATAATTTTTTTTGTGCATTTGACTTTATATGCAGTAAAACATTGGTTCCAAACTGCGGCTGACTATGATATGTATATTTGCAGCTCAGACAGAAGTCCCATCATCGTAATTGGACTTGGACTTGGACTTGGATCTTTTGGCTTACAGAGGTTCAGCTCATGTGGCCCTTCCTCTTACGTCAGATGGAAACATTGTTGGAAGGTGATTTGGTGGGTTGTTAGTTTATGCGGGGGCATGATTTGTGTGGAGTGTTCCTCTGAAAGAGGATCGATTTTGGGTGCTTGTGGCGGCTGGATGTGTTTGGGTCGTAATTTGAGAGGTCTTTCATTGTGGGGTTAGGATGTGAAGACCTTTGTAAAAACGTTCGGCAAGTTTCAGAATGAATTCATCTATCATCGGGTTCCCGATTCTAGGTGCAGTTGTGTGATCCTGGTCCATGAAGGCGCACGAAGCGATAAACGGATAGCCTTATTTTGCAGGATTTGGAGTTTTCGTATGTGACTCGAAGCTGCATAACCCCAGATAGGGGCTGCATAAGTGAAGATCGGCCTTATGACCGTTTTGTATATCATCGTAATATTACATTCTATCTTGTCCCCTTTTATATTTTGTTTAAGAATATTTTAAGTGTTTTTAAGTGTAATCTGTATATACGTTGCGACATAGAGGAAAATAGGACTAGATTAAATGTGGCCTGGTCCCTCTTGATTTCTTACATATAATCATCTTTCTTACGTAAGTCCCTCGTGGAGGAGGAACGTGCCTAGGGATTGAATAAGCAAATCTGATGCAGAAACTTAAATGCCATTAGGTAATACTAAAATGAAACTGTTGGTATATATAAATGATTACAAGTGCGTCCATCTAAAGGAACATTATGTGTTAAATTATTTTTCTTTGGTTTTTTTTTTAAATCATTGTATTTTATATAATTTGTTTTAGATTTATTATGTAGACGTTGAACGATCGAAGTGTGCGCGGGAGATGCCTATTGGTGGTGATGAGGTTCGCAACCCATCATACCGTGTCTCTTGCGATGGCGAAAAGAGAAGGATGGAGTGTCGCATCGATTAAAGTGTGGCAGTCCATTCTTTCTGCCTACCCTTTCGGGGAGACGGCGTGATGGTTAGTTAGTTAGTTACGATTACAAAAAAGTCGTTAGATTTTAGATTTAATAAAAATGTTTAATATGAGAAATTAAAATATTTCGTATAGATTTGAAAAAACGAAGGAGATAAAAGAAATGTGTCCTTAAAAAAATGCATTTAAAACAAGTAGAATTAGTGTCATTATGTGTTGTTTTATTTCGTTTATTCAAAGCAATGGCCAAGGTTTGTTGCAATTCAATAAAAATTAGGTTTTCTTTCAATATTGCAATATTTCAATAAACAATGTGTTATCCAAATTATTAAAATATTTAGATACTTTATTTTTAGAATCTTATTTTAAATCTCCAGTTCTTACTCAAAACCAAGAACATGTTAAAAACAATTACCTGTTGTGTGTTTATAAAGGGTGATGGCTGAGGTCTTCAAGAGCAGTGTAAATGGGTGACCTGGTCCCTAATTGGGGAATTACACGTTCCGCGAACCGTGACCCATTGCCTGCAATCCTCAAGAAGCAACACATAGGAAACCATTCGAATTCTTCGTGTGCACTCATCCAGCGCGTATAGCAGAAAAACGGTAAGAAACTCCCAATCTTATTTCAGTATCAACGAAACAATTTATTTGGACACATAACATAACACGTTGATAGATCCAAAAACGAATGATAAAATTTACTATTATATTTAAAAATCGATGGTAAATCTAACAATTTAGCTACTCATTTCACGAACAGATGTCGCATTGGTGTTAAACTAATATATTTAATAATTAATACGACACAAAACTTTAGTTTTCTATAAGTTTTATTGTGTTCTTTTTTATTACAAACTTTTTCTTAGAATTGATAAGCATCATTTTAAGTATTTTTTTAATTTAATTATTATGAAAAGTATACTATTTTAAAAGCTTTTAATTTTCAAATATTACAAAAAAATATTAATAAAATTTGTGAAAAATTTAATAAAACTTCTTAAAGGTTCTTATTAATACGAATGAAAACGTTTGTTTTCTAGAAGTTTTCTGGAAATGACATGCATCGCCTTGTTGAGGAATTATACAAAGATTAGCATGGCGAAACATGTCATTCATATAAAATACAATAAAACTTTTATAAAACAGACATTTTTAGTCGTATTAATTATTTAATGTAGAGTTTTACATCATTGTTTAAGAAACAAATAATATATTTTTAATACAACTATAATAGATTTTGTTTAATTGTAATGGAATGTAAAATTTGTTTTTTTTTTTAACAATGATTATATAATTTTCCTCCACTCCTCAAAATTAAATAATCAACATGAATAAAAAACGAATAATATATTTTCTAGAAGTTTTATTAAATTTTATGAAAATCACATGTTTTGCCTCGCTCAGACGAAAAATGTTATCCAAACATTTGATGAAAGGGGAAAAATGTAACATTCCTATAAATACAATATAATAAAACTTCTAGAAAACAGACGTTTTCATTCTGATGTGAAACGCCAAACTCTATTCGAAACATATCATTCCCATAAATTAAAATAAAACTTCTAGAAAACAGACGTTTTCATTCGTATTATAATTAAATAGATTCTCCATTACGAAAATTTATTTATTTTCTTAAATTGAATATTTAAGGAAATAAAACGCCATTAAATCTGATATCAAGGCAACAGGTAAACAAACACATTTTGCACCTAGATTCAAAGTTAACGAATGGTTAAAATACTGTGCTATTGGCAAATATATTATATTATACTTTGTATTGTATAATTGCAAATGGTTAGCGATATATTATTCACTAGTAATTAGTAGTTAAAACTATGTATTGACTAAACTTCTGCATGTAATTACGAAGTTAAAACTTGGGTACAATGTTAGTGCTACTTAAAATCAAAATGAAATGCGCATGTCTTGAAAGGTAGATCTAAATCAGTGGTCCTCAACCGGTGGTTCTCACCCACCAGTGTTGCCTACAAGTGAGCGTTGAAGAGATCTAAGGCACATTTAGGTGGTTCTAAGGACCAGCTGCCATCCACTGGGCAATACACATAAGGACATATATTGATTGATTAATATTCAAAATATAGATAATATAATAGAGTAAATTCGACCTTAGGGAGATGCCATTGAATTATTGTTTCAAAATGTGACACCAAAAGTTATGAAAGTATGGTTATACTACAAGAACAAGAATGGAAATCGGCATGTTTCTTTTTTCTGAAAAAAGGTGGCGATGAACTTTAGTGAGTGATTAATTTTAATTTCGAAAATGGGGCGGTGGGTAATTTTTTTATTTCGAAAGGGTGCGATGATTATTTTTTATTTCTATAAAAAGGGTAAAGACCAAGTCCCTGGAAAAACTTCTGCAGCGGCATCTTCGCCAACTACATAGGATACGCTGGTTCCACAAGGTCTGTGTGACATGTGCTAAGGAGATCCAACAGGGAGACACTGCTCACTCGGGCTCTTTTGCGCTGGTCTGATCATGTGCTACGCATGCACGCTAACAAGCTTCCCAAAACATATTATATAGAAGAACTATTAGAAGGAAAAAGGAAGCACGGAGACAGCGGAAGAGTAAAGAGTGTAGGCAGACAAACGGACTGGGAGCAGATGGCAACCAATAGGGCGGTGTGGAAAAGAGTCATCGTTATGTATCAGGGGCCAGAGAGACGGAGAGAACGGGGTCCAGCAGTCAGGGTACCGTATCTTTCCATGGTACTTATGATCTTGAAACTGTTACACTGTCCAAACAATGTGCCGAGAAACTATGAGTGACCCAAAAATCCATGAAAGAGCCATGTTAGGAATAAGCCTAAGAGACAGAGTCAGAAACGATATGGTGAGAGAAAAAACAAAGGTCACTGACATCATCCACCGGGTGGCGACTCTAAAATGGCAATGGGCAGGTCACGTAGCCAGAAGCTCAGACTAAAAGTGGACAAGAAGACTGCTGACTTGGAGACCGTGGACGGCAAAGAGAAGTGCAGGGCGACCGCAACTACGGTGGAAGGATGATCTGAACAGACATATCTGAATAACCTGGATGCAGTCTGAACAGGACAGATTGAGCGGGAAGCGAATGGAGGAGGCCATTGTCCATGAGTGGACGGGAATAGGGTGAGGAAGAAGAAGAAGAAGAAGTCACATCAGGTGGCACAGAAGACTGACCTAGATATTTTAAGCTTTCCTTTTGCTTGTATTCACGCGCAATGAGCATTGATTAAAATACCAAGAAAGTTTGAGAACCTATGGTTTTAAAATGGAAGCGTAAAAGTATTGTATGTACACTATGTAGGTGAAATCTCGAAACAAAGTTTTCTTTATCTACATTTTATTCAATCCTGCGTTAAGAATACACCCAAGTCATCATAAATAACAATGGTCACAATCATCGTATTACCCTGAGCTTATCTGCTCTCCTTTTCCTTAAAGGTTAACAAAAAGATCCTTGGGAGACGAAACACGACTCCGAGACGTGGAATAATATAATGGCTAAACAGGGGCGAACCCAGAGTTTAAATTATTACGTATAATAAAATATATATCAACTTTAACCATTTTTCCAACAATGAAATAAGTACGAATACGTTTAAAGCTGTGTGACATTTTTAGAAATAAATGCAACTTTAAAGAAAAAAAATTTCACCACTTTATTTAATTTTTTTAACACAATCAACTGGTATTGCTCTTAACGGAGCTTAAAATGATGTAGGTAGCAAAACAATCTAGTTATACTGATAAGAAGAAAAAAAATTCTTCTATGTTCGCCATAATTTGTGTTATAGATATTTTATTTGTCTTTTTCTTTTTTATATTCTTTGGTTACATCACTAAATTTAAAAAAAAATTTAATTAAATATCAGACATGTTTCGAACATAACATCTGTCAAAACTGATCATATTTATAAACGATTTATAATATTTAAAATATCTTTATAATATCATTGAGGAAGGACCGGGTTGCCCGAAACATGTCTGATATTTAATTTTATATTTTTTTGAAGCTAGTGTTGTAAACAAAGTATATAAAAAAGAAAAAGACAAATAAAATACAAAATAAATTGTTTGTAACACCTGATGATGCCAACCTCGGTTGGCGAAACAGCTATCGCGACACTCAAAAAGTTAATAGTAAAAATTATAATATCATAACAGTGTTATAAATTTAAACAGTTACAAATAATGTGGTAATTAAGTTTCTAGTTAAAGAGTTTCTGCATATGAAATTATGAAATAAATAGTTTAAATATTAGTACCACGAAATTAATATTTTAAATAAAATGAACATTGTTTAATGCATTACATATTTATTATATTATATATGTAATAATTAACATTAGTAAAAACGCACTTCTTCGTACTTCGCATTGCTATGACATTATCAAAATCTGTTTTAGAAAAAACGAAAAACGCCTATATAACAAAATGAAATCCTAGATCGCGATAAAAATGTCCAATCAGTGTGAAACTTTCATTCCGCAAGATATAAAAACTTCTAGAACTCGGAAGTTTTCACCAAAATGAAAAAATCATATTTAAGAAAACATTGATGAAAACGTGCGTTTTCTAAATGTTTTGTATTCAGTATTTTATAGGAATATCTTGTTTCGCTTTGCTACGGCATTTTCACAAGTTAGTTGAGCATTCATTTAAAGTGCACTTTTAAATTGTCCTTGAAATGCAAAATATAATATACCAATCACACTCTTAGTATTAAACATTAATTGTTTGTATTAACCGTTTCTTGAATATTTATGTAATACTGCAAAAATTTATTTATTGTTTCATGAACAATTATACAAAACACCACATTAAATAATTTATATGATTGAAAGGGTCGGTTTTCTAGATTTTATTATTATATATTTTATGAGAATGACATGTTTCGCCTTGCAAGGCATTTAATACTTGATAATTTCTTAAATAATCCATTGTTTTGGCCGAAACACTATGATACTTCAACATTATTACTGTTAAAATTTAAAACGCTATTATAATATCACAATTTATTTTTATTCACAGAGAGTGTCGCGATGTTGCCATTATCAGGTGTTATGATAAACTATTATTTATTGTAACATCTGATGATGCCAACATCGATTGGCGAAACAACTATCGCGACACTCTCAGTGAATAAAAATAAATTGTGAAATTATAACAGTGTTTTAAATTTTAACAGTGATAATTTATTGTCAAATGTCACATTTGCAAGACGAAACATTTCAATATAAATAGGATTACTCTCAAATAATTTAATAAAACTCATAGAAAACGGCGATTTCGCCGATATTTATTTATTTTCGGTACACAAACGGATATGTAAGGAATGATTAAATTGTGGTTATATTCCCTGCATCTAATCTTAATAACATATTTTTCTCCTATCTAACATGACCAACCATTAAAATTTGGTCATGCCATGTTTTCCTCGGTCTGTAGTTTTCCAATAGTACCTTCTTCCGCTCTACATTCCTTTCTTATATCAGCATTTGAGATTCTGTCGTATATCGTTCTACCACACATAAGTCTTAGGGATCTCATCTCTACCGCATTTATTCTGTTTTCATCCTTCTTCTGCCAATTCCATGCTTCGCTTCCATACATTAGTGATGGGACCAAAACTCCATTGTGAACGTATTAGGGAAAATTCACATCGTACCATATGTGAGAGCTAAACATTAAATTTTATTTCGGTTCAATAATCGATATCCTGAATGCGGCCCTTGGAAGTTTAAGCAGGGGCGGATTGGGAGGTAGCAATTAGAAGTGAAGCCAGTCCCGATGTAATGGGACAGAGCTAATCTCCGCAGAACCATAATAATTTGTAATACTAAATCGTCAGACATGACAGTGCGTCTTAACGCCACCAAAAGAGATACATTGTCGCCACTGATTCTGTAAAAAGAGGCGCTTGTTTTCCTGACTGTTTTGTGAGGGATTTTTTATGTGATTTTTGGGTAATTCATTTGTATAATGGGCCCGAGTCATTAAGCTTAAGTCGTAAAGATATGAGATGATTCAGGTATTCAAACCGACTCGCATATGTACTCGTATGTATTTCTGAAGTTTATGTATAGACAATTTTTGTGTAGTGTTTAAAAAGTGAATTATAGTTAATAACATCTGTCAAAGCTGACCATATTTGTAAACAATTTTATAAACAAACAAACAAACCATCACGCCGTTTCCCCGCAGGGTAGGCAGAGAGAATGGACCGCCAAACCTCTCTAGATTCCTCCACATTCATACAACTGCATGTCTGCTGAACGCGATCTCCTCGGAGATCGACGTCTTTCATGTTAGTGAAAGTACGTTCAGAAGGCAGATGCTCTTAATTCTGGAAAGTATCCTGTCTCTCTAATGTTGAACCATCTCTCATGCTTTTCTGGTAGTATAGGTACTATACATAATATATTATTTTACCTGTTCTCAATGGATACCTTAAAAATAAATTTTGTAATGTCTGTTGATGAAATAAACTGATTTGATTTGATTTGATTTGACAACGAGTCATACACGCATGTCGATTCCTCCGACATCTAACATGACCAACCTTTAAAATTTGATTAATTTGGTCATGCCATGTTTTCCTCGGTCTGCCTCGACTTCGTACCCCATTTACATCATTAACGCATACTTTCTTAACCATTCTTTCTCCATCCATGCGTTCCATATGTCCGAACCAACGCAGCGATCCTTTCATAATTTTGTTCATAATACCTTATTTTGCTCTACATTCCTTTCTAATATCAGCATTTGAGATTCTGTCGTATATCGTTCTACCACACATACGTCTTAGGGACCTCATTTCTACCGCATTTATTCTGCTCTCATTTTTCTTCTGCCAGTTCCATGCTTCGCTTCCATACATTAGAGTTGGGACCAGAACTCCAATTTTATACGAGCTTAATATATTAGGAGGCTGGGATAAACGTGGCACGATCAAAACAATATCAAATGTCGGTCACGAAAAGAGTCAGAGAAATCATCGTGCGTGCATGACACGATGAATGAATGTAGAGGAATCGATAGAAATATTTCAGGACATAACAATGTGGTGGTCCATCATTTCTGCCTACCCCTCCGGTGAGACGGCGTGATGGTTAATTGGTTATATAGTTAGTTATGTGGGTACCAAAAATATGCAGTACCCACGTAAAAGAAATGCAGGCGCTTTACATCAGAAATTCTGTAGGTTAAATAATGCAGTACGCTCTTAATCTTCGAACAACTTATTTTAAAACTTAAAACCGCCATACATTAGCGGTTTGTGGCATTGACTCAAATAAATCAGCGGTTGGGGCAAACGAGAGTTATGGGGTATTTTTAAATGCGGCGTTTCACTGTATTTGGCGTATCCTCCCCCAATATGTTCGGGAGGAGTCGAATACTTCCGAGTCGCACTAAATCTCCCGGGAACATCTTCAGTATCAAATTCATTCAAACAGATAAACAATCAGGGTGTTGTTGAAGCCATTAGGGTGGTAATTATATATTTTTTAATTGGTTTACCTTACGCGTTTTTTTTTATTCTACCCATGTTGGATAGCGTTTATGAATTAGTTTTACGAAAAGAAAGTACGAGTATCTTTGAGTAAAATTAATACGAATGAAAACGTCTGTTTTCTGGAAATTTCGGTATATTTTATATGTTTTATTAATGCCAGGTTTTATTCACATAAATTATAAATAACACTACGAAATTTAATAATGCCTTAGACAAGCAAAACATGTCTTTCACATAAAATATAATAAAACTTCTAGAAAACATACATTTTCATTCGTATCAAAATTAAAACAAAGTTATTTCGCCTTTGAGTTTATTTTTCTCGACATGTTTCGAATGCTTGACAACTTCATCATTGGGAGAATAATATAAACATTGTTCTTCCGATGAGAAAGGTGTAAACATTCTAAACATGTCGAGCAAAATAAACTCAAAGGCGAAAAAACGTGTTTTAATTTTGATACGAATGAGAACTATGTTTTCTAGAGGTTTTATTATATTTATGTGAAAGACACGTTTTGCTTGTCTAAGGCATTATCAAATTTCTTAGTGTTATAATAATTATACTTTATGTGAATAAAACCTGTCATTAATATAACATATAAAATATAATGAAACTTCTAGAAAACAGACGTTTTCATTCGTATTAATTATACAAATATGTATGTTCCTTGTGTATAGAAGTGAAGCAAGCAACTGACAAAAGAAGGATGAAAGTAGAATAATTGCAGTAGAAATGATATCTCTTAGACGTATATGTGATAAATTTGTTTATAAAAATGTCAAATGCAAATATAAGAAATAAATGCGGTGAGAATTAAAGTGTTTGAACAAAATAATGAAAGGGTCATTAAGATGATTAGGACACATGGATAGAATGAATGAAGAAAGAATGGTGAAGAAAGTATACGTAAACGACTTAAACGGAGCTAGAAATATAGGAAAACATGGCACGATCAAATCAATCAAATATTAAATTTCGGTCACGTGAAGTCGGAAAAATCGACTTGCGCGCATGACTGACCTTCTTGGCCGAGTGGTAAGTTCATTGACTGCCAATCCGAAGGTTCGATTCCCGGCGAGGGCAGTGTGATTGTCACACTGTCTTTGGTCTGGTGTAGAATTCACGTGACAATAAAATGGCGATAGATTAGCTTACCTATCACATGTCACGAGAATCACTATGATAGCTATAATACCCTTTACATCGATTTGGCTCATGCTGTCATGATGTAAAGAGCGATTCAACAAAATAATAATAATAATGACACAATGTCTGAATGTAGAGGAAGTGTGAGAGGTATGTCTGTACAGAACAACGTGGCTGACCATTATTTCTGTCTGTCTCTTCGGGAAGACGGCGTGATGGATAGTTAGTTAGTTAGTTTAGCATTTAGCATCAATTTAATTACATTACGATATCTTTGCATCTCGAAAGGCATTGTAAGTGGTAACGCATTCGAGCATCTCAGAAAATGATCTGTAGATTCTTAATTCGAAACACGAGTCAAGGGACAGGGATCAGACGAGCGCCCACCCAATTAGTCCGCGGTGGAGAGTGGCTAGAGGATGGCGCCGTTGCACACAGAAGCTCTTGTTGCCCGGCGCTTATAACCCGCCACTCTCAACAGAGCTATCAGTGATCTGTTAGACGTATTGTGTAAACATTTCAACTTATTTATAGACTGATTAGTTTCTTCTTCTCTGGTTTCAATCCTGGGATTGGTTTGCAGCAATTTCCTCTATTCTTCTCTGTGCGGCTTTCTGTCTTGTGCGGCTCTTTTGAAATCTGCATATGATGAGCAGCGCACGTCCACCAACAGGTCCTCCAGGTACTCTCGGCGTGGGCGTCACCTAGAGCTTGTCCCCTCGGCCATACCCTCCATTATGGCATGCAAGAGACCTTCTTGACGTATTACATGGCCGATCCATCTTGCACGCCTTTCGGACAAGGTCCTGAGCAGGTGCCTTCCTACTTCAATTCCTTGAAGAACTTCCTCATTCATGATGTGGTCTCTCCAGGAAATTCCTAAGAGTCTTCTATAGGACCACATCTCAAAAGCCTCTAGTCTCCGCTTATCCCTTTCGGATAGGCGGAGATTAGTTTAAAAACATATAAATAAAGGGTGTTTTTTTAAAGGTTTGGTTTTTAAACTAGCAACATTGTTTCTACAGACTGTTAATTTGACAGTAAACAGTTGATTTGTAGTTAATACGTTTTGCCATTTTACTCTAAATAGATTGACGTCAGAACAGCACTTGCAAATTGTGCAAATTTCTTTTAAAAATCATGGTTCGGTTCGCCAAACTTATCGAGCACTACAGCGTCCATCGTCCATCTGAGCAAGTTATTCGGACGAACATGGATCTTTTTCGCACCACGTACACTCTAGTGGATAATACGCATCCATAATGACGACAATTGTCGAAAATTGCGCTTAACGATTGCGCTTCATTCGAGCTAGCCGTGGCGCTCATATGCTCGAAATCATATTTAAACAATAATGGCATAAAATTATTTATTAAATAAAGCCAATATCATAGACATCAACATTATTTTAATGTATTTTTTTTTCATTTAGAATATGTATTGTATACCTCTAAGATAATTTAATGATTGGACTGAAATTCCCTGATGGAAGTACATTTTAAAAATTAATTAAATAAAACAGTGCATGATAGAATATCTAATGATGAAATAAGAAAGGAATGTAAAGCGGATGAAAAAGTCATTAATATAATTAATAAAGGATCACTTAGATGGTTTGAATATATGAAACGAATGGATGAGGGAAGATTGCTTAAAAAGATATATCTTCGTCAGCTTGTCTCCATCCACTGCTGGATGTAAGCCTCTCCACCACCACATCTCTCTTGGTCTCTCGCTAGTGTTCTCCAGGCCCTTTCCGCCGTCCGCACAATATCATCGCTCCACCTGGTAGGCTGTCTCCCGACACTTCTCCGGCCCAACCTTGGAATTCAGTAACGTTCTGGCTCCATCTTCCATCATCGTATCCTTCCATCATCTCCACGTAGGGGATTTATTTAGTTATTTATTAATTTTTTCAAACATAATACACAAATGAGACATAAAAAACGAAAAACATTTAAACGACTCATTTGGACACAAAACGGTGTAACAAAGATAAAACAACGACATGAAAGCAAAAAATCATACATATCAGAAGGAACCCAAATATGTCGACGTCAGTGTGGCAGTACTCTTTCCAGAATTTGTAACATATTTTTTTATGAACACTGCCTCACTGATTTGGAAGAAAAAAATACGATAAAGTAAAAACTTTTTTTTTTCATTATTTGTAATTAATAGGTTAGCAAATGTATTTATATCAATATGTATTACAATAACAAATCAATTACATCAAAAACGCAGCCCTTATATAATTACTTAAGTAAAAAGGACTCTTGAAGCATCTAAGATTCCGGTAACCCCAACTTTTATCTTCACAAGAAGGATTAATCTAACCAAATAGTTATTATTCTAGCGTGCAATTTTAGAATATACTGCAAAAGGGACATACAAAGCTAACGCAAAAACCATCTGAATCCTTTGGGTTGAATGATCGTTTGTACATATTGCCCCTTAGTGAATAAGTGTTTATTTCTAGGCTATTATTCTTTTAGTCCTGAGACTTGGAGCCCCCCTTAGAACAAAGATTAATTGGTTGTCATTATAGTGCGCGTCCAAATATGCGAAAAGCAATTATTGTGTCCCTTGCCATCTCCAGGACAAGAGCGGGAGACAACAGGAGGGAGGCGGGATAGGAGTGCAAGGAAGTATTTAGCTGAGACTGTCTTGAGAAGAATGAGAAATGAGAATACGTCCAAGATAAGATTCGTAATACCGCTGATTGGGTACTACCGGCGGCGACTAAGAAAAGCGCTTGAATATTCACTTACTTGTATTTTGTTACTGTGCACAACGAATTCAAATAAATAATAGTAATTTTTCTCTGATAATTTTCTGGTAATTTTAAAACTTGATAATTTTCTTACATCCTTAAAAACCGGAATCGACACGATCAACCTGAAACGAAAAGTCTATGAAGCCTGCGTTCTGCCAGTTTGTTCTTATGGTCTTGAAACTGTAACATTGTCCAAACAAAGTGCCGAGAAACTACGAGTGACCCAAAGAGTCATGGAATGAGCCATGTTAGGAATAAGCCTAATAGACAGAGTCAGAAACGATACGGTGAGAGAAAAACAAAGGTCACTGACATCATCCACCGGGTGGCGACTTTAAAATGGCAATGGGCAGGTCACGTAGTCAGAAGCTCAAATAAAAAAAGTGAGCAAGAAGACTGCTGACTTGGAGACCGTGGACGACGAAAAGAAGTGCAGGGCGACCACAACTATGGTGGAAGGATGATCTAAACAGACACGTCGGAATAACCTGGATGCAGTCTGAACAGGACAGAATGACATGGAAGCAAATGGAGGAGGCATTTGTCCAGGAGTGGACGGGAATAGGCTTAGGAAGAAGAAGGAAAAAGAAGAAGAAGAATTATCGGGACGTCATAAGAATATTTAGAAGATAGCTCTCCTTATTTTTATAGCAATAAGTTCTATTTTATATCACACTATGTACACCTTTACGTATAGTTATCTATATTTAAATAATTTAAAAATATATATTCAGAGTAACGCCTAAAAATTAAACTCCAGACATTGGAATCATCCATTCTTTATAAAATTTTCAAACAAAAAATTACAACCATAAATATGCATTTATGAAATTTAATTGTATCTCAATAGAGACGAAAATGCAATCTGGAAACTGAATATGGATGATCAAGGCGTTTACAGGACTTATGACCTGTCATTGGTTGGGTTAAGCGCACGCTCTATGTAATTACAACATTCCCCATTCCACCTTTGTTTATGACCATGCATGACAAACTTTTGGAAGTTGTATATATGCTACAAATCTATACTTATCTTCACATGTCAGTTTCAATTGGCCATCTATGTAGATTTGATTACACATGTTAATCTTTTTAAGATCAACATATAATATATAATCCACACACTGACGCCATCTATGTAGATTGATTTTTAGCATTTAGCACACTACTTTATTAACACAATGTGAAGGCTATCGCCATTAACGCATTGTTTAGAAGTCGCCTGGAGTATCATTCCTATCTATATGCCAAAGAATTGACCAGAATGATTACAAATATTTTTTGTGAATGTATACGAGTATTTATACTTGTACACGAATCCTATCATCACGAATCACCATGGGTGAAATCCAGGATTCGTGTACAAGTATAAGTATACATTCACAAAAAATAATTAAAAATATGCATTTATTTTTTCTTGAACAATGATGTAAAACTCCATATTAAATAATTCCATCAAGAGATTTCAGTAAAATAATAAGATTATTTAATAAATGGTTATTTGATGAACCCTTACGAGAATCACAGCATCCAATCGTGTACCTTAGATTAGATCTGTGATCTATCATATCTTTGTTTTATTTTAAAGTAGCAAAATTAAACACGTTAATATTGTAAAACTTAATTCTTAGATTGCGTCATATTTTGATATCATCTAGGTTAATTAGGAGTTAAAAGCTATATTTTTAAACAATCAGCTAATGGTCTTGAGTCTAAACGGCTTAATAACTGTAAACACACCATTTATTATCCTACCAGCTCAAATCGGCGAAAGTATTGAAGCCAATTCGCATTTTAGCGAATTTAATTCACCAATAATAAAATGTAACGATTACATTAAAATATCAACATTATCATTTTAAAAGCTTGGTTACATTTAAAGGATTTTTTTCATATTAAAAACCTATTTCAAATTTTCGTTTTACATTTTATAAACAAGCACGGGTCGTATACATTTTTTTAATTAAGACCCAAATTCCCAAAACAGATTTTTTTTTATAATATAATATATATATCGAAAACTGGAATTTCCACGATCGGACTTAACCTTTTGGAGAAAATGAAATATATTAAATCATAATATATACAAATAGACTAAAATCAAATGTCAAATATACGAGAATGCTTTGCTGGATTCTTTTGAATAATAATTAAACAAAACGTTGTATTTTTTTAAATTATTTTCACTTTAGTCTTTATTTCGACAGCGACCGGTTTCGCCAGCCTCGCTGGCATCGACAAGCTGGTGCCAGCGACCCTGGCGAAACCAGTCGCTGCCGAAACAAAGATGAAAGTGGAAATAGTTTAAAAAAACGTCGTTTTTTTTAATTATTTTTTAAAGTTAACTTCTGTCAAGAGATTTTATTAAAATGATTTGGTTATCTTTAAAATATGGTTAGTTAGTTATTATAGTTAGTCCATACTACTACATAAGAGATTATTTTTATAACCATTTTTTTATAAAAACTGAGCCAATTTACAGTGGTCAGCCTTTAGTGTATGACGATTTCAACATGTTGGCTGTGATTAGGAGCAGTCGTGACTGCATTAAGTCGCATAAGCTGTAAGCGAGCAACACTTGCAGGCCGGCGCCGATGTGGCTCGCTGGCTGCCCTCGTCCCGGCCAGACGGTGACAGCCGGCCCTGGCGCGTGCTAAGCCGCTGGAGATATCTCTTTTCTGAATGCTGAAACCAATTAACAGGGATATTCAATCTTTAAATGTGATGAACGGGAGTAAAGGGGATCCTATTGACTCTTCGAGCGGTGCATGGCCATCACCGTGGTGATGGCCATGCTACGCTGGAGGATTGATCTGATCCCAAGTACCTATCCACACCTCCTCGACTTTGGTCTCCCTGGAAACTATGCGAAATGTTAGAGATCGAGTGTGAATAACCTCGGTGGATAATATTGATGCATAGGCTAACGTGGAAGGACACCTCGCCAACCCGTCTGGCAAGCGTGGCGTTGTAATGCCAACCACCCCCCGTATGACATGTCATTCATGGAGAAGTATGGGGGAGGTCTATGTCCAACAGTGGACGACAACGGCTGTTAAAGAAAAAGAAGAAATGTGATCAAATACAACAACGCAACAACAAGGAAAATTGAGGGACGCAGAAGGCCCGATAGGAAACAGATATCCTGGCTGCGAAACGTGAGGGAGTGGATCAGTATCCGAAGTGTGGAGGAGCTGTTCCGAGCGGCGCAAGACAGGGACAGGTTCGCCGAGGTGATCGCCAACGTTGGGGGGACCCGACAGGGCACTTGAAAAAGAAGAAGAAATACAACAACAACAACAAACCATCACGTCATTTCCACGAAAGGGTAAACAGAGAGAATGAACCACCATACTACTCTATCCTGACATACCTCTCTAGCTTCCGCCACATTCATACAGCGAGTCATACATGCACGTCGATTTTTCCTAATTCTAACAGGTTAGACCTTTAAAATGTGATGATGAAACGCATAGGAGGAGCAACCCTAAGGAAAACTGCTGGAAAAGTGCTGGAGGGTGATCGGCTTTTTGTCGCTAATAGAAATCTCCGACAGCGACAGCATATATTGTTTTACCTACCGGCCGCCAGAACCAACCTGCCTCTGGTGACACCGGTGGGAAGAGCAATTAATCTGCTGAACGCGGTCTCCTCGGAGATCGACGTCTTTCGTATTAGTGAAAGCACGTTCAGAAGGCAAATACTCTTAATTCTGGAGAGTATCCTGTCTTCCTAATGTTGAACCATCTCTCATGCGTTTCTGGTAGTATACTATACACAATATATTATTTTACCTGTTCTCAATAGATGCCTTAAAAATAATTTTGTAATGTCTTTTGATGAAATAAACTGATTGGATTTTATTTTAAAGCAGACCACATATTTATTTTTATATTTGTATACAACAGGTCGTTTGAACCCAATTACTGCATACAATTTGTTTTTAGCTATTATTATATTGATTCTCGTGACATGTGATAGGTAGCTAATCAATCGCCATTTTATTGTCACGTAAATTCTACGTTGTGCTGTCCCTCGAACCGAGGAAGATTGTCCTTCACGGTTGTGGGTACGCATGTGGCTGAAGAGCTCGATCTTGGACCCACATATTCTAGGGCATCTGGGGCAGGGGAAGGCGCTTGTAATGGAGTCGTTACCGTCTCCCAGTGGTCTCTCCTTTCTCCTCCTCCTCCTCTCTGTGACTTCGTCTCTGCGCTGTCCCTCAAAGTCTTGCGAGCCTTTCTTTATGTACTGTTGTTCTCCACCTAGATCTGTCTTCTGCAGTCTTTTCCCAGCAATCACAGTCGATGTTAGTCTTTTGTAGGTTTCCTTTAAGGGAGTCCTTGAAATTTTTCCTCTGACCACCGTGTGAACGTTTCCCTTGGGTAAGCTGAGAGAATTCTACACCAGACCAATGACAGAAACATGATTAATATTTAATTTATATTTGTTTAAAATGTTAGTGTTGTATACAAAGTATATAAAAAAAGAAAAATATTAATATAAAACATCTACAACACAAAGTATGGCGAACACAGAAGAAATTTACATTTAATAAATTATTACAACTGGTTTGTTACCAATGAAATTGCGACGTATCAATTGAGTCTGAATTAATCGGTGAAGCTGTGAGCGGTAGTTGTGCTCAAGTCTTATCTCAGGAGGCGTCGGCGTGACCACTCGACCACATCGGGCATCTCTATACTGGCGCAGATTATTTATGCGTTATCTCAACCCCGAGTCTAGTTGTGTAATGGTTTAAGATTGTACCTTTTCAAAGAGCTTAATGAGCAAACATATTATCATGATTAGTATTTTTAAAAAACTTAGGTAGAACATGATATGCACTGTGTTTAAAATGAGTCTTCTCCTTAAACTTGTAGATTTAAGAGTCTGTTATTAAAAGATTCTCATCCTGTGATTCTAAAATCCATCTCTCCATAGTAGACGCCGTCCATCTGGTATTACTAGTAAAGCCATGTATGAATTCTTATGGGATTCATTCTCTGGACATGGTATCGACGTTGTCGTCCCATCTGACCCAGTGGCGGTACTCCCATAGAAGCCCAGAAGCCCGGCTTGCGTAAGAAAATATTAATCAAAACATCTTCTGGCTTACAGAGGTTCAGCTCTTGTGGCTATTCCTCTTACGTCTAATAGGAACATTGTTGGAAGGTGATTTGGTGGGTAGTTGGTTTTCGCGGGGGCATGATTACTTAGATTTGAAGGTTTTAATAGAAAATTTCTTACGCAAGCCGGGCTTCTGGGCTTCTGTGGGAGTATTGCCACTGATCTGGCCACATCTTGAACCTCGTGGACCTTTCGGATTGTGGTGTTCCTTACACAATCACGCAGTCTTCCAAGCAATTAAACGAAATCAAAATAAGTACATAGTAAAAATAATTGTGTATTTACCAATAGTAATATTATCATCTAAATAATTAAATAATAATTACAACATAATACGTAATATCGCAGCGCTCCTGGCGGCAAGGATGGTGTTTGCTATGTACATTTTCAATTTTGAAATAACATAATTCATATCTCTTTACACCTTAGTTTAATTAACTACACAAATGAAAAAAAATCTATCCAATCCATAATAATTCATGGAATCGAAGCAAGAGCAGACACTCTCAGAACGATACATCTCCTTAAAACATCAGAAATTAAAACATTTAGATCAACCCTAAGGATAAGCTACCTAAAGAAAATATTCGCTTGATTTGCAATATAGATGACGTTGTGAGGAGGAGTAGAGGATGGACCCAGCGACTCAGTGAAGACAACCACCAAAAAGATGTAAAGAATGATGGACGTCTTTATCACAGGACAAAACTGATATCCTATCTGAACTGATTCCAAAATATTTTCAGAAAGTCGTTACTTTTGTAGAACTGTATTTAAATTAAGTGACATAATTCTAAGAGAATGCTAACAGATGAAGGAGGACATAGAAGAAGGTATTGGAGAGAGAATGGATACCCAGAGATTACCACACCTTGCCCTACAAGGGAAATCAGAAGAAAGAAGAATACCTGGATGTCCGCCCAAGAGATGGAAAGAGTTGGGAATCCATATCGCAAAAGACAGCAAACTCTACACAAACGGGAATTAGTGGCATCCAACCAAATTAAGACATTTTCCATTGCCATAAAAATAAGATTCCACATTTTCGACCAACAAATAACATATTTTTTAATAAAAATTTGAATGATCTATATCCGAAATAAAACCTTGTTAGTTTTAGGATTTGACCAAGGATGTAGGTACAGACTTCTGTTATTACTGGCTTAGCACTCTTCGGTGATTCTTACATATAAATCACATCTTCTTATTATTTTTATCTTGCCATACCTACGTAGTGCATAGGGCCTCGAAGATTCACATCAACCCGACGCCTTGCACCATTCCAAGTGAGTCCAACCGCCTTAATCTTGTCCTGCAAAGTTCTTCTCCAGGTGGCTCTAGGTCTGCCTCGCTTCCTCTTTCCACCCACAGGGGACCAGTCTAGTGTGTCCAAGCTGGGTTATGTATGTGACCGATCCATAGTCATTGGAGCCTAGCGACTTGTTCTATGATTGGCACTTCGCCTTCCATGGCCCAGATAATGAATCACATATTTCACTTTAAATCGATTTTTTCAAAGATCAAATATTTGTGTGTCCCGTTGAATAAAAAAAGTATTATCTTGTTGTTTTTAATATGACAGCCTTTATTGTGGTGATGGCTTTACGATTGCTTTTAAATGGTCGTGTGGCTGGATCACGACATCTCAAATGGCCATAAACCAAAAACAAAATGTCGGACGAACACTAAATCATTAAAACATACCGTCGCAAATGTGCGCATATCCAAAATGTTAATTAGGTTCACATGTTTATTGGCAGTTTGTCATGTTAGTATTAACAAAAGAAATCACCATATGTACACTTGTAATATAATAAATCAACGTAAGACAATTTTTTTAGGAATTTTTATCCTTTAATATGTGTTTCCGTATAGTTTAAACTTTTAAGGATTATTTAAAATATAATTCTTCATTTATAAAGTACTCACTTTGTGGATATACATTTTAAATAATTATATAAATAAAACAACTTTGTATTTAACCACGGTAGGGTTATTATATTGATGCCAACTAGTTTCGCTTGGACCCAAGCTTCATCATGGCAGTATAATAACAGTTATTATACTGCCCTGATGAAGCTTGGGTCCAAGCGAAACTAGTTGGCATCAATATAATAACCCTACCGTGGTTAAATACAAAGTTGTTTTATTTATATAATTATTTAAAATATATTTTCTTAATAACTCTTTATTGTTATTAATTTAGTTATAGATAATTACAACTGAGGATGGAGGTGTTAACCTCCGAAATATGTTGTATATAATATTTTTATTTTGTAAAAATATTTAATAAACCAAGTGGATTATGAGTTACAATATTTATGCAGTGTTTAGAAGAGCATACGAGTATATAATACAGACATCTTCTTCTTCGCGTGCCGTATCAGGTCCCCCTGACGTTGGCAATCACTCCGGCGAAGGCTCTCGCCATAGTGATATCCTGGGAATGATAATCAGAGTGGTTTCCCGTTGCCTTCTCGGACACTTACTTTTACAGACATATTTATATGAAAGTATGATTATTATCGCGTGAATTCTACCAGATCAAAGATTGTTCGTATATATACTTAAGGTATATACAGAAAGGTTCGAAAAATCACGAAAATTGGATACATTATTGTAACACCTGATGATATCAAAATAGGTTGATGAAACAGCTGTCGCGTAAAATAAAATACAATTGTGATACAAAAAACAAAGTTATTTAATTTAACAGTCTAAAATTATATTTTCGCCTTAGCAAGGCATTTCTATAAAACATAATACAACTTCTAGAAAATATACATTTTCATTTGTTAATATGAAGTTTTGCATTTGATAACGCTCAGTAAGGCGAAACATATCATGACCATAATAACTTTTAATTATAAAACTCTGTTTACCGTATAATTTTTTTTCGCAACAGCTATTTTGTAAATCTATATTGACATCATCAGGTGTTACAATATATATTTTTTTAATAAAAATTGTGATACCATAAAGAGATGTTTATAATTTATCAATTAATAATGTTGGAGAATCATAGTGTTTCAGCCAAAACAATGGACTATTTAATTATCATCATTATATAACAAGGTTCAAAACGGTAGTAGGGCAACGATGGGGTATGCTTTGCTGGAAAGTATACCTCTACAAAATGTCGTAAGGCGCCATGTTGCATTTACAACAGCAACACTACTATCAAGTCCAACTCTCTAGCGTCCACGAGAGGTCTTTTTAAAGACCCCGCGAACCCCGGGCATTGTGGCACATATTACTTAGTGCCATTGCAGATAGAGAGAGGTCGAATGACGAGCTTCCAGCGCAGCGCCATAAAACTGGATACACCCAGCAAAGGGAAGGTAGCCCCGACAGAAAATTCTCCAGAGAAGGCAAGGGGATACCACTCTGGATATTTTTCTCCAGGTCATCACTACGAAGACGAAGAATATAACATAAACTTCTAGATAACAGACGTTTTCAATCGTATTAACATAACTTACTGTCACTCATTAATGTACAAAAGGCAAAAAAAATATTTTAAATATGTATTTATTAAGCAAGCTGTATTTGAGCACGAGTTGCGTGACATCATCCATGGATCTAACCCCATCACGACGCGACTTATCGTCCCGTTAAGTATCGAGCCGCTATAAATGTCAATAGCTGTGACACGGTGTAAATAAAAGTGCACATCGCAAAATATTTTATGACGTCACTCAGGGCACGAGCCCTTTTAATGAAAAACATTTAAGGATGGCCGATAAACCCGATTCGATATGGTCCTCAAAGCATGCGAGATTTCGTGTACATTCCTTTTTATATTACGTTTTGAGGTGTGGTCACTGCAAAACCTTTTAACAAACTCCGAAAATTTGTTGGTCTCCTTCGTAGGTTCTCAATCTTTTCGCATGCCGCATAACAGCACAATTGAACGCTGGACATTACAAAGATGCCAAGTGTACAAAATGTCAAAAATGAGTTTTTGATGCCAATTGGTCTTAAATATAAAGACCAATAACTATGCAAAAGTGCATAATGATTAAATAATATAGTGGTTCTTTTTTTATGTACTTTGCATACAACACCCACTTTATTACAAAACGTTGAAATTTCGCATATTAATAAGTATATATAAAAGAAAAAGATAAATAAAGCATCTACAACACAAAGTATGGCGAACAAAGAACAGATTTTTTAATGAATTTAAACACTATAAACTGTTAAATTAAAAAACTTTGTTTTATGTATCACAATTGTATTTTTATTTTTCGCGACAGCTGTTTCGTCAGCCTATGTTGACATCATCAGGTGTTACAATAATAAAAATAAAATTGTGATACATAAATTAAAATAATTGTGTTAAAAAAATATTAATGCAATTGTGATTATAAAACAAAGTTTTTTAATTTAACAGTTTATAGTGTTTTAATTCATAAAATAAAATCGTTTATTTTTGGACTAGTTCAAAAACCGGAGCATTTTCTACAGCGCCCTTAAGATGAGTAATTCATAAAAATTGCGCTCTATAAGTTATCCAATTTATAATTTATTATTATTATTATTATTGACTGAATGAATTTTGGGAGGCAATAGAAGAAGATGCAGACGAATGTTGGTAGAGACCAAAGCCCACATTAATATATAAAGGTAACGATGATGATGATATGCTGATATTTAGCAAATTGCTAACAATATTATATAATATCTGTTTACAAAAAACTATCCAACTAACTTACCATCACGACATTTCCCCGGAGGGGTAGGCAGAAAGGATGGATCGCCACACTGGCCTGTCCTGGCATACCTCTCGGGCTTCCTCTACATTCATACATCGTACCATGCACGCACGTCGATTGTTCCGACTTCGAATGAGGCCGCCTTTTAGTAATTGATTAATTTGGTCATGCCATGTTTTCCTCGGTCGTCCTCGGCTTCTTTTCCCACTCACGCTGCTTGTGTACAACTTTTTAACCATTCTACTCTCATCCATTCGTTCCATATGTCCGAACCATCTCAGGGATCCTTTTTTAATTTTATTCATGATGCAGTCATCTGCCTTACATTTCTTTCTTATTTCATCGTTCGGTATTCTATCATACAACGTTTTGATCTCATTTCTACGGCGTTTACAATATATTATGAAATTGGGTTATGTATGAAATAATTAGATGGCATAAACGCTGGTGCAAAAATGAACGATATGCTCATCAGCCAACAACAAGTCGAACTACAAGTCCTAGTGTCAAGGACCTTGTGATTAACGTGTCAAAGTAAAGTTATGGTATTTGAAAAGGAAGAATATATGACGGATTGTGACATAAGTGCGAACGGTGAGAAATTAGAGCAAGTTACCGAATTTGTTTATCTGGGAAGCATGTTTACAAGAGATGGAAGAATGGAGAAAGATATCGGAAGAAGGGTTGGAGCTGAAAACAAAATAAATGGTGCAATCAAAGTCATTACCGCATATAGAAATATTTCGACTGAAGCAAAGATGGCAGTGCACAATGGAGTTCTAGTTCCGACTCTTATGTTTGAAAGTGAAGCTTGGAGTTGGCAGAAGAAGGATGAAAATAGTATAATTGCCGTAAAAATGAGGTCACTATGAAAATTGTGCGGAAAAACGATGTATGATAGAATATCTAATGATGAAGTAAGAAAGGAATGTAAGGCGGATGAATGCGTGATAAATAGAATTAAGAAAGGGTCACTAAGATGGTTTGGACATATGGAACGCATGGATGAGAAAAGAATGGTTAAAAAGATGTATACAAGTAGTGTGAATAGGAAAAGAAGTCGAGGAAGGCCAAGGAAGACATGGCATGGCCAAATTAATCAATTATTGAAAGGCGGCCATTTTCGAAGTAGGAACAATCGACGAGCGTGCATGTCACGGAGTATGAATGTAGAAGAAGAGCGAGAATTGTGTATAAAAAAACTATCTAAATAACTTCTTTTTTTTTCTTTAATAATCCTGCATTGAAAATTATCGATCATCATATCAGAATATTAATGGATCAAGTCCAAATTTTATAAATTTGGAGTTTATTGTTTCTACAGGTAAATAAAACAGATTTCTATGTTGTGTGTTAATAACAGAATAGTAGCTTTTCAATTTTCTCCATAAATCACAATACTGCTATTGATTAGAGATCAAAATTTGTACCTTTCAGAATATTAGTGAATCATGTTCATTTTAACAGCTCGTTCACCATCAGAGGAATATTATTTTGACTGTTGATTGCTAAAAATGAGTTCAGGTGAAGACTTTAGTTCGTCCACTGCATGAGACTTTACAAATCAGTGATGGGCGTTTATACAGGTGTTTGAAGAAAACAAGTCTAAATTCAGTACAAATGAAACCCGGGAAGTCAGAATCTAGTGACCATAACCAAAGTGAGGAAGGTTTTGAAAACGATGAAATTATTTGCGATTAATGTTGCTCTATTTTGATTTTTTTTAAATGTGTTTCATTTGCGTAAGGAATATTTTCAGAATAATAGTGAATCATGTCCATTTTATTTTCTTTTAATGTACTTTTAATATTAATAAAGCCTTTGTGTATCTTATTTTTTGTCTATTTATTTAAATTGATTCATGTACGTTCAAAATAAATTAAGTGTTTGCAGTGAAAACATCCCTGGATTTTACAAAAGTCTTTCAACTTTAGGTCTAATTATCTTAGAATCAGGATCGATGGACTTGATCCATTAATATTCTGAACCACCCATATACAATTATCGTGAACTGTTACATCTCCATAAATACCTCAGTTATATAGCTCTACGATGCCCCCTCAATAACCAAACATGCAAATTATATAATAGGATGGAAACAGTTTCATTATCAACAGCACTCTCTTTGTCAGACGATATAAAACTCCGGCCAAACCGCAGACGGGAGGAAATGCCTCGGGCGAATCCATTTCATAATTGCTTCGAAGCAAAAACTACAAAACCTTGGGCGTTAAGTGAGTCTAATAACATACCTTTAACGTCTAATTTACAGTCATCCAGAACTCTTACGAAGAAAATATTGGTCTCAATTTAATGTAATTATGTGGGGATTGTATGATTTTGTCTTGGACATGGATTCTGGGAGCACGGCGCGTTGTGTTATTGTGACTCCGAGTCTTAACAACAAAGAATACGTGACTTATTCAAAATCATTTCTCAGAAATTATAAATGTATTCGTATTTAATTTGAGAAAATGTTTTATGATTTGGTTTCGTTTTATTACATCGAATGTAGCAAACATTAATAATTCTTAATGATTTGTATGGGTTTGGTGATATATAGGTATTACACATGAGCGTAAATATAGTTAAGTTGTCAAAAATACTGTCTGATAATGGAATAAGTAATAATCACGGCAATTAACCCTCCCTTCTCTGTGATGGGTATCTTCTACACTTGCTTTTAATAACCTTGGACTTGGACTTGGACTTGGATCTTCTGGCTTACAGAGGTTCAGCTCATGTGGCTATTCCTCTTACTTCTGATGGGAACATTGATGGAAGGTGATTTGGTGGGTTGTTTGTTTATGCGTGGAGGATCGATTTTGGGCGCTTGTGGCGGCAGGGGGTGTTTGGGTCGTAATTTGAGAGGTATTTTACTGTGAGGTTTGGATGTGAAGGGAGTCCTTTGTAAAAACGTTCGACAAGTTTCAAAATGAATTCATCTATCTTCTGGATTCCCGATTCTAGGTTCAGTTGTGTGATCCTGGTCCATGAAGGTGCACCAAGCGATAAACGGATAGCCTTATTTTGCAGGATTTGGAGTTTTCATATGTGACTCTAAGCTGCATAGTCCCAGATTGGGGCTGCATAAGTGAAGATCGGCCTTATGACCGTTTTGTTTATCAGGAATTTATTGTCAGTGCTTAGTTTACTGTTTCTAGCTAACATTGGGTAGAGGGCTGAGATTGCTCTTGACGCGGCTTTGACTTTATTTGTAATGGGTGGCCTCCATGTATGGTAAATAGAGTTAAGTAGTGAAAAATACTGTCTGATAATAGAATAAGTAATAATCACAGCAATTAATACGCTATTCACGGAAAGCATTACTTTTGGCAAAGTAAATGGAGATCTTGCAACCTGGTTTGATGTTAATTAATTTGGCAAATAAGGTTGCGTAATATACCCGTGGTTATTTAATATATATGTGGACAAGTGTATGAAAGAACTTAAAGGGTTGTATGTACGAGTAGGTGCCAAAATAAACTAAGTTTCAGTTAGCTGTCTATTGTATACGGATGACGCTATCCTACTAACATAGAACAAGCATTAACTACAAGTCCTGGGGTCTAGTATGTTATGTATGAGGTATGCATGCGAAATGATCTAATGATGAATTTGAATAAGTCTATGATATTCGAAAAAAAATAAACCATGACAGTTTGCGACATTGGCGTGAATGGTGTAAATTTGGAACAATTGAATGAGTTTAAAAATTTTGGTAATATATTCACAAAGGATAGACGAGTGGAGAGGAGTATTAAAAAAAGGGTAGGAGCAGGCATTAAGTGAATGGTGCACTTAAATTTGGCATCGCAAACAAAAGCCTGCCCAAAAGCTAAAATGCACAATGGTGCTCTTGTACCGACCCATATGTATGGAAGTGAAACATGGAACTGGCAAAAAAGAATGAAAGTAGAATAAATGCAGTAGAAATGAGATATCTTAGATGAATGTGTGGAAAATCCGTAAATGATAGAATGTCGATTGAAAATATAAATAAAGAATGCAGTGCGAATAAAAGTGTTAAAACAACATAATCAAATGATCATTAAGATGGTTTGGACACGTGGAAATAATGAATAAATGAATGAAGAAACTATTAAATAGACGAAGACTGAGAAAAACAACAATTTAACCAAATATGCACGTCGATTCTTCCGACTTCTAACATATCCGACCTTAAAAATTTGATTAATTTGATCATGCCATGTTTTCCTATGTCTGCCTCGACTCCGTACTCCATTCACACCGTTAACGTATACTTTCTTAACCATTCTTCCTTCATCCAAATCAACGCAGAGATGCTTTCATAATTTTGTTCATAATTCTTTCTTCCGCTCTACATTCCTTCCATATATCAGCATAAATACGTCATTTTACTACACATGCGTCTAAGGGATCTCATTCCTTCCGCATTTATTCTGCTCTCACCCTTCTTCTGCCAGTTCCATTCATCACTTCCGTACATCAGGTAGACGCGGTCTCCTCGGAGATCGACGTCTTTTATATTAGTGAAAGTACGTTTAGAAGACAAATAATACTCTTTACTTTAGAAATTATCTTGTCTTCCTAATGTCGAATCTCTCATGCCGTTCCTGGTATTACAATATATTGTATTTATTGAAAATTGTATAATAGTAAACACGATTGTTTAGTGGTTTTACTTGGATTTAATTTATATAAATTTGTCACAATTTATATAATTTATAATATATAAATTAAATTCAAGGGAAACCACTAAACAATCGTGTTTACTATTATAAATTAATAAGGATTTTTCCAAAACCTCGACTATCTCACCTCAACCATCTATATTATATATTTAATTTTACCTATACTCAAAAACACCTCAAACATTTATATTGTGTGTAATGTATGTTAAGATAATAAACTGATTTGATTTGAGTAATGAAAACAAACAAAAAATTATGCAAAATTTCTTTATTATTATGTATTTAGTGTGCTTCCACTTGTGTGTGATCGAAGTGTGCGCGGGAGATGCCTATTGGTGGCGATGAGGTTCGCAACCCATCACACCGCGTCTCCAGCGGAGCGAAAAGAGAAGGATGGAGTGCCGCATCAGTAAAAGTGTGACAGTCCATTCTTTCTGCCTACCCTTTCGGGGAGACGGCGTGATGGTTAGTTAGTTAGTTAGTAGTTCCACTTGTGTTTATGTTCGACCGGTTTCGGCAGCTTGCTGCCATCTTCTGGTCTGGTATGGCAGCAAGCTCCCGAAACCGGTCGAACATAAACTCAAGTGGAAGCACACTAAATAAATCTTAAATCAAATATTTTATTTGTTTTCATTATTTAAAATTTCATTATTAAAAACAAATACAAGATATTTCAATAAAAAACATTAATTATTTGATTTGATTTGATTAGGTTGGTACTAAACATTTTGCTATTGGAATACTCGTATAATAATAATTCCTTCGGCTATGTATTACGAGTATATGATTCACGTTTTTATTACTAGGTACAACTATGAGTATTTTTTTTTTCTTGCAATAAGTCAAGTACTTTGCATGTCAGTCGAGATATTAAAGAATACTTCAAAACGAACCACTCAAATTAGTTCAAGTTGAATCACTCGGAAATATGATTGGGGTCGTGATTGAAGCTTTCGGTACCAGGCGCTAGGTGTCACTGTTTTATGAAATTAGCCGCCACCTGGCGACCTGTAATAACCTCATTGACTTGGGGCGCACTTCGTCATAACGTCCGTAGGTCATTGTACAATTTGTGTTGCAACAACTGTCAGCAGTTGGGATGATAATAAACATAAAACAAATCGGCGCATATGGTGTGAAACAATTGAAAATTAAATAAAAACAAAACACATGCGGGCGGCGCAGAAGCCGTAAAACAATATTGATATTTGTTTCGTATCGAGTTCTGAGCACCTTTTTTATTGAAGGACGAATATATGTTGTTCTAATCATTTATCTATTTAGGTTAAACCACTTATCATCTTTTAATACGAGTATATTAAATGGAACATGCGGTTTTTCCATTGAAATAATAAGCAATAAAATAAAATAAATAAAGTATTATCCTTGAGATAATCACATGATTTAACTGAAATCTCTTGATGGAAGATCATTTTAAATAATAATTAAATAAAACGATGTTTTCATACTGCCACATTTGTCTTAATTTTGATCGACAGACTGGTCTGTCGGTGCCAGCGAGCCTGGCGAAACCGGTCACTATCGAAATAAAGACAAATGTGGAAGTAGTTATAAAAAACATCGTTTTATTTCATTATTATTTAAGTATTCTCCATTTAAACTTACATAACATAGTAAAAAAAAAAACTAACTAACCATCACACCGTCTCTCCGAACGCACCTCTCTAGCATTCTCCACATTCATACAACGATTTATACAAGCACGTCGATTCTTCCGACTTCTAACATAACCAACCTTTAAAATTTGATTAGTTTGGCCATGCCATGTTTTCTTTGGTCTACCTTGACTCCATCCTCCATTTAAGTGAGAAGTTCCAGTACAGTTCAACAGACTCCAAAGGCCGCCTACGCCGATGAAACCGGTATTGTTTGTAACCGCTTAATATGTAAAAGTGTTGCCTTTCATTTAATTGTTTAAAAGCTATTTTTCTTTTAAAATATTTTTTCTCATTTTCTACATACATCTTCTTCTTCCCTTTTGGTAGACTCAGGAGTCTGTTATTTCAGGCGGGTCCTCTTGAGATGCTGAACTCCAGCTTTTTCTCCACCGTTTCGGGGGTCTTCCTGGTCGGCGTTGTCCGTTTGGCGTTCCATGGAGAGCTATGTGTGGTATTCTATTTGAGCTGATCCTTTCTACGTGTTGATGCCAGTATCGCCGTCTTTGACGTCCCCATCTAACCACATCTTCGACCTCGCAGATTTCTCGGATTGCTGTATTCCTAACTCGATCACGTAGGGTCTTGCCAGCTATAGCGCGGAGCGTTTTCATCTCGGTTGTCCTGAGCATGCTCTTTGTCTTGACAGTGTCTGCCCTCGATTCAATGCCATATGTGAGGATTGGTTGCACACAGGTCTTATAGATGCGTACCATGCTGTCAGTCCTCATGTCCTTGTTTCTCCATATGACATCTTTCAGGCAGCCTGCAACTGCTGCAGCCCTATCCACCTGTGACCTTACTTCTCTGGGGAGGTCATTACAGCTGGTTACTTCGCTTCCGAGATATCTGAGACTTCGCATCTCAGTTGATTTCTTGCGAATGTCATACACTTCGTTTTTGGGATGGATATGATCGTGTTATATTTTGAACAGGATTCATCAAACTTTGAGAGCATTGCTTGCAAGTCGCTTTGATTTTCGGCCACGATTGTGGCGTCGTCTACATACATACAGTAATTAATTCAAATCAACCCTTTTTTCGCTAAAAATACAACTATCCGAATGTCGGGTCCAGTCCCATTTGATTCGGATAATTTGAGATCTACTCTACTGAAATTCCGTATACCAGCAGATCCAAGTCTAGTCCGAGCACTTTAATGTTGACTTATTGCCGTCAATATAGAGAAAATGCAGCTTGAATAATTAAAAATCACTCACAAAACACTACTTTATCAACACGATTTTCGAATTAAAAATCATTGTTACAAACATCATTAATAGCCGGGAAAATTGATCATAGCCATAAAGAAATCATTTGTGTAATAAAATTTAACATGTTGATTTATTACGTAATTCTAGAGTTATTTAGAATTACGTCGATTATCAATAACTCCTTGATGCATGATTGATTCCCTCCCACATAGGACCAACCCTTATTTTATTAGGAACATTAATAAACGTCACGGCTTACCCCTTCTGGTGCGGCGCGCACATAATTTTATTTCCCTAATTGTCATATCGTGTCTCGAACCCATTTACTCCGGTTCCCTGGATGTCGATACCATTAGACCACTTTTAGTGCATTTATGTCCGGTTTTTTATATTCTAGTCTGAATAATAACATTTCTTCTATATTCGCCTGCAATTTGTCTTATGGAATCACAATTAATAAATAGAAATGCACTCTATATAATCACAACACTTTATTTCTGATTAATTTTTGATAAAATTAAGGCGTGAACACTGTGGAATTCCATAATGATGATTTTTTTATGATTTAAAAGACTATTTTTTCTACTTATGAGTTGGGAATGATGAAGGTGTAAAACCTTTGAAAAATATCGATAAAAATACACTCAAAAGTGGAAAAAACAGTGTTTTAGTTAAAAAAAATCGTAATACATTAATAAATTCGTAGAAATAGTTCGGTAATTATTCGATTATTCTTCTAAGCACATAATTTAAATTAAGTTTTAAATTTTTTTTTTCTTCTTTTTTTAAAAGTTCACTTTCAGAGAGAATCGAAATATTCCTCTCTTGTTCTCTTGTATTCAAAATATTTTCTTACTTTTTCTTGATGATATCCGGATTCGGCCTATTTTTATGATTATTTATTATTTCCATCGTTTCGAACCATCTCAATGACCCTTTCATTATTTTGTTCATAGCACATTCATTTGCTCTGTATTCACTTCTTAAATTTTCATTCGACACTATATCATACACAGATTTTACACACATTCTACTAAGAGATCTCATTTCTACTGCATTTCACCGCTGCACTTTTCACAATTTCACTTTACATAAGGGTCGGTACAAGAACACCATTATGCATTACCATCTTAGGTTTTTTTTAATAGACTTTTGTTTCTTTATTGGTGCTATAACATCTTAATACATATTATTGTATTTATTGTTTCTTGAACAATGATATAAAACTCCATATTAAATAATTAATTCGAATGAAAACGTCAGTTTTCTAGAAGTTTTATTATATTTTATGTTTTTAAAAACACTTTATTTCGTTCTACCTCAAATAACTTATTTTTGATTTATATAATATCATTAATCATCCCCTAACTATGTAATTATTGTCATAAAATTTCTTAACGAGTTCCATGAAATATTTTCCAATATTTCTGGAAGTACCCAAATAATTATTTGTTAAAAAGGTATAAAGTCACATAAATTTTCGTTAATTACTATATTTTGCTCCATTTATCAGTGTATATAAACACCAGCGAGCTGAAATTTCGTCACATTTGATAATGCCTTAGAAGGGCGAAACATGTCATTCCCATAAAATATAATAAAACTTCTAGAAAACTGACGTTTTTTTCGTATTAATTACATATAATTGTGTTTATTAAATAATTGAATACAAGGTAAATTATTTGATGTTACCAAGTATTTGAAAACTGGCCCAAAGAGGCTATCATATTTATAAATGTTTACCTACCGCGGGACATTAAAAAGAGACCCGGTGATGAAGAGGTCATTATGAGCGTCTGGTCTAAATGTTAGGACATCGGAGAGTTTAAGTGGTGATTTAAAAGTTCCAGGATACACTAAGCTTCTCCATAGAATATAGATAACGTTTTTAATACATGCCATCACGTCGTTTTAAACAACCTAAATAAATCGTATGAACAAAAACTATTCATATAATGTATAAGTACCGCTTAACCTGTCCCGGTAGTGAGTTTTTTTTAACTTAACTAAATTCTAAGAATTCGATCTCAAAACATAGAATTCAAAATTACGATATATTTTTAGTTAGGAACTACTACAAAAAAATCAATAATGCTATTTAATGGGTAAAAATAAACAGTTTTTCATAATTAGACAACTATCGGTCTATCAAAACATAAAATTTATATATTTAACACAATTGAGATACTTCGTCAGCTTGTCTCCATCCACTGCTGGCCGTAAGCTTCTCCACCCCCACGCCATCTCTCTCGGTCTCTCGCCAGTGTTCTCCAGGCCCTTCCCGCCGTCCGCACAATATCATCGCTCCACCTGGTTGGCTGTCTCCCGACACTTCTCCGGCCCAACCTTGGCCTCCATTCAGTAACCCTCTGGCTCCATCTTCCATCAGTTGATAAAATTATAGTATTCTCACTTTAAAATGATAGTTAATTTAAAAGTTATATTCACTGTTTTCCGAAGAAATTTAAGCATATTTTATAAATGTTTTAATTTTAAAAGCAAAACATTCGATGATTCCATCACATAATCGTAAAACTAACAATAAAGTATGGGTGAGTTTTGTCCGACATTTTTATTTTTGTATTCGAGACAGTTGCCCCAAAGCGGGCAATAAGCTCGCATTAGAGCTTATGTAAGCTCCCGACGCGATGTTTGCTGAGGAAAGTTTGTCCTAATCGGTCAGCTTATTGTTCCTGAGCGCGCGATATGATCGTTATCCCTTTTACTAGACTCCAGTTGTTGCTGTGGAAAACCATAAATTTTATTTATTTCGAATATTAATATTTCACTTGACTGGCAAGTACATGCTCATTTAAATACCAAAAATACAGTTAAAGATACATGTTATATAAGAATAATACTTTGAAATGGTAGGAATCGTATGACTTTATTTATTTATTAAAATTAAAAATTATTTATTTTAAATAATAATTGAATAAAACGATGTTTTTTATAATTACTTCCACATAGGTCTTTATTTCGACGGCGACCCCTTTCGGTATATTATATAAGGAAGAGAATGAATGGCAGTGTCATCAGTCTGTCGATGCCAGCGAGCCTGGCGAAAAAGAAGGATGAAAGTAGAATAAATGCACTAGAAATGAGATCTCTTAGACGAATGTGTGCATAATATGTGTATGATAGAGTGCCGAATGAAAATATAATAAGTGAATGCGGGGCGAATGATGGTGTTATGAACAAAAGAATGAAAGGATCATTAAGATGGTTTGGACACATGGAAAGAGTGAATGAAGAAAGAATAGTAAAAAACATATATGTTAACGATTTAAAAGGAACTAAAAATAGAGAATGACCGAGGAAAACGTGGAACGATCAAATAAATCAAATAGTGAATGTTGGCCACAAATGTGAGGAGTCAGAGTAATCGACGCGCGTGCATGATACGATGTATGAATGTTGTGGAAGCGAGGGAAATATGTCAGGAAAGAAAAGTGTGACAGTCCATTCTTTCTGCCTACCCCTTTGGGAAAACGGCGTGATGGTTAGTTAGCTAATTACATTAACGAAATTTCCCGTGCTTTAAAAACTAGTCTGATTTATGAAACCATACAAACTTTCAAGGATTAATTGTATCTTAATAGAGACGAAGATGCAAATTGGAAACAGAATATGGTGATCGAGGTGTTTACAGGACTTATGACCTGTCATTGGTTGGGTTAAGCGCACGTTTTATGTAACACAACATTCCCCATTCCACCTTTTCTTATGACCACCATGTCTGACTATTTTTTGGAAGTTGTATATATGTTAATCTGTAACAACAAACTTCAGATGTTAGTTTCAATCTACACACTAGCGCCATCTATGATGATTGGATTTTAAGCATTAAGCACAAGATCTTTTTATTAACGCAATGTGAAAGGCTACCTGAAGGGTCTACAAGTATTTGTATACATTCAAAATGTCATATAAACTTTGATCTGCGAGTCAGATTTTTTTTTTTAATAATACATCAGCAACAGAGTTACATTGCAAGCACTGTTTTATAAGGTTACAAACTCTTCCAAGAAAGCATAAATTGTGGACAATTAATATATACCAGTTATTGAAATGTTTTCCTTTCAGCCATTCAAGGTCCGCTGCAATACTAGACTATTATTCACCATATTATTGTACATTAACATTACAATTTTCGTGTTTTGTGAAATTTTCGCTTTTAATTAGTGTGACAATTATATGAATCATGCCAGTATTAGCAAATTAATGTTATTATTTATTCGACACACAATCAACAGCGGTAGTAAACCCAACGATCTTGAATCTTTGGAGATTTTTAAATCAGTAAAATAGGGGGAGAATATCATAATCAGATTCCTTCATTAACCACTCCTATCTCCTTAAATACCCATTCAACATTTTTTATCGTCCTTTTTTTCAAGTTCCTCTCCTATCGGAGGTTCAACAAAATCGTGGCTATTTTTACTAACTAACTAACCATCACGCCGTAATCGATTTCTCTGACTCCTCACGTGGCCGACAATCAATATTGGATTTATTTGATCGTGCCACGTTTTCCTCGGTCTTTCTCTATTTCTAGTTCTATTTATATCGTTAACACATATTTTTTACCATTCTTTCTTCATTCATTCTTGCCATATGTCCAAACCATCTTAATGATCCTTTCAATATTTTGTTCATAACACCATCATTCGCACCGCATTCACTTCTTATATTTTAATTCGACACTCTATCATACACAGAGTACCCACACATTCGGATAAGAGATCTCATTTCTAGTGCATTTATTCTACTTTCATCCTTCTTTTGCCAGTTCCATGCTTCGCTTCCATACATAAGGGTCGGTAGAAGATCACCATTGTACACTGCCATTTTAGCTTTTTTGGATAGGCTATTTTTGCCCTTGATACTAACTAACTAACTAACTAACCATCACGCCGTCTGTCATTTAACAGATGCGGCACTTCATCGTTCTCTTTTCGCCCCTGTGGGAGACGCGATGTCATGAGTTGCGAACTTCATCGCCACCAATAGGCATCTACCCTTGGTACAGCAGCACTTAACAGGGATGTTGTGCCGGAAATGAGTTTTCATGCATATTCATTATTTAATATGGAGCCTTACATTATTGCCCAAGAGACAATAAATACTTCGTAGTAACTATACAAAATATCAGCATCTTTGGCTAAGGTTGTTCCATATTTAAAGAAACAATTCTGCTTTTGAAAAAAACGTCACTTCTTTGTCTCATTATAAATTCTGACATTCATTTCCCCCTTTTTTAACTGAAATGAAAAAGCCAGACGTTTCTCACTTCAAGACAGAATCTCATTCACGAAGCGCGGATATCTCTCCTCTAAGATCATTCTCCAAACATTTAAAGCGAACTCAAGTGGCTGTCTCATGGACCGGCTGTAATCTAGCCCCAAACAGGGAAAAGAGAGAAATGTGTCTTCTATTCTTATACGGGTCATTGGACCCTCGAGATCTCGGTCTGACGACGAGTGTCCTTGCTATATTTTCTAACTAAAAAATATAGTGCATGAATCCATTTACAAGGAAGCTAAAACCAGTGCGGTAACTCGGATCACTAGTCTATTATTTCTTGAACAATGATGTAATACTCCATATTAAATCATTAAAACGAATGAAAATATCTAACTTCTGTATTGTAGTTTATTGGAATGATATATTTCATATTTGGAGCAAGTAGTTGAGTTCGTGTATATTGTATGTTCGTAGTATGTTTACGAGAGATGGGCGAGTGAAGAGGGATATTGAAAGAAGGGTTGGGGCAGGCAACAAAGTGAATGGTGCACTTAAAGTTGTCATCGCAAACAAAAACCTATCCAAAAAAGCTAGAATGGCAGTGCACAATGGTGTCCTTCTACCGACCCTTATGTATGGAAGCGAAGCATGGAACTGGCAAAAGAAGGATGAAATTAGAATAAATGCAGTAGAAATGAGATCTCTTACACGAATGTGTGGAAACTCTGTGTATGATAGAGTATCGAATGAAAATATAAGAAGTGAATGCGGTGCGAATGATGGTGTTATGAACAAAATAATGAAATGATCATTTAGATGGTTTGGACATATAGAAAGAATGAATGAAGAAAGAAAGGTAAAAAAATTATATGTTAACGATGTAAATGGAACCAGAAATAGAGAAAGACCGAGGAAAACGTGGCACGATCAAATAAATCAAATATTGAATGTCGGCCATGTGAGGAGTCAGAGAAATCGACGCGTGCATGACACGATGTATGAATGTTGAGGAAGCGAGAGAAATATGTCAGGAAAGAAAAGTGTGGCAGTCCATTCTTTCTGCCTACCCCTTCGGGGAGACGGCATGATGGTTAGTTAGTTAGTTAGTTAGTTTATTTCACCTTTCTAAGGCATTTCATAATGCCTTGTAAAGACGAAACATGTGATTCCCATGAACTATAATAAAACTTTTAGAAAACACATTTTTCAATATGAACGAGAACGATAAAAACAGTTTATATCGTTCTTCCGATGAGCCTTCGAAACGTGTCGAGAAAAATAAACTCAAAAGTGGAAAAAACAGTGTTTTAATTCATAAAAATTCGACATGTATTTTATCTGAATTTTTTAATAAGTTAAAAACGTCCATTTTCAAACATTTGATAATCCAGAAGAAGGCAGCAAGCTGCCGAAACCGGTCGAACATAAACACAAGTGGAAGCACACTAAATACATAATAATAAAGAAATTTTGTATAACTTTTTTTTGTTTTCATTATTTGATTATGCCTTAACCAGATGAAACATGTTTTCTTCTGCTTTATTAAGGACTGTGTCCTGTTATTTCTCGGAGCCTGTTCCTAGGATGTAGATGTCCAACTGTCTCGCCATCTTTAAGTGGTTTTTCCTCTTCTCAATTCCATTTCATTATAGGTCAAACGCATGTTTTGTAAATTCATATTTTGCTCTCCTGTGAAATCTACTAAAACTTCTAGAAATCAGACGCTATCATTCCCATTTATATATTTATTAAAAAACAATACATTTATCAGAATTGATAAACAGCTGCGCAGTATAGCTAAAAGCCGTGCCACACTATTTTAAACAATCTCTCCACATCGGTCTCTACCGGCGGTTTAAAACTGTGTAGACACTTGTTTGAAACCAAAATTCGTTTGACCTTCAACAAACTTTGTGGACGGACGCGCATAATATGCGTATGGATCCACCGTTTAAACACGCATTCCACATGTGGGGCTCCACATTCCACCAGTCAAGGTCAGTTGCATAGCGGCATCGCACAGTGTTTCAGTTCGCAATATTACGAGCTACTTTTCATTATTCTGTAAAATTATTATTTTGAAATTTTTATTCTTTTAAAATTTATATGTCTGTTGACTTCTACGATAGAAACACATATATCTCTCTGTCTATCTGTCTGTCTTTACATAAAGTAGGTATTTGAATAGCGCATTTCATAAGATTTTTTCTTATATAAGACCGTAAAATGCCCTTTGCAGCTCGACCTTGAGTATAAAGATAGAAATAGAAGTATTTTTTTAATTTTGAATATTAAATTCATAGGTATATATCAATCGGTTAGCGGCGAAACAATACGACTGAACCGGTTTTGTTCTTGCATGCAATTAGGTAGGTAATTTAGGGGTCGAAATTTCAACAAATCGGCCTCAAATTTATTGTGTGAATTGGAAGACTAATACTCTTTCCTAAACATTTATAATTAGCCATTTCCATGTCATTAGGTTTTTACCAAAAGTAGCTCGTAATATCGCACCCTGAAACACTGTGCATCGGTGGAGTGCGAACGTACCATATACGAAAATGGTGTCTACTGTGGATGCCACACCAACCGTGGGCTCCACAGCTCTCCACCAAGGTCACCCCTGTGGAGAGCTTGTTTCAAACAGTGTGGCACGGGCTTAAAGCAACAAAAAATACATATTATTATATTAAGGAGATGATTTTGATCTAAGTGTTTAATTTTTTTTATAAATATTTCAATTATAAGTTTGAATACTACGCCACTGTGGGTTGCCACCACCGTGAAAATAAAACGATTGAAGTGAAATTTCCCTTCGAAATATCGTTCATACTTTTAGCTCTCGCCAGGGGCATTTTTCTTTCAATTGTAGAAAACTCTAGTACTTCAGGCATAGGTATATAATTTTACAAGACAGGAAGGTTTCTTTGTATAAAAAATACGATACCCGTTTCCATAGCACTTAAAATAATGCTTCGAAACAAATGATCTGAAGATTTGCTTCAAATTTGAAATGAAGTGAGATACATTTTTCACTGTAACTTCATAAGAATTTAGTTCAAAATATCTATTCGGTGAATTTAATTTTAAACTAAATTTATATGTTAAGGCTAAATGTTTGCATTGGAATATGTAAAACTAACTAACTAACCATCACGCCGTTTCTCCGAAGAGTTAGGTAGTGAAGATGAACCACCATTCTTCTATGTCTTGACATTCGAGCTTCCTCTACATTCATACATTGTAACATGCACGCTCGTTGATTTTTCCGACGTCGAATGTGGTCGCCTTTTAGTATTTGATTAATTTGGCCGTGCCATGCTTTCGATTTATGTATGAACATACAAGAAGCTCGAGAGGTATGTCAGGATATCCTCGCTGCATACCCCTCCAGAGAGACGACGTGATGGTCAATTTGTTAAAAATAACAATCTATCATATATGCTTTAAAGACATTTACGTAATAAATTGGACTTAAGGCAGGATCCTATTTTGGGTGCTCAAAATAAAAGCTATTTTTTAATGAGATTATAAATAAAGATATATTTGTTGGGTAATAAATACATTTAAAAAATATTTTATATATTACATGAACTTTTAACATACAAATACACCCTTTGAATACAATGCCTCGAGGTGGGTTTGCGCTGGTGTTGAAATTTAAAAAATGGGTAATCTTGAAAAATTATAATAATATAATAAAGTAAAAAAGGCAGAAAAAAATGCTTGTTTTTTCACGAGGAAAACGTGGCACGATCAAATCAAATATTAAATGTCGGACACTTGGGAAGTCGGAGAAAACGACGTGCTTGTATGACACGATGAATGAATGTAGAGAAATCAAGATAAGTATTTAAGGATAGAACAATGTGGTGGTCCATTATTTCTGCTTACCCCTTCGGGGAGACGACGTGTTGTTTAGTTAGTTAGATAGTAGTTACAAATATATGTATCTTCGTTATACATATTTTCAGTTGTTTAATTAAAACACTGTTATAGAATATCACAATTGATTCTTTTTCATATGAAATGTAACCTAACCGGTGTTAGCATCATAAGGTGTAACAATCAACTGTGTCTCTATATCTATCTGCTGCTTTGCTGCTAAACCTGATGATGATGAACCTAGCATCGGTTAGCGAAACAGCTGTCGCGACAATTTTAAAAGAAAAAGATTCAATTGTGATATTCTTTAACAGTGGTTTTATTAAACAGTTAATAATGTTGAAATATCAAAGTGTTTTAGCCAAAACAATAGATTATCTACATTTTTTTAGGTGTATATACATGTTGAAATGCGATGCAATATTATAAAAAAATCTTTTAATTATTTCGATGGTTGAACATATTTTTAAATTAGTAAATCTACTAGTAAGAATTTTAAAATTCTAGATAGCTTTTACTGCAAATTAAACTGTGTGAATATATTCTTTTCGCCACCCTTTTGAATCGACAAAAAATATAATAGAGCCCGAGTTTCTGCGAACAGAATTTGAAAGCAGAATTTCCTGATTTCGTGCTGAGGATGTAGACATCTCAAGCTCTTCTGGTCCATTAATACTGATGCTGTATAATGTACACGGTTGCCTCTATGTATTGTGCAGGTACCTCCAAAGCCAGACGGTTCATCGCCCAAAACACCTTGAAAGGGTAAAGAAAAATATAAGCACTCTCATTTGGAGACGCGGAGTGAAGGATTTCAGTCTTAATGAATTTCACAAAATTTCGGGAGTGGAAATGAAAAAAGTGGATCAAAGTCAAAATTCGCGAGTGTAATACTTAAGTGAGATGCAAAGACACGCTTGTTCGCTGTTTAGGACCTTCACGGTGCAACCTTTTAACCTTTTTAACCTCTGCTGAATCTACTTAATCTGAGTCTAGCTAAGTACGAATAAAAATGAATGTATATGCTCATAAAGCGGTGTCGCTTAGAAGGATAAAAGTTAACGTGATATAGTATATACTCGTATAACTCACAAAATGTGGCCTGATCAAATCAATCAAATCAATTGCGTAAATTTTCACTGTTGGTAGCGGTAGCATTATGTTTTTTGAAGTCTTGGGAAAATCCGTGAAAATCTTTCTTGACCATCTTCAATATACTTTTAATGATTTTATCATGATGGAGACTGCAATGTATCCGAAACCTCGGGCGAGAAAGACGATTTGCACGGTTTTTCTCAAGATCCCAGTGAGGAGTCGGAAAAGTCGACGTATGGCCTGTTTGTGAAGGTAAGTTGTCCTGATATCAGTGGCGGTACTCCCATAGATGCCCAGAAGCCCGGCTTGCGTAAGAAACTTTGAATCAAATCTAAGTAATCATGGCCCCGCATAAACCAACAACCCACCAACCTTCATCACCTTCCAACAATGTTCCCATTAGACGTAAGAGGAAAAGCCACAAGAGCTTAACCTTAGTAAGCCAGAAGAGATTTTGATTCAAATTTTCTTACGCAAGCCGGGCTTCTAGGCTTCTATGGGAGTACCACCACTCCCTGGTATGATGATGTCCAGCCTTTCTCAATCTTTTTAGCGGCCTTCCTGGTAGTCTCTTACTACTTAGGTTTTCATTTTTACCAATTTTTGCAATTCTTGAATTCTCTATGCGGTCCACGTGGTCTCTTCAAAAGCGCCTTCTGCTTCTTCCCCATCTTACTACGTCCTCAACACCGCGCATGACACAATGTATAAATGAAGAGGAATCGAGATAAGTATGTTGGGAAAGAACAGTGTGGTGGTCCACTATTTCTGCCTACCCCTTCGGGGAGACGTGCGTAATGATAAGTTAGTTAGTTTACTACTTTATAAGTTGTAATTATGATTTAAAATTTTAATTAATATTTACATCGTGACATTTTGCCCTAGCTACATCTAAAACATTTCACTTCGCTACAACTGCAGTTAAACAAAGAGCCATTTCCTTATTTTATGATTTAAATTGCCACTTGGTAGCGTATCTTAGCATATCTACGACCTTCGTGGCCGATTGCCGGCGATGGCAGTGTGATTGTCACACTGTCTTTGGCCTGGTGTAGAATTCACAGATTAGTTACCTATCGTCTATAACAAAAGAAAACGAAGATCACAAGGAAATCGAAAGAAGAATCACAATTGGCAACAAAACATTATTCTCTCTACTACCAGTGCTCAAATCAAGAAACGTACACTGGAAAACCAAAATCATCCTGCATAAAACAATCATCTGAACAGTAGTGGACCTATGGATGTGAGGCGTGGACAATGACAGCGAAATCCGCAGAGTGACTAGATACTTTTGAGAGAATGGTGCTGCGCAGAATTCTGAGACCTGTGAATGACGGTGAAGGCTGGAGAGTGCGGCATAATGACGAGCTGGACCATATTTACGAGTGTCAAATTGGAGGGTCGAAGTGGAGGACAGGAGGAGTTGGAGGCGAAGAATACTGGAGGCTAAGGCTCGATATGGGCTGTAGGGCCATCGAAGAAGAAGAAAGAAGTTACCTATCACAAGTCTTGAGAATCAATATGATAGCTTTACTCTTTACACCGATTTGGCTCGCGCTGTAAAGATGTTAAGAGCGATTCTACCAAATAATAATAATATATACATTCGTATACAAATAAGTATAATGTGATTTATAATATCAATCAAGAATTTTTGCAACTCCCCGGTTAATCGTCCATATTTTCCAATTTACTACTTTAATTACCCTGAGATAATAATTTAATCGAACCTGGGATCTTCGGTGTGACATTCATACTATTGCCACTCTATCACGAAGGTCGTCAAAGATTTAGAATTAGATGAAGACAAAGAATAATAATACAGTATTCTAACGCGTGTTTTATTATCATAGTTAGCCTGGTCAATGAGTCAATATTTCCAAGTGCCAGGTGTGTGAACTGAACATATGCACCGGCTATTATAATATTTACATAGAAGGTGAATGTTTGTAAGGGATTATTAAATATACTTGTAGACATTTAGCGAACGGGTAGGCAAATATTGGTGCGGCGTGTGGGTCTAACGCTGGCCGTTGTATGGTAAGCCGTTATAATGACCCGCATACGCTGGATACCTCTATGCGAGTAGGTAGTGAACCAACGTATTTGCATACAAGTCGTCCCACTCAACAACCCCTGTTCTTCGCCTCTTGAGTGCTTCCTGCTTCAATACCTCTACACAATATCGGAGATAATCCATCTGCCGAGAGGTTGGATGCTTGATTGAAAAATTTACGCTCAAACGCGTCCAGTGAAAATGATTTTAATTTTATATCATCTACATACAATTACGACGGGTTTCGATAGGGGTGGGCGTTAAACATAATGTTAAAAACTAGTTGTAATCCGTGAAATATTTATTTTTTATTTATTTATTTACTTGAAGTAGTATACAGCCAGAGTTGACAGAGATTTGCTGAGCAACATCAAAGTCCGTAAGGTGTCCTACTTGGGCCTTGTTCTTAGAGGCGAAAAGTACGCACTATTACATCTGATCTTGGAGGGTAAGGTTAAGGGTCGACGAGGTGTTGGGAGAAGGCGGGTTTCCTGGCTGAGGAACATCCGAGAGTGGACGGGGCTTAGGACTGTGGGAGAGCTGTTCCGAGCTGCCCAGGACGGGGAGGCCTACTCAAGAATGATAGATAGTCAACGTTGGGGAGACCTGACAGGACACGGAAAGAAGAAGAAGTATACATGTACACAACACATGTTCTAATAAAAACAATTAAACATTCAATTATAATAATAAGGTTACAATATAAAGTTACATTTTGTTTACATATTTATTTAATTCTATTCTAAAAAACTGCACACTTTGACATCCTCCGGTATATATTCATAAAATTTAAATGCTTTATACATAAGAGAATTCTGAGATTTGTTTTTTTTTTCTGAATAGCAGCCTTAGTTTATTTTTCTTTCTTGTTTCATATTGATGTTCATGTTGGTTACTTTTTATCTTCCTTAAAAATTCTTGGGAGGTGTGCCCATTAACAATTTTGTGAATTAGTAATGAAATATTCACGGAAGTAAAGATTTTTTACCCTTTACACTTAGATCACAATCGTAATCAGTAATAAGTTTTAACGTTTAATGTATTTTTTTTTCACACACGTTTAAAATTTCACAACCAGTAACACAAAATTATTCTCATTTTGTTTTCTACACTACTTTCATACAACAATAATCAGAATAAAATTCAAAATATTCCAGAACGTTTTCGGGCATGGTTGCATATCAAATTACTTTCGGAGAGAATCGAAGTATTCCTCTCTCGCTCTCTTGTATTCGAAATATTCTCGTACTCTTCTTGATGACATCGGAGTTTTTGCATATTTATATTATGATACATTAATACATTTGAAGAGGACTGGAAGAAACTGGGAAAACCTGGAGAATAAAGAGCAATGACCAGGAACAGGAGCCAATGGAGAACTGTGGTAGAGGAGGCCAAATCCCACACCGGAATGTAGCTAAACATTTTTATATCATATTTTAATTAAATATGTTGACTTCTAATTTAAATTAAAGTACACATAAAATGATACTTGTCTGCCACAATTGTCCCAGTACATAAATATATGGTACATGCGTACATCTTATTATTATTATCATCTATGAATTTCTCCCGTTACCGCATTAAGGGGTGTTCCTACCCCTACATATCGAGGGGGAGCCGTAATTAGTTTGAGTGATCTAGCAACACGGGGTTACAAATTCCACTGTTGGATTTGTTTGTGGCGACATTTTGACAGATACGAACTGTCATTACGTTCAAAGTTATGCTATTTTCTTATCTAAGTTACATGAAATAATAATGTTTCAAGCCAAGTGATTATTCACATTATCTAATATCATTAATACGAATGAAAACGCCTGTTTTCTAGAAATTTTATTATAATTATGTAAATGACTGTTTAAGGCATAGTCAAATGTGATAATGCCTTAATAATACATTCGATAATGTCTGAAATATTTGACAATGCCTTAGTATGGTTAAACATGGTATTAGTATGCACACGTGTGAAGAATGGATCCATCCAAACTCCCTCTCATTGTGTTGCACGGCTAACCCCAAAGTAGATGACACCCAGGCAAAACACAAAAGAAATGGATCAGCACCAGGGAATCGACTTCACAGAAAAAACTTCACCTTCTTAAAAAAAACAGGCCAAAAGGACATACTAAGAAGAAGAATAAAAAGATAGAAGAATATTTATTGAAACATCAAATACGAGTATAAGATCGTTGCAAAAATATATTTTTAGGAGTCAAAACAAAACACTCCTATTAGATTTATTAATAAGTTATTAATAAGTGACAACAGGTTTGACGGTCTTCGTGGCAGAGTGATAACAGCTATGAGTTCCACACTGAAGGTCCTTGATTCGATTCCCGACGACGACAGTGTGGAAAAAATATCTCACACTGTAATTGATCTGGTAGAATTTACGCGACTATAAAAAATGGCGATAGACAAGCTACCTATCACATGTAAATATACGAGGTTTGTTCAAAATAAAAGGTGAATTTCGAATTTTTTCGAAAAGTATTTATTTATTCATCAATATCCATTTTCTCCCCTTCAAAGTTATCCCTCTCAGATATAATGCACTTATGTCAGCGCTTCTTCCAATCCTCAAAGCCCTTCTGGAATGCGCTTTTCGGTATGGCTATCAGCTCATTCTTCGATTCTGACTTTATCTCATCAATTGTGGCAAAACGCTTTTCTTTCATTGGTCTCTTCAGTTTCAGGAATAGGAAAAATCACAGGGAGCTAAATCTGGTGAATACGGTGGTTGAGGCTTGATTACGGTGTTGTTTTTGACTAAATAATCACTCCTGAGCGATACTAATGCGACGTTGCTTTTGCTCAAAATTTAGCAATTTCGGAACAAACTTCGCTGCCACACGTTTCATGCCAACAACATCCGAGAAAATTTGCATGGCATGAGCCGATTGATGTGCCAACATCCTCTGCAACTTCCCTAATAGTGATTCGACGATTTTCCGAAACCATTTTCTTCACTGTTAACGATGTTTTCTTCGTTTGTTAACTCCAGGACGCTCATCGTCATTAACATCTTCTCGGCCTTCTGTAAAGCGCTTGTACCACTTATAAACACTTTTTTGAGACAAAGTAGACTCGCCGAATGCCACAGTCAACATTTTAAGTGCGTTGGAGCACTTTATTCCATTTTTAACGCAAAATTTAATACATATTCTTTGATCCATTTTTTTTCAAAAGTAAAAAATCGAAGAACACATAAAAACGTGACTAACCTTTCCAGTTGTCAAAAACAAACCACTAATCCAAAATGGCTGATAATGCTAACATATGATAAACATATGTGTACCAACATAACAAAAAAATAAATTGGATAATCGAATGTACACAGCCCGCGAAAATTCAAAATTCACCTTTTCTTTTGAACAGGCCTCGTATGTAGTATACAGTTTTTGGGTTTAAATAACCTGTTGTATAAAAAAATGGGAACCAACAAAGATATTGGACTTTGCTGTATACTAATCCCTACTATTGAAACTCAAAAAAAATGTTTGTTAAATGCATTCGACAATTCGATTTTTAAATTTCGAATTGAAATAAAACAAATGATTGAGCGCATCCAATCTACCGTAAGTACCAGGACAACATCGCCCTATCAAAAACATTACCCCACTGTATTGCGTGTATTTTTATTTGCGTATAAAATATTATGGTGAGCTAATTTCTTCGCTCATGTTAAGAGGGAAATTGCTAAGCCGATAATGCAGGATCGACGAAATAAAAAGAAACACCGAAAATACTTGAGACAAGGCCTGGGGCAAGTTGGAGGGGAGAGACAAAGTAGAAAATACTCCAGATCTAGACTTAAGCATCAAAAAATGTCAACAGTCTTATTATATTATACAGGTACCTGAATCTATTGTAGTTTGTTGTGGGTACCTAACTTACTGGAAGTCTCAATTTACATGATTAAAATGTAATCTTTTAAACATACACAACTCTTTAGTAAGTGGCTTGTAAATTATACAAGTTACCTAGATACAAGTCCATGAGACTCAAAATTTGATGATTGTGCTTCTTCTTCTTCTTTTTGTCCTGTCACACCTTCGTGGTGCATAGGGCCTCAAGGAACCTTCTCCAAGGATGATGTTAGGCATTAGGCATTCTTCAAGGATGATGTTAGGCATGCCTGATGCCTAACATCATCCCAAGTGAGGCCTGCCGCCTTAACCTCGTCCTGCAGGGTTCTTCTCCAGGTGGCTCTAGGTCTGCCTCGCTTTCTCTTTCCCCCCATAGGGGACCAGTCTAGTGCGCCCTGAGCGATGCAGGCTGGGTTCCGTCTCAGAGTGTGACCGATCCACTGCCATTTGCGTCTAGCGACCTGTTCTCTAATTGATTTTTCGCCTGCCATAGTCCAGAGAGCGGCATTTGACACTGTTTGGGGCCAATAGATTTTGAATATTGAACGAAGGCATCTATTTATAAACACCTGGAGTTTACCAATAACGTCCGCGGTAGACTTCCAAGTCTCACATCCGTACAGCAGTACGCTTTTAAGGCTACTGCTGTTGATTGTGCTTAAGGCTTATAAAAATCAGCAACCAAAAATATGATACCTATGGCTAAATATTTTTAAAAGTGTGCAAAAATTTAGTAAAATTCCTAATTATATTAACGTTTGATTTAATGCATCCTGTTCAAAATCTGAATTTACAAAACCTGTGTCAGACCCGTAATCAAATCAAATCAAATCAGTTTATTAACTCAAAAGACACAAATAAAAATACAACATAATACCAGGAACGCATTAGAGATGGTTCGACATTAGGAAGACAAGATACTTTCTAAAAGTTAAAAAATTGGTTTAAAAAATACTTATTAGTACCTACTTATAACAAGTAGCCCAGGTTAATTTTTAAATTTGAATTATTGTAACGAATTTTATATGCGTTTTTATATTAGTCTTTCTTTGTTTAGTTTTCATTACATTTTTACACCTGAAGATGGAGGTATCCTCCGAAACATGTCGTGTAGTTTAATAATTTTTTAATAATTACTGGATTAAACAAAGTTTTTTTCAATTTCCTAAGTATATTACTATGGAATTCCACAGCGTTAATGCCTTAGCGTTTAATAAGTCCAATAAAATTAAATAAAAATGATAATATGAAAATAAATAAAACAAACAAATTATATACAATTACCACATTGGAAGGCGAAATATGTTGAATCTAATTCAAAAAACTTATTCCAACTGAATAAAAATAAGCATATTTATATGAAATTACATGTTTTGTACAAAATTTTGTCTTTTTTATGTGAATATTGGTCATCTGTCAAACGAGACTTTTTTTTTAATCTAGAAAATACTTTGAACATAATTCATTTGGCTTAAACCTCGCGTGTAACATTATTACCTTCAATATGTGACACTAGCGACATCTCTAGGTAATTTAGTATCAATTGTCACATCTCATTTCGACATTTCATTGTTCTACCTTCTAGGGGGACGGGACCCTCCCAGTACAGTGCGCGGTAGGTACTGCAGGTCTCTTGATTAAAAATACCGCCAACGTTTTTATTGCGGATAATCCTGATTGGTGGAAGAGATTTCGAATTAAGAACTCCCTCGTTCGAATTATGTGCTTTCCCGCCCAATCTAGAATTTATTTTATTTCGTCAGGGATAATTGAAACGGTCCGTCAGATTCTAATTGAATATATGTTTGAAACATATTATTTCAACGTAAATATACATTTTGTATATTTCGAAACCATTTCTTCATCTTCTTATTCTTCTAATTGTAGACACAGGATACTGTTTATGCAGGATATCAACTTTCTTCTTGTTATGAAGACGACCAGCCTTCTCTCTATCTCTTTGATGGTCATCCTGGTGGTCGACGGCCCTCTGAAGTCTCCTGCATTACGATCTTAGGAATTCTTGCTGGATCTATTCTCTCGATGTGGTCCCTTTTTTCTTACTACTCCATCTCACTATGTCTTCAATTTTGCAGGATTTGCGAATTTCTTCATTTGGTATCCTATCTCTAAGGGTTCTCCCCACAATAGGTCGCAATGTTTTCATTTCTACTTCTCTTAAAAGATGTTTGGTTCTGATAGTGTCAGCTCTTGCTTCGATTCCGTAAGTCATTGTAGGCCTGATGAATGTTTTATAAATTCTAACTTTGCTTTCCACTAGCATATGCTTATTGTCCCAGACAGTGTCCCTTAGGCATCCACAGATAACTGCTGCTTTATAATTCGGTTTTTTAACTTCATTATACAGATCGCTGCATCTGTATATCTCCACACCCAGATATCTGAACTTTATGTTCTATGGGTTTATCATCTACAACGAGTTTGCATCTGAGAGGCTGTCTGGATATTGTAAGACGACGGATATCATAATATTAAACCATTTATTTTAATAAAATAGATTTGCCAATATATAGAAGCAAATCACAACATATCAAATCAGTGGTCGGCAACCTCATTAGTCAGAAGAGGCCAATATTATTATTATTATTAATTATGATGATTTATACAGTACTGCGTTTTGTAAAATCAATTACTCTAAGGGCGTACTAGGCAAAGAATGATCAGCAGTTCATCGATTTAGATTCCTTTTGAGATCCAAATTTGGGTCCAAAAATCTAGATTTGATATTTGAATTGATAAAAAAAAATGTTGTTAATTAAATTGAAATATATAAATATATATAAATTTTAATAGCCTTGCATTTCCTCGGATATCATGAGTAGTTTGTTGTTATTATTTTCAGTTATTTTTTGTATTAAAATACATTCGATTCTTATTTTTACGTGTATTTTAAAGATGTCAATCGTAACGAACCGCATATGGCTCGCGAGCCGCAGTTTGCCGACCACTGTATTAGGCTTTCATAATTTTTCTTTTAAAAATAATAATAATTTTTTTATTATTAGAGTAAAGTTCAACGAATATTTTTACAGATGTGAATGATTCAGTGAATTGGCGGTAACCCCTTCGTAGGGATAACGAGACAAACCCACTTAAACTGGAGGTTGATGGATGATGGAACAGAACAATTTAAATTTAAATATTTTGACTTTGGAATTATTCCGCTTTGGGGACCCGGGCCTCTTGTCACATAATTAACTTCTTTTATTTTCCTCCCGAACCATTACTTCCTCCTGGGATACTTGTTAAGTGGAAGCGAAGTTACGATTTATTGTCAAACCTTCAAATAGTACATACAACCAAATGAACAAATAAACTCTAGAATAACTTTAAATGTTGTTGTTGATGATGATGTTGATTTTGATAACGCTATTTTCGTGAGAGATTCATTTCAAGGGCGCTCTTCGTCTGAAAAATCCCTTTTAAAAAGAAAGGTTTTAAGAGAGTTTCTAAAAACAGGTCGTTTGAACCCGATTACTATATCTAATTTATTTAAGCTATTGCATAGATTCTCATTAGTCGTCAGGTCCACCCAACGTTGGCGATCACTGCAGCAAAACCATATCTGTCCTGCGCCACTTGGAACAGGTTCTGAACTCTGGTCATTCCTGTCCAATCTTTTATGTTCCGCAGCCAGGACAACTGCTTTCTACCAACTCCTCGAAGTCCCTCTATTTTACCCATTAATGTCAGTCGAATGAGGTGGTGGTTTTCAAACCGCAAATAGACTGCCCTACCATATTCGCAATCAATACAACCTTCGTGGCAGAGTGGCAAAAAATATGACTGCTACATAGAAGGTCCCGGGTTCAATGCCCGGAGATGGCAATGTGATTCTCACATTGTCTTTGGTCTGGTGTAGAATTCACGTGACAATAAAATGGCATTAGATTAGCTATAGTCCGTATACCGTGGACTGATAGGGTCAGTAATGCAGACGCACTACAGAGAGCCAGGGCCAATATAGATCTGTTGTCGAGTGTGAATGTTAGAAAGGTCTCATATTTGGGTCATGAGACCTTTCTAGCTTTCAAGTGGTGCAGGACAGAAATGCTTTCGCTGCAGTAATGTAATATAAGTGTGAACGAAGAGAACTTGGAACAGGTGAGGGAATTTGTTTATTTAGGTAGTATGTTCACAGCAGATGGCCGAACGGATGGTGACGTCGAAAGAAGGGTTGGTGCGGGTAACAAAGTGAATGGTGCTTTAAAAATAGTTATTGGAGACAAGAATTTATCAATGAAAGCGAAAATGGCCATTCACAATGGAGTTCTGGTCCCAACCCTAATCTATGGAAGCGAAGCATGGAACTGGCAGAAGAAGGATGAGAGCAGAATAAATGCGGTAGAGATGAGGTCCCTAAGACGTATGTGTAGTAGAACTCAAATGCTGATATAAAAAAGGAATGTAGAAAAAGGTATTATGAACAAAATTATGAAAGGATCGCTGCGTTGGTTCGGACATATGGAACGCATGGATGGAGAAAGAATGGTTAAGAAAGTATACGTTAATGATGTTAATGGGGTACGAAGTCGAGGCAGACCGAGGAAAAGATGGCATGATCAAATTAATTAAATTTTAAAGGTTGGTCATGTTAGAAGTCGGAGGAATCGACGTGCGTGTATGACTCGTTGTATGAAAGTGGAGGAAGCTAGAGAGGTTTGCCAGGATAGAGTAGTGTGGCGGTCCATTCAAAATGCAAAGCAATAAAATAATCAAGAATTTTTGAACGATTATTCACCGACAGGGGAAATTTAATCTGTTTTATAAACAAAACTGTAAAAGGGTCTATAATGCTAAAGGCGTTGCTTCTCAGCAATGATAACACTCGAAAATTGTGGTGTTTGTACGACAGGACCCAATAATTAACACCACTCGCGCTTCTGTCTTAACTATTAAGCCATTATTAATGATGCTGGGCTTCGGTCCCCGTTTCCTCTAATTATCCGAGAGATTATTTAAAGTTTTTGCAAAGCAGATTAGCGACATCATTTGTCATTCGGTCAACATCGGGAGTCGAGTTGGTTTTTGTAATGAGTTTCTACCGCCGCCACTGGCACTCAATGTCAAAGGGTAATGAACGTTTTTACTAAAGGTAGATCCCAAGAAAAGGTTAAGATGATATAATTAGGTAATAGAAGTTTTAATCAAGAAGTTATCAAATGAGAGAACAGGCGTTTTTACTCTTATTAAATGATTAATTTGGATTTTTACATAATTGTTCAAAAAACAATAACTTTGTGGCTTAACTTCAACCTTTTTTATAAACTAGCTGACCCAGCGAACTTCACACCGCCTTAGAATCAATAAATGTTGTGTTAACTTATTAGTCGAATTAAATTCAGTAATTTAATAAGTTTCGTCCTAATTGTACATACAATTAGGACGAAACAATTTCGAGAAAGAAGCCGACCGAAGAATTCAGTTGGGTTGGGCGGCCTTTGGGAAATTACGTCATGTTCTCACTTCCAAAATACCACAATGCCTCAAGACTAAAGTCTTCAACCAGTGCGTTTTGCCAGTCATGACGTACGGAGTCGAGACGTGGAGATTGACAAAAGGTCTAGTCTACAGATTCAAGGTTGCCCAGCGCGCCATGGAAAGAGCCATACTTGGAATAACCTTGAGGGACAGATTTAGAAACGAATTTATTCGACAACAAACCAAGGTGACTGAGGTGGCTCTACGGATAGGCGGGCTGGCCATATCTATCGGAGAACGGACAGCCGATGGGGAAGACGGGTCCTGGAGTGGAGACCGCGTACAGGATTCCGTAGAGTTGGGCGTCCCCCTGCCCGCTGGACCGACGATCTGAAGAGGATTGCTGGACATGGATGGATGGGAGCGGCAATGGATAGGGGGTGGTGGCAGGCTTTGGGAGCGGCCTACATTCAGCAGTGGATGACAGACGGCTGATGATGATGATGATGATGAAATAATTAATTTGGATTTTTACATAATTGTTCAAGAAACAATAACCTTGTGAGTATAGGCGTTTTTTAACTCTTTTTTATAAACTAGCTGACCCAGCGAACTTCACACCGCCTCAGAATCAATAAATGTTGTATTAACTTATTAGTTGAATTAAATTCAGTTATTTAATAAGTTAAAATTAATTAAGTTTAATAAATGCGCAAAAATCAAATTGAAAAGTATATGAATTACACACATATGAATGTTATTCACATGGCAGCAAGGAATTTGCTTTATTGAAGCAAATCTATAAGATTATTGTTGCAATACTTTCGGTTATTGTATTTGCTGGATGGGATGCTCTCGGGTCGATTTTTTCCGATGTTTTAATAGTTATTCTACTATTCGGGACGGAGACAAATCTAACAAACCAAATATCATCAAAATCGGTCTTGAGTTATATATGGTGTGACTAACACGACTTTGTTTTATATATTGTACATATCGGTACTTATTTAGCAAAAGGTCCCAGATGCGTTTTTTTGTGAAACTGAGTTAAGTATACCATCAGTATTTTTGCACACTTTATGTTTTGACAAAACGTTAGAGCTGTACTTTTTTTTATTACATTTTTTTAATATATTTTTTTATTAAGCATTCAACCCCTATTTTTTTTTAAATATATGTATATTTTTTTTAATTTAGTTACTGATATATCTTGTAGATAACGTTATGCTGCGTAAATTGACATTTGAAATAAACAATTTGGAACAAAAATAACATTTTTATAAAAAAAATATTTTTGCTCTCCTATAAAATTCATAAAAAAGCAGTTGGGACGTTTTGCCAAATAGGTACCGATATTTATAAGGTAAGAAGAGGGTCAATTCTCAATAACGTATTTTTGAGATATTTTGTCTAGTCATCGCTCACTAGGTTTGTAGTGACAATTTAAACATTTCTGAAAAAATCGGTCGATTGAATTATTAAAATATTCAAATTTTATAAACATTATTTTTCTTTTAACAAATACTTGACGACAGCAACACTGATACTTTGGAAAAAAAATGATTGAAAAAAATACATCATATTAAAAAATGAAAGGTATTTATTTCTATTTACTTTAATAACTCTTACAATTAAATATCAACCAAAGTATTATCTTCATATTTTTTACAGTAATTCTGCCAATGTTAATATAAAAAATCAATAACTCATTTCTGGTGGGAATGAAACCCGCAAGATGTAAAAATATTTAGAAATGAAAAGAATTATGAAAAAAATATAAGTATATTTTTCATTAAATTCATTCATATAACAATTCTCTTCCTGCCATCAGTGTACCATTACAGTTAAGTTATTCATTTTCAAATGCCGATTAAATTTAAATTAAAATAACAGTTTTATTATTCAATCTATAATTGATATAATGATTAGTTCGTTCGGTAGAAAAGCTTATATTTTACTACAACAGATGGCATTATTTAACAGTTGAATTGTTAAAACAAAATTTCAGATTGAATTAAAACTGTTCCTATTTTTTAAAACAAATGAGTGAGATATATATTTCAGCATTAAAAAATTAACTCTGGTTCTATTATCGTGTGTACATACATATAACACATTAGCTAAATGGTTAAGACTGTCACGGATTCTAAGTATTTTAAATTTAAAACAGCTGATACGCCTAATTAGACCATAGACAACTTGCGTTTTTCGCTTGTACATTATAATACCGCGGCCCGGCCTTAGCAATATCGCGTAGGTACTCGCACTGCGGGTGTAGGGTAAGATTCACATCTGAATTAAATGATAACAGTTGATACATTGCCGCGGGAACAGACTCATATGTCAGTTGTCAGCTCGGTTAAGATAACAACTGTTTTTTGGCCAACGCGAATGGTTAATTTCTTCAGGATATATTTTGTTTCCTAGTCACATAGATAAGACTCATTGAAATAGGGTGCGAAGATAAATTCCTCGCCGAAATGGTTCAGTTTGATAAATTTGATTTCTTAATTTGTACCTACTAATTCATGTTTACTTTTGAGTTCTACAAACATTCGGAACCTTTCTGATTTGTAATATTCCATAATTTGGAGTAGCTTTTATTGTTTTTATTATTTATTTTTTTTAAGTGAGAAAAAACCAAACAAAATATTTATGTTGATAAATTGTAAAACAAATATCAACTAATTTTTAATTATAGACATATAAATAAAATAAAACACAAACAAGAACTGTTAAATTTAAGAATTGTATTTTTTAAGTAATACTCTTAGCATATTGAAAATAACTTTGTTTATTATCCGTAAAATATTTTTTTTTAAAACACGATATGTTTTGGAGGATACCTCCTTCTTCAGGTGTAAATATAAAAAAAACCAAACAAAGAAAGACTAATATAAAAAAAAAAAATTTTTGGATAATAAACAAAGCTATTTTCAATTTCCTAAGTGCTGGGTAAGGTAAGGTATTTTGGCAGTATATATAATTTGGCAGTAGGTACTTTCTGAAACACAATCGTACTGAATAACCTATCGCTATGTAAGCTTCGGAAACTCACCAATAGATGACAAAATATCTAGAATTAGACAAATAAACTTCAAAACACAGTTATCACACGCGCCTCCGCTGCACAGTGGGGCCAAAATATGAAAACGTGTCATTAACTCATAGAAGCTATATATATAGCTATAAATCAAAGGATTTAATGTAATTAGGTAAGTTAATGAAAATAAGAGACAATGTCATGAATATTAACACTTTATTTTTCCAATAACAATGAAATATGTGTCAAATACTGTCTTATTTTTATATGCTCGTTAAAGTCATTTTTTTATTATTTTTAATAACGTAAAATGCAGCTTAGTTTTACATAATATATACGTTTCTTGAAAGAACGTCCATTTTACCCTTCATAAATACACACCAATATTTTTTTACTCGTTATCAGATATTTCTGAGACACCATCATTGTCATCGGATTCATCATTTTCGCTTTGGCTGGAGGACCCTGTAGATGGAGGTATTATCAGATCCAAAACGTCTTTGAGGAATCTAGTTAGTTCCTCTTTCGGTAATTTCCTCTTACTAGTTATTAAAGGATCTGATGAGAGTAAAAGAAAATTTAAAATATCCGTGTTTGAATTCGTTCTGCTGGATTTCCTCGAGTGGTACTCCCTAAACTTTTTAAAATCTTTGTTACGTGCTTCCTGCGCTTCTTCGGTTAATTGACCTATCGGCAATATTGACGTTTTTATTATTTCAGGTCCGTGTATTAAATATTCGTGAAGTGTGGGTGGCATATTACACCACGGATATTTTTCTTCAAAATATCTGGCTGTATGTAACGCATACTCCCGGTATTTTTCCACACTAATTTCATGACCACATGATATAACTATTAAAATGGTGTGCATTTTTCTTATTAATTCTACATCTAAATTGGTTATTCCTGCAGACACCTCTGCACTTAAAAAAAACGCCTGGCGGTATTTCCATCGTTTGTGTTACCAAAGCCCGGCATGGTTTGTCCACGATCAAACCTAGTTTTTCTTTGAACTGAGCTTGAATTTTTTTCTTAGTTTCTTCAACGATTTCCTTGTCTGTCCCTCGAGCTTTTATAGGCAGTTTGTACGTAAAATGGAGAAGACACTTAAAAAAGCGTATCCATCCGTGCAAGACCGAAATGCCGAATTCTAAATTTTATGTTTTTATTTATTTTGTTAGCAATGCATCTATATATTATAATTCAATTGTTTAGATGTGGCACCACGTATGTAACATTTTTGGGTAGAAGAAGTATGTGTGATAGCATTTACATACTTTGCCATCAATCATTGCGAATATTAAATGATGTTTGATTACGATAACGCGCCCATCTAGTCTGACTATGGTTGTGGTAATATTTTTTATTTCTTCATCTACCCTTCGTTTCCCTTCCAAAGGTACTGCTGTGCATTCCTTAATAAATTCTATTTTCAGAGGTCTGCAATACCTCGTTGAACCAGGTCTTGGATTTTGCCAAATAATTTTGGCACCAGACACTAGGCGTAAGGGGGCAAATGATGTGATAAAAACCGCTGCATCATCGGCATCTGCGTCAAAAAAAGCCTGTTTATGTGAACTGTGCCCCGAACTTCCATCAACTCCCCATTTGGAATATAATATCACATTATTTAATTCTTTGGGTTTGAGTGTAAAAACAACATCTTGATGGGTGATAATTAAACGCTCAATCGTGAGATTAAGCATGATCTGCAAATCAACATATACCAAAGTATCCGTGACATGTATATTTTCTGGCTCTGGATAACATCGTCTTTTTTAGGCCTGTACAGTTTTATACGAAGGATATAAGTTTTTAGATTTCAACTTAATAGCGTTATACTGATGTGGAGACAAGTCCGCTTCTATTAAAAGTGCTAAAGCATCTTCTGCTGACATGAACACGTTTGATGAGATTTACCTGAACCTGTTGGAACAGATAAAATACCTCGAACCAACTTTGAGGCATCTGCCTGTCATGCAGCTCTAAGTTCCATTTGTGTTGCGTAGAGTAAGTCTGGCAGAGATGCAGAATTCCTCAGATTAACCGTCTTTTGCCGCTTCACCCTTTCTGTACTCTCCTCAAAAGGAATCATCGGGCGACCGCCACATGTTTTTGTAGCGCGAATGAAAGAAACGGATGTATCAAGCCACGTTTTATTAACATCGAGAAATCTTTCTTTCATCCAGTGAGCTGATTCCCATCATGATTTATAATCAAATTTAAACCGAATACAATTTTTAACACACGTTACACTTTTTCCTAACTCATCAACACACCCTGTCCGTTTTATGATTTCTTTTTGCAGGAAATCAATCTGATCCTCCAATTTTTCTTTTCCGAAACTCTTCATAAGCGTTATTAATTGATGCTTTGTCATGAACAAAGTGCTGGAGCTGGTACCTAGGTATGCGAGAAAAGGAAAAACAGAATAAGATACAAAATTGGTGAATTTTTTTTTCATTTTTGGTTATTCGAAATGTGCTGTTATTTTAAAAAAGTGCAAAAAGTGGCAAAAAATAACATCATATCAATAAAGTACAACAATTACTTATTATAAATCAATTAAAATACTTGCGGAATTCATCGGGATTCTATACTAAATCTCTAAATGTTTTTTTAATATTACAAAAACTTCTGTATCATTTTAATGCGAAATCGGTTTAATTTTTTTACATTTAAAACAAGCCGTAATTACAATTAATTTAACTCGAAAAAGAGGATACATACCTGACGTGTAAGGTTCCATACTAAAACTTTAAATTTTTTATCAATAATACAACTAAAGAAATGTTAGAAACTAGGTGTTGCGCTGACTTGAAATAACGGACGTGTAACCTCTACGAGTAATCGGCTCCGATTGAGGGGTGCTAGAGCGAACGTGTCACAGTCTAGCTTGTCTATCTGCTCGTGATCATATGCTAAATATATCTGAGTCATCATATAATAACAAAGCGTTTAATGAATCATAATTTTTATTTTTTGGGTTATTGTATGAGAAATCTGAATCCTGCCCCATTGTGCGCTGGTACAAAACATTGATGTGCGAGTCATGTTAAAACATATACTGCCAAATTACCTTACCTTACCCTGTTACTATGGAATTCCACAGTGTTAATGTCTTAGCTGTCAATATTTTTTTAGTATTGATAAATTCATTTCGAAAAGTTTGCTAAAATTTGAAAGTATTTGAAATTGAGTGGTGATTGAAATAGCTTATATCTGCATTTGTTTTGATAATTTGAAATTAATAAATAAATCAGTTTACCGACATAAATGGTATAGAAAAAATAACTACGGAATGAAACAAAAATATAAATAAAATAAGTTGTAATGAATTTCTATGAATTCTCTTAACACAAAATCCGTATCATAATGATGGATATAAAATCGTTGTATCAGATTGCAATTTTAAATAATATCATGGGTCATCTTAAAATAATAAGATTTTTTGCGCTTCCATTTCATTTCAAAACCAGTTCCATTTCTCAACTTCCTGTTACGAAACCATTATCCCTCCGGCATTTAAAAGGACAATGCGGAACACCTATCACCCTTCAACATTAATTTTTATCACAACTCCCTTAAAACCTGCCACCCGTGCCTTTGTCCCTGGGAACTGATATTAGGGTCATCATAAACGGACACGAGATGTCATTATATTGCAATCATAAATATTTTCACTTTCCTGACAATTGTATACAACGCAAGGACAAAGCCAGTTTAGGGGCGATTGGCCCTTTGTGAAATTCCTTCTGACCTTTTCGCTAATGACTTTGAAATGGAATCTTTTCTAGAATCTAAAACGAGCATCATCTATCAAACGACATCTTTATTTTATTATGTTCTCATAGTGACCCGTTATATTTAGCATTTAATACCTGGTTTGAATCACCTCTGCATTGTGTTGCATATTAATTATGTCTGAATTTAATGTTGCAATTTTACCCTATTTATGAACGGGAAAGAAAAACGTTACGTCTGTTAGACGGAATTGCTTTTGAAACAATCATTCTAGTAAAATCCTGTACACAAATATATTGTATAACATAATATTTGTTTTTCTAAAAAAACAATACTTATAATTCTTAGTTAGCGCTGAAACGACTTATTATGCTAAAAAAAATATATTATATGAATTAAAACACAGTTTATTTCCACTTTAATTTATTTATATCGACAGATTTCAAAAGTTTTAAGTCTTTATCTTCAATAGAACGATACAAACACTTATTTTAAAAACAGTTTATATCGTTCTCCCGATGACTTAAAAAAGTTTGTTTTAATTCATAAAAAATCGTTATTTTGATATTACATAGCATTAATGCAACAAGTTTATCAAAACTTGGTATGTATTTTTTTTTACTTTTTTTCCTACAGATAAGGTTAACCTTCCAAATATTATAATACCCGTATGTCTTCACCATTTGTCGAGTAGGTAAAACATACTCGTATTCAGATAAATATACTCAAAATTGGAAAAAATACACTTTTCTCTATTTTTAATTTTTTTTTTAAATCGAGATTATATAAAAGATTAGTGATCTTATTCCTGCATTATCCTACTTTTATCTTTCATTTGTCCGATCAAATCTTCACTTATATGTATAATAATAAATAAAATAAGTTCCAAGTTTGAAAAAACGTATCTATCTTCTAAGTGTACGTTGAAACGTTTTAATTAAGGGCTTTAAATCATAATTAGACTCGTGTTTTACATGCATTAACGTCTCGCCACAATGGGTCACCATAACTCAAGGAGCGAGTACAGTGTAACGAAAAATTAAATGGTGTGAAAGGGTCAAAAACGACATCGAGTCAACCCTTCATCGGGGCACCCTGACACACGATTAGCATATTTAATTGTATTCCATAGACAAAAGCGGCTATCTTAGCATAGAAATGGCCCTCAAACGACCATAGAGGACTGTTGCTTGCTCATATTTCACAATAACGCATTTGTTCTGGTCTTATTTAATGAAGTGAATATGTTAAATGAAGATGTGTTGTCCTTTAAATGAAAGGTAAACAATATGAATTTCTACATGGTATATAAATATATTCGAAGTTGGTCATTACGAGGAAGATGGGACCGAATTATAAACATTACTTGTTGTATCAGATAATAGGCATTTTTAAACGCTTACAAAAATATCCATCACATGAATACATGAAGTATCTGTTTCTTCGGTACATCCGAGATCTCGCTATATCCGTAATCGTAATAACCGAGTTTGGCTATATTACATAATTAAATTTGTATATAAACATTATGTACAAAGTAATATAGTTCAATGCGTTAACCAAAAAACTATGATACTTCAACATTATTAACTATTAAATTTACAACACTGTTATAATATCACATGCTTTTTATTATACACTCTTTGGGAATGTCGCGACAGCTGTTTCGCTGTTTGTTATACATGATGAAGCCAACATTGGTTGGCGAAACAGCTCACGCGTCATTTTCAAATAGTGTATAATAAAACATTGGGATATTATAACATTGTTTTAAAATTAAAAGTTAAAATATATATTATGTAACTGTTATTGCAAAAACTTTGTTTTATATCACAATTGTATTTATTTTATTTTACGACAGCTGTTTCATCAACCAATGTTGACATCATCAGGTGTTACAAAAATATATCAAATGTCAAATATTAGGTTGATGAAACAGCTGTCGTAAAATAAAATAAATACAATTGTGATATAAAACAAAGTTTTTGCATTAACAGTTATAAAATGTTAAAGTATCATAGTGTTTCGGCCAAAACAATGGACTATTTAATATATTATGTTAAACTATGTATTAGAATGTAGTTCTGTGATACTTTTGACATGTTTAAATTAATTAATTAAATTAAATATTGCACAATTATACGCAATTAAATCACAATTATTAAAAACATATGAAAAATAATAAAAACTCGATGTTAGCATCGTCAGGTCTTACAATCAACTCAGCTGTCGTGACAAAATATTATCAATTGTGATATTTATAACAAAGTTTTTTATTTAATCAGTTAATCATGTTGAAATATCAAAGTGTTTCCGCTAAAACAATGGATTATCTAATAATAAAAAATTTAATAAAATAATATGTTTTACTAGGGCGCAGTCTGCACAAGACAGAGTGATATGGAAGCGAATAGAGGAGGCCTTTGTCCAGGAGTGGACGGGAATAGTCTGAGGAAGAAGAAGTAGAAGACTAGGTAACTAACCATCGCGCCGTCTCCCCGAAGGGGTAGGCAGAAGGAATGGACTGCCACACTTTAACCTATGCAGGACTCCATCCTTCACTTTTCGCCCCCGCGTGAGACGCGGTGTGATGGGTTGCGAACCTCATCGCCACCAATAAGCATCTCCCGCCATTATGTATGTGAGTGCTTTACTAGTAGTTATTTAAATGTTAAATTATTTAATAGAAAAAAATACGATCTGCTGTAATAACCATAAACATATCACGATTAATATTAAATAAACATTCAAAAATTTAAACAAAATTTTCCACTAGTTATAAAATCGTAAATTAGTGATAACGCATGTAACCCTACATTTTAAATCAAAACTAATTAATTTATGTGTGAATGCTAATTCAATTATAAACGAATTGTGCTCAGGACAAATAAAAATTTTAATTCGTATAAAATATTAAACAATCTTACTAACCGTCACGCCGTTTCCCCTAAAGGGAGAGAGATTGACTCATCTTTCCTGACATAATTCTAGAGATTACTCAACTTTCGTTCATCATGTCATGTACACTGTACAATAAAATAAGAGCAACATATTTCTTCTTGCGTAATATACTAAAACGTGTCACTTCCATTGAATAATATTTCTTCTAAAAAAACTGATGTTTTCATCAATATTAAAAAGTGTAATAACAAATAATTTATGAACTTATGAAGTTAACACTACGGATTGCCATAATTATTATTCACTATGAATTGTACTATTTGTTTTTGAAATGGAAATAACGTGGTTATTAGTGTATTAATAAATAAAATAATCTCTGTATTAGCCAATGGCGTTTGGCATTTTAATTATAATAATAATCGATGATAATTAAGTGTTTTATATAACGAATATATTTTAATGTCAAGTATTTCCTTCATTCTCATAATAGTTTTGCGTAATTTATTGACAGTTGAGTTCTATTAATACAAAAATCACGTGCTTCAGTACCTAACCTAACCTAACCTTACTAGTAACACGATTAACGCAATCGACCCTTAAGAGTGTTACAGTCATACGATAGCCCTTAAAATAACACATATCCGCGATTCTTCCAGGATTCATTAATCACTAAACCTTTTACCATTTAGGGAACCCTATTTCGGTGAAAACTAAATATCCTGCAGGTCATTATCCTTAAATGTTGACAGTTTGTTCATTTATCGGGAACATTATGTCCACCCAAATAGAGATTCCCTGCGGAAGGATCGGTATTGCCAGTAAGAGGATCGCGACCCCCTGTCGATATCAATTATTGTTATTATCCTATAGAATAAGGGCAACAAAAAACGGGAGGATAAAACGCGATCATGATTTTTAATAGACTAGTGGAGATATACAATAATAATAAGCTAGCGATTTCTGAAAGGAAGATCCCGAGGAAAATTTTGGAATCCGCCCTGGAGGCAGTCGCTGTACTCCCATAGAAGCCCAGACGCCCGGCTTGCGTAAGAAATTTGGAATCAAAACCTCTTCTGGCTTACTGATATTCAGCTCTTGTGGCTATTCCTCTTACGTCTGATGGGAACATTGTTGAAAGTGGTAGGTTGTTAGTTTATGCGGGGGCATGATTACTTAGATTTGGGGATTTTGATTCAAAATGTCTTACTTAAGCTGGGCTTCTGTGCTTCTATGGGAGTACCGCCACTGACTGGAGGATCGGACCTAGATAATCAAAAGAAACCTTGAGCCAGAAGTACTGATTAACCAGAAAACAGCGGTGAGATTCTGTAAGAACACCGAAAATTATGTCCAGATGGGTGGCGCACGAAAAATGACAAAGAAAAATATGGGCGAACTGCATGGAAGAGGACTGAGAGAAACTAGAAAGACCTGGAAAATGGAGAGGGATGGTCAGGAACAGGAGCCAGTTGACGACTATGGAGGAGGCGAAATCCTACGAAGAGAAGTGATAAAAGCATATTTTTGTAGGTGTTTGGTTTATAATCCGAAGTTCAGCTATTATGTATCTATTCATTGCATAAATCGTGAATGTTAATATCTATTCAAACGATTCTATAATAACATCTAGAAAATAAGACGAAAGAAGAGACCACCGAGAGAAGGTGGCGGTTCTACTGCCAACGTTTTTTCCTGCGCCGCTTTCCTCTCGGGCATGCTGATCCAGATAAGGAGGGGTGGGTTCACATTTACGCATTTCTTCAGACTTTTAGTGTATTCCTTGAGAACTCCGTCATCTTAGAGGGTATCCATTTTTATATTCCGGATGGTTTTCTTTGACACCGTCAGCACAGACTGTTTTATCTCCCAATATGCAGAACCAACCTGAACCAATCAAACGGCTGAACATGATCGCTTCGGAGATTGACATTTTTCATATTGATGAAACAATGCAAACAAAATAAAGTATTCAGCCTCATTAACGTCGTATTTGTTTATGTGTTACTCTGTCTATGCATTCTTCCAAATCGATATCTTAAATGTTTTTATGTTTGAAATGTATATTTGGATAAATAAAGAAATTTGAATTTGAATTTGAATTCGAAAATATTGTCGGAACGTGGTTGTATTTAAATCCGATAGATGTCGATGGGTAGATAGGATTATTTCCCCATATTCCTACATAACAAAGCCAATCAGAATTCTAACCTAATTGATTACCCAATTCTTCCATTTTTAGTCATATGCCAACATTTCCATTCGCGTTGCTTGGATACGCCATTTAGCCAAAAAAAAAACAGATCAACCTGCCATTTAGTTTTTTTTTCTGATTTCTAGCAAAAGGGGGATTAATTCAACAAAGGCATCATTAAAATATCGTTTTTTGGGGTGAAACATGACGAAATAAAAGCGAGTCGGGTAAAGCGGGGTTATGGAGATACACCCATACTAAACACTGTAAAATTAGACGGAAAAAATGTTTCTAATCTCTTTTGCAGGGGAGCATCTGTCACATTGAGTTAGCAACGTTTTGTGTCAGTCTCCCCTTTCCAGTGGAAACAATTCACCTCCGCCGTTCCACAAGCAGCCCCGGTCTCCCCTTTAATGAAATCAAACTTAGTGTCCCAATCAGTACCAATTTTACTCAAGACTATTGGAGCGGGGTTACCCGGAATCTATTGTTTTGATCAAATCCCCAGATGTGAAATTAAACTAAATTTAAAAATAGAACAAGCCTTGAAAGTAGTTGTACTCAATAGATGCCTTAAACATTTATACTGTTTGTAATGTCTGATGAGTTAAAAAAATGATTTAATTTTATTTATATTTATTAATTGCAACACCGATAATTTAGTATATATAATGAATATAATTTTTTTTTTTCATTTATATGTCAGACTGAATAGACGGAGATGGGCCAGTCACGTGCAGAGGATGCCGTCATCACGAACCTCAAAAAAATTGCTGGAGTGGCACCCAGGTGGTTGAAGACCAATTGGACGACCATGGCTGCAATGGGAGGATGAAGTTGGGAGAGATGGGGCGAAATTGTTACGAGTGTCGGATTGGAGGGTCGAAGCGGAGGACAGGAGGAGTTGGAGACGAAGAATACTGGAGGCTAAGGCTCGATATGGGCTGTAGGGCCATCGAAGAAGAAGAATTTAGTTAAAATCCACTAATTTTCGTGTCTTCGACCAACCGGTGACCAAAGACATACACACATTAGTGGATTTTAACTAGCTCTACATTTTAAAATGTTTTTTTTTTTTATTATTTTCATTATACGAGTATACAATGAACTTCTACCATAAAATTTCAAATAATATTTTTTTACCAACAATTTAAATAAAATGGTCTCTCTGGGGTGAATTTTTTACATTTCCCATCACTGTAAAGATATTACTGTCAAGACAACTTACAATCAAGACTTTTAAATATTTTTAATTATATTAAATCATTTAAAATTGTAGTATTTCGACGATTTTATACTGAATTTAATTTATTTTTAAAAAAAGCAAGTGAGCAATGTGAATGGAAAGAGAAACCGTGGGAGACCAAGGAAAGCATGACATGACCAAATTAATCAAATACTTAAAGGCGGCATTCAAAGTCGAAAAAATCGATGGGTGTGCATGTTACGAAGTATGAATGTAGATGAAGCTAGAGAGGTGTGTTATGACAGAGTAGTATGGTAGTCCAGCGTTTCTGCCTTCCTTGTAGGGGAAACGACGTGATGGTTAGTTTGTTAGTTATTAATCTATAATTTGTTTTCCGTATTACTTTTTTCGCACAAATACTCTGTATGTAATTAAATGTAAAAATTTTTTTTATTAATTTAACCTATTCAAGTATGTTATTTTAAAATTTAATAATTGTTAATATATAAATATGTAACAATAAATGTGTTACAACTTGTATGACACTGAGCACTCCATTGTGAATGTGTCAAATAAATAATTTTTAAAATATAAACAAATAAAATAGTCCGCGTAAATCATTTATTTCTATTATTGGTAAAAAAAATTCCCAGATATACATATGATAGCAAAAATGTAAGCAGATTATTGCATCATAAGTAAAATAAAAATAAAAATCTACCTTCATTATTATTTTATCTTCAAACATTAAGATCTTTTTGTAATTCACTTCAAGGTGTACATACGAGTACCTACCTACTTAATTTAATATACCGATCTCCAAATATTAAAACATGTGTTCGAAATTCTAAACTGCATTTTTTCAATTATGACTTCTGCAATAAAATCGTTTAGTATTCAATCGATCGATAACAGATGGCGTTGTGTTACATCAGTCAAAATATTACCGATAACCATTAAGGATAATCAGTGATCCATTACTTCTTGCTTGACAAATGATTTTAAATCAGCAAACTCAAAATACGCCTGATTGCTTTCTTTCAATAACAAATCATCAATACACAGATTTTCAAAACAAATTTATTTCTTTATTATATTATTTTCATAGTTTATTGACTACCGAACACACCCATGGAGATCATTACCCATTATTCTCCTATCGTAAATACTCCAAGATCGTAATTTTAAGAATTGTCTATTGTCAACTTTGACAGGTACGTTTTTGAATTCGGAACGGTGTAATGCGCGCGCGGTCCGCCATTGAATAAAAAATGGCGTCAGATACAAGCCAAACAGAGCTCTCACGATCAATTCAAGATCAAGAAGCGTGCTTAATTGCGACACATTCGTACACTCACAAAAAGATTTTAAAATCAAATAAATAAATCCCTCAAATATAAAGGGTTGATTTAATTCTGCGGATGTAGCCATGTATTGTATTTTTTTTATTTCAATTTTTAAATCGCCGACCCCTCTTGTAACCGATGTCCAAATGTATATTTTTTTTTCATTGAAATTCAACGCGGTGTATTTCGACTCCCCTCAAAAATTTCATACCCTATTTTATTGACAGTGCGTAGGTACCTACCTCCGCATCCTATTCCTAAAAATCATACGTGTGTATCTATCCTACACGTCGCGTCGTATAGATGAGTAAGTACTGTATAAATTATAATTGAATATATACTATATAATTGAAATAAAATAGAAAACGAATATGGAACGTCAATTTTTACCAGTTATATTAATGACAAAAATTCAAGCATACTACTATTGACATTTCCATTATACTGTCTTATTTCATTATTATACTTATATATTGGAATAATTTAACCCTCTCTATATAAGGCGCGCGTTATTTTCGCCTGTAACCACACACGTGTGTTTTATATATATGATTTTTTGCGAACGCTATTTAACATTTTGTTTATTTATTACGTTTTTATAATAATATAATTTAACTTCCTTCGTATATACGTATAGAAGGTGTCATTCATAGTTAATATTTTGATGGGTCAAAATATTAAAAACCTAATGATTTCCAAAACTATTGTAGAATATCAACCCCTCTTCAATCCATTAAATGTTGCCACACTCGTGGTTCCAAAATAGAATTAAAATAAGATAATGCGAAATCTGTACACCTCAAATCAAGTACGAATTCAAATAATGCATTTTGAAAGGGTTCATATAGGTACCTACTCTTGCCTACCGAAAATTTATTTAGCGTAAAGGGATGAGGTTACAAATGTAGTTACAAAAGGGTTAAATATATTCGAAACATGCAAGCAAAATTGATCTCTCTTTTATATTATCTAAAAGCACATTTTTATATAATTTATAACTAACTTACGATATTTTATACGTTGATGAGAAACTACTGATGTGCACTCTATCGAGAAAATTTGCAACTAATCAGGCGAATTCAAATTTTCTAGTTTCCATTATTATACTTGGCATTTTATGGCGCCATTTTAAAATGGGCGTTATTTTTTTTTTTGTATGGCAACAATTTTGATATTTGAATTTAGAATGCCGAGCGGCCAAATTGCAATGACACTCGTCCATTTGGCGGGGGACTTGTTCCAATTTTAAAATATTGATGACAGATAATTTCTAGTCGATAAAGCAAGCTCTACTGCCATATTGAGAAAGGGAAAATATTGGTATACGCAACACGAGACAAATTATTTTCTTTTGTAATGTCACTTCTCTGCTACATGTCATTTGTTATAGAAGTTGTAGCGAGTCTTTAAAACGTTGAAGTATTTGGTTTCTATTTTAAATATATTACAATTAAATTGTTTTATACCATTTGTGAACAATAATAAACTTCGAATACTGTATTTGATACACTTTAATTTACCCATCATGACCAATATTCTGCTCACATAACTCGTGTATATATAATAAAAATTGTTGTGTTTGATTTTTCGCTACATTTGATAATCCCTTAGACAGGCGAAACATGACATTCGCATAAAATATAATAAAACATCTGAAAAACAGACGTTTTCATTCGTTTTATTTATTAATTATTATTACAAAGCCAATGCCATTTACCCAGAACTTATCTTTATATAAATAATTCCTCTGTACAAGTGTATGTAGTTGAACTCCTCCTAAACGTCTAGACCAAGTTTGATGAAAATTTTTGTCTGTTGTTTAGTGGGTCCCTGGATGGTTTAGATTCACAATTGGACCCGATGTCAAATTTCATATAGTGTATTGTTTATCGAAAATTCGAATATCGAAAAAATGTTTGCTGAACCAGCTAATAGCAAGCAAGCCAACGTTCGGGCAGGTTTGTTTTGTCGGATCCGCTAGTTAATAATTTTTTTTTTAACATTCTTTCCATGCATCAATCTCGGTTTATAAAACACTAAAGGATTTTCATCACGTATTTGTAATTTTTGCAAATTATTAAGATTTTTTTTTTTCATACTTAAAATAACTTTTTTTTTCGTTTTAGCATATTTTTTTATTAAAACGGATTAAAATATGCAAATATTGATTGTTGGCAGCCATTATTGTGTATGACGTCATGTCTCTCTTGTTTCCAAAAAAAAATTACACTCACCTTCTGTCATGATTTTTTTTTTAATAATCGAACGTAATGATGTCACAAACGACCAACCAATCAGACTCGTTTATATTTTTCGATTTATTTTAAAACCCATGATTTATGAAAACACGAATTTAAGTATTTTAAAAACGTTTTTTAAATATTGAAAAGACCCTATTATTTTCGTCCTTAAAAAACTAGTTTTCGCGCATTTTTTATTTGTTTTTAAATATTAGGTTATATATTCATGACACATTTCTAACTATAAGAAACAGTCAAAAAGAAATAAAGTTTCTTGTTTATAAATTAAATTTTCAATTCCGACTGAACAAATATTGGTTCCATTATTTGAAGGGCGTCTTCTATATTCAAATATTGGTAAAGATTTTCGCTGATAGAGCGCGAAATTGGAAATAATACGTGTGCAGAGCGTATTATCGGAAGTAAAAAATAATTACAGATCTCAGCGTAAGATGGCGCCTTATCCGGTGATATAAGCCGCCTTATTTACGGGGATTTAACTGCAACTCCCGAAGGACGTACCTACGTACTTATTTGGAGTAAACCTGACTATCCAAGGGGAAAATAGGGATGTTCTGTTTCTTTTCATTTTTTTTTCTTTTTAAGAGAATATTCGAATAAAAAGAAACGTAAAACAAAATACTATACACATCATATGCTTACGTATTTTGTTAACATATTTTTGGTTAGTTTATAATATCGATAAAAAATATATAATGAAATGATCATTAAAGTGGTTTGGACACATGGAAAGAATAAATTAAGAATGAATGATAAATAATATATGTGTAAACCACGTTAACAGAACTACAATAAAAATAGAGGAAGACTGAAGAAATCGTGGCACGATCAAATAAATCAAATATTAAATGTCCGCTACGTGAGGGATCACAGAATGAGTGCGTGCATTAACACGATATATGATTGTTGAGGAATCATGAGAATTATATCAGGAAAGAACAGTATGACGGTTCACTCGCTACCCCTTCGGAAAGACGGTTATTTAGGTATTTAGTTTTGGTTTATTTCAGATCTAAGTGAAAATAATAGGGTTTTGATACTAAGTAATACACTAACTAACTAACTAACCATCACGCCGTCTCACCGAAAGGGTAGGCAGAAAGAATGGACTGCCACAATTTAACCGATGCGGCACTCCATTCTTCTCTTTTCGCCCCCTCATAAGTAATACACAATTTTTAATATTTACAATGTTATTGATGATATGGGTTTATCCAAATTTAAAATTATTTATAAATATTTTTTAAATGTTATAGATAATAAAAAATAATAAACTTTATATAAACGAAATAATTTTTCTTTTACTTTGTAAAATCAATAGTTACAAATGACGTTATGTGAAATTCTAACAAATATAAAAAATATATATAGTCCATTGTTTTGGCCGAAACACTATGATACTTAAACATTATAAACTGTTAAATTAAAAACTTTGTTTTATGTATCACAATTGTATTTTTATTTTACGCTACAGCTATTTCGTCAACCTATTCGTATGTTGACATCATCAGGTGTTAAGAAAAATTAACACCTGATGATGTCAACATAGGATGACGAAACAGCTGTCGCATAAAATAAAAATGCAATTGTGATACATAAAACCAAATCTTTTTAATTTAACAGTTTAAATAAAAAATATATGTTTAACTCTTGTTTACTATATACGTGTTCACATTTTAAATGTTTTTAAATTCGTTACTTCCGATTTATTAAAAATTTATATATTTAAAAAATCGGGTACATTCTTAAAAGGCTCTGAAATGTCGCATCCCTGGGGAGAACCTTTGACGTAGAATCTTTTCATATTGAGTCCCGGACTGTTTCCTGTTAAAAACGGAACAGGAAGATGAATGTAAACTCCGAGCGACTTGATCAGGAGTGGCGGGTCCTTTGATCTGCGACACAATGCGAGTTATGGCGGGAAAATTCTAATGAACCGGATACGAGATGAAAAATACCCGCCCCATCTGGCGGAGAGGGATGCTCACTTTGCGAAAAAATAATGGTTTACCTTTACCCCATTCTGCTCTCGTGGTTTCATTTCAAATGCGAATCATATTCATGTGTTTTTGACGGAAACTCTAAATACTCTAATGTATGTATAATATAAGAAATATTATCAATTATTATGATTTTTTTAATACTAGAAATTCTGCCTTTTCGTAATTCATCTAACTAACTTACTAACCATCACGCCCTCTCGAAAAGGTACGCAGAAAAAATGGACTGCAAACTTTAACCGATGCGGCACTCCATTCTCCGCTTTTCGCCCCCGCGAGAGACGTGGTGTGGTGGGTTGCGAGCCTCATCGCCACCAATAGGCATCTCCCGCGCATACTTCGATCGTCCAACATCCACAAAATAAATCTAAAACAAATAATAATAAATACGATGATATAAAATAAAATAATAAAATAAAAATAATTTAACACATAATGTTCTTTTAATAACTTATCGGGTTCCTATAATTCTTTCTAACAAAAAAATATACGTTATAATATTAAACAATAAAAATAATTGAATAGTGTATTAAAAATATATCTCCAGTAAAAATCCACTGATGTTATTGTCTTTGACCGGTTTCGGCAGCTCGCTACTATCTTCTGGTGATTTCGGGTTTACCAATTAACTAACTTGAAGATTGCAGCAGCTGCCGAAACCGGTCGAAGAATGATCACGGCAATTAAGTAGCTAAACACAAAAATCACTGCTAGTGTCAGAGTAAATAGGGATCTCAAAGCCTAGTTTGATATAAATAAAGGTGTCAAACAGGGCTGCGTAATGTCCCCGTGGTTATTTAATATATATATGAACAAGTGTATGAAAGAGCTGAAAGGGTTGGATGTAGGTGCCAAAATAAGCGGAGTGTCAGTAAGCTGTCTGTAAGCGGGTGATGCTGTCCTACTTGCAGACAACGAGCATGAACTAGTCCTGGTGACTAATATTTATGAGGTATGCATGCGAAATGATCAGATGATGAATGTGAATAAAGTAATGACTAAATTGCTTCATATTGATTTTTTTGTAGTAGTTCCTAACTAAATACAATTACATTATTTGAAGAAACAGTTATTTGATTAGTATGAATTCATGATATACACACAATTTTAAAAACTTGTAATAAATCATACGATTTTTTGTTATATACAGCAAATCGTTTGAACATAGTTGCTGCAATTTGATTTAAGCTATTATATTGATTCTCATGACATGTGATAGGTAGCTAATCTATCGCCATTTTATTGTCACGTGAATTATACACCCGACCAAAGACAGTGTGACAATCACACTGCCATTCCCTGTGATCGAACCCGGAACCTTCGGTATGGTAGTCATAGCTCATACCACTTTGCCACGAAGGTCGTCATGTTGTTGAGACTAAGAGATCTAGTTAATTCTGCTATGCACACATCGTCTTTAAAAATGAGTACTTACCTTTGTAATATTATCAATTTTCTAAAAACCGAAATGCTATTCATTGAACCCCTCATTCTACGGAACAGTTCCGAGATGTGATTACATTTGATTACCTCACAAATTCACAATATCAATTTAGGTAATAAACTCCCTTAAAATATTTCTGCAATATTATTTTATGAGCACAATGAGCGGTTCTGTATACGGGATTAAATTTTCAATCGGAAAAATTGAATACAGGAAAAAACGGAGATATGAAACAATGACTTCAAAAAACACTTTGATGTGGGAAAGAACATTATCTCTAGGGGTGCCCACATTGGTATGAGTAATGATTACTCAAGAAGAAAGCATATCGTTTGTAAATGTAAGTAAATAGACAAATAATATTGCTCGGGCTTACCCAAGTACACATGATTACGTAAGTACAAGTACATTCACTATAAAATTATTAATTTATACTATTGTAATGTATTATGTATTATAGTATATATCCTATGGGCTTTTCTTAAACAGTTTCAAAATTATCCCTATTTTACACTATTTACAATACTGTGGGGAATGCCTTTACGTAAAAACATTTTAAAAAATGTCATGTGTACAATGATGTTTTGGACATATAAAACGAACGGACGAGAGAAGAATGGTTAAAAGGTTGTATACAAGCAGTGTAAGTGGAAAGAGAAGCCGTGGAAGACCAAGGAAATCATGGCATAACCAAATTAATCAAATACTAAATGGCGGGCACATTCGAAGTTGAAAAAATCGTATGAATGTAGAGGAATATTGTGAAGTATATCAGGACAGAGCAATATAGCGGTCCATCATCTCTGCCTACCCTTCCGGGGAAACGGCGAGATGATTAGCTAATTATGTGTATAATAATTTTAGAAATACTTGGTGAGAGAAAATAAGGAAAGAATTTGCTGTTTTTGCATTTAATGTTTTTGATTGAAATTTCGTGTGCACATATTCATTGTAAATAATAAGTATTAAATAATACATATAAATTATTTTATTATTTTGGGTGCTCGCTGACATTACTGGAAGCTGCTGACCCGCCGAAACCTATACAATAATAAAACTAAACACTTATAAAAAAATGCCTCTGCCTACCTCTCCGGAAACGATTTGTTGGTTAGTTAGATAATTAAAAAAACATTATTTTGAATCTGTTATTGCTTAATAATGAATACGAATATTGTTTCATTGGTAGTTTAGTGTTCAAGTTAAACCCTAAAATTGATTTTATTTGTATGTTTGCATAAACTTTTTTTTTAATACCTGACATATAACTGAAAATTTTTCTCCCGCGATTTTCTTATTGCGATTCCAAGTCAAATTGTATCAGTCCAAAAAACGTATTAATTTTCATAGAAAGAAGATTGATGATTCGCGAGAGAGTCACGAAACCGTAGACATTTAATCTGATTCAGCAAGATTGCATCGAATAACACGTCGTGTTGCAAAAAACGATAAATTAGAGTGTATCTTTCCATTTTTCTTGGCCACCTAGCGGCTGTCTCGGAAATGACAAATGATGAGGTGGGAAATGTCACTCTGGCGGCGGCGACCGAAAGCTCAATAACGATTTATCATTCGCGCCCAATAAATATTATTATTTACAGAAAAATCCAATTAGATTATTATTTATGTATATATTGATTGGGAGTAACTTATTTTTTCCGAATAATATTTTTACAATAAAACTTTCGAGACAGGAACTTAATATTTAAATGAGAATTTTAAACACAACATAGTTTGTACTGTTTCGAAATTAGTAACACCAATTTAATTCAATCTCCGGTCTGAACCCGTATAAATAATTATGATTAATGAGTATCTTTTAATGTATGTAACGCCACAAAAAATATGTTTTGATATAAAATATTTACTTCTAAATGTTCACACCCTCATCATTATAAAACAGTAAAAAAAACAATAAACGAATTAACATATTTTTTAATGTAATTAATCAATAGATGGCAGTCCAGCGTGACATTCCAACGGGCGTACATGCAAAATGCACAATAGCGCCACGTGACCGAAATAAGTACCAAAATGCTTAAAAAAAATGTAGTTGGGACGCAAACCATAGCTACTTTTGCGGGGGAGAATGGGACGCGTGTTGATATTATGCGGGCAAATGCCCACAGTGAAGTTGCAAGATTCGTAGATAGAAAATAAAATAAAATATTCCCGATACTTTATTGGGATGGCAACTAGAAGAATAGCAAGGGGGGTTCGAAATTAGATGAAATGTCGTATGTCCTTAATTTTATGATGTGTCTTGAGACCTTTTGGCAAAGTGAGATGTTTTATAAAGATCTTATCAAAGAGATTGCATTATCCACGAGAGCGGCGTGAAGAGGTCTTCACGGCCATACTTGGGGCGATTGGTGAAATTCTAACAATGATTTTCTTGTTACATAAACCGAAAAAAGGGTGACACAAGATTAATACATGTGGTAAATAATGTGCTTCGAAATATGCTTCGATCGGATCGGCTAACAGTGAATTGGTTTAAAGTTTAAAAGGTTGAAACAATAAATGATTATTACTTATACCATTGTAATTTGTATATTTAAGCAGCATATTCACAACGGATGGCCGAACGGAGAGTGGCGTTGAAAGAAGAATAATTGGTAATAATAAAACTAATTAAAAAATAATAATAAAATACATAAATGTATATTTAGATAAATTCCAATAATGTTTCTGTTCTGGTTTCGGCAGCTCGCTGCCATCTTCTAGGACATTCACCAGATGTTCTTCAAAAGATGGCAGCAAACTGACGAAACCGGACGAAGACACAAACATTAGCGGATTTTAACTAAATATATTTAAAAAATATATACGAGTATATCCTTTTTTTTTCATTATTTCCAATGAAATTTCAAATAACAAAATGATTTTTCAAGTAAAGTGGGTGCAGTTAACCAAGTGAATTGAGCTGTTAGAATAGTTATTGAAAACAAACAACAAAAATCGTAAGAAATACATTCCAAGAGCGCTCTACGTCTGGGAAGATTTTCAGAAAAAAAATAGATTTAATATAATAATTTTTATAAACTTAAGGAATTAATAACATTTGATATTGGCTAATGGCTTTAAATATGTACAGTTTCTTTGCAAAAAATGGATAGATTAAGTGTAAAAAATTACCACAAAAAACTTTAATTTATTAAATCTTTTCAAAACATAGAATATTTACCTAATAAGCTCTTGTTGATGTTCTGTCCCTAGTACTATATCTAATTTTTATTTGCACATGTTACATAATTAAGTTCTTGTATTTTGTTTAAAGTATATTTGGTTAGTATATATGGTTCTCCCGATGATGAAGGTGTAAAGCATTCGAAACGTGTCGATAAAAATAATCCCAAAAGTAGAGAAGGTATTAAAATTCACATAAAATTCGTTATATTTAAGAAATCTTCCAAAAACTAAATATGGATAAGTGTTGTTTAACCCCACTCACATTTTTCCGGAATAAATATTATTTTCGATAATTAATACGAATGAAAACGTCAGTTTTCTAGAAGATTCATTATATTTTATGGGAATGACATGTTTCGCCCTTCTAAGGCATTATCGAATGTTACAATAGAACACCTTAGAAGGACGAAACATGTCATTCCCATCAAATATAATAAAACTTCTAGAAAACTGACGTTTTCATTCGTATCATTTTTTTATATGGAGTTTTACATCATTATTCAAGAAACAATCAATTATTTCCGATGTTTTTATGAATATTTCTAGACACAATCAACTTGTTTTTAATAAGTGTTATTATTATTAATGACATCTTATCATACATGTAGTATCCAAATAAGTTAATTAAACCTATGTGTATATTCATTTGAAATACAAGTACCTAACTTCGCTCATGGAGTCTGAAATCAATGGAGTTTCTGCTCTACAGAACGGAATACAAAATACACTCCCCTTCGACAAATTGTATAAAGCAGTAAGGTGAAAAAATAAAATATTTGAAAGAGTTTTCTAAATCTGCTTTGACCGCTGCCCGAATTGAATATTAATAGAAAACCACAAGTGGCAATATCCCCAATTTCCTGAAATTTCCGTAAACCGTAGAGGGTGACGAAGATTTGAATTTATTACACTGGACACAGGCCAACCCCTTGAACCCCGCAAAGGGTGCGAAATTTGGGGAGGATTCCTCTTTAAGCATTTATGATCTTCACAGTTTTGGTAATCGCAGGGGTAAGACGCTGAGTGAATGTACAAATAAGCTAATAATCAGGTAACTACATACCTACTTATTGTTTCTTGAGCAATTGTGTATAACTCCACATTAAATATTTAATGTTTTTTAGAAATTTTATAGAAATGATATGTTAACAATGCCACATTGCCACAAAATAGATATATATTAAATAAATCAATATAATGTTATTATCAAGTAACAACAATAAAAAAGTTCTTACCTAGGATTCCTATTAATGCTTGATTCAAATATATAATATGTATCCTTATTGCTGGGAACCAAAAGTATACTCGTCTTCATTACGGAGGTTGTAGACCCGCCGCGCGATCCCGCATTATCGTAGCAACTCCCGGTGCCGTCGGCACGGTATCGCCGAGGGGTACGACTAGAGCAAGCGCTTTTCTACACATTAGACTTACTTACTTAAGTAAGTAACTACACATTAGAGTCTCAAGTCTCAAAGAGTCTTTAACAAGACCTGACTTCTCTCATTACTTCGTTCCTTCGACTACTCTTCGCGCCTATCGCTTCCTTCTTTGCCAGTCAATCGAGCATTCATTACGCTAACCCTGGACTGCGATTTCTACACTGAGAAGGCATATTCTACCCGAGGGATCATCACTACCTTCCCATCGCATCGGAGACAAGAAGCTATCGGCCCTCAAATAAATGTTTTTTGTCACGGGTTTGTAACCTTTCTCGTACAACATATTATACTCGTATGTTATAATATTAAATAGATTTTTAATTTCGTAATATTTTAAGAAATACACATTTAAATTTATTTCTTATTGATTGTCAAACAGCGATTGTATAAAATATTCACACACCGAGATACAATTTTAAAAAATGACAATGTTGAGAAGGAAAATTACGTAAACACCAAAAAATCATACAATATCTTTGCATTGTATAATAATATTACAACCGTTGCACCATATTAAAAACTCGAATATTTATTTATAATACATACTATAAAAACTTCCATACCTTCATGATATTTCGTTGTACTAGAAGTCATCTCTATTTAATGTCAATATTTTGTATATTGAAGAGATTAGATAACCATAGATAATTTATTATAGATAACCATTTATACGTATGTTTCAAATACACATATGAGAAGAGACTGGAGTGCAAATGAAAGTGTTATGAACAAAATTATGTGCTTACACATGGAAAAAATGAATGAGGAAAGTAAAGATAGATAATGTATATGTTAACAATGAAAACGGAAAAAGAAACAGGGAACTACCGAGGAAACGTGGCACGATCAATTAATCAAATAATATTAAATGTCGGCCACATGAGGAGTCGGAGAAATCAATGTGCGCGCATGACTCAAATGCCCTGTGACGTAAAACGACACACAATCGGGCAAACTTTGGTATAGTAAAGAAAGAAGAGAAATCAAGCCCCTTTTTGGGCCTGTCCTACAAAATTAACTCGCCATTGACAACAAGAAGATAATGAATTCGTTAAGGTTGTGAATGTAACATCCGAATTATGGTATGTGCGACACCTTGTACAAAATATTGGTAGAGCTACTTTTATTTATATCCGTATGAGAAATTATAGGGTACATAGTTATAATATAAATCACACTGCATTTAACTCTTTATCCGCTATGGCTGACTTTAGTCAGATTAATAAGTGTTTGATTATTGATTATTTAACATTTTCGTTTATTGATTCTTCATTAGAAGATACTGATGTTATCAATTATTGTAATACACGTGACATTTTATTCAAAATGTGTCTATGAATAATGCACCGCATAATGACAGATAGAGTAACGTTTGCTTAGTCTAAGGGTTCAATCTTACCTTGCAATTCCCTTTCCATCTTCAGTTCCATTAAAACTTGTTCCAGCGGTGGAGTTTGTGTGGATTTGTTTATCCACGATCTTCTATTCCTCTTATTTCTTCCAAACCCCACACTATCACTCAAGAATTCATCAGGAAACACTTCGGAGCGCGATCTAGGCCTTGTTTTAGCCAATTCGAATCTCGAACCACTCAAATTTAAATCTTCCATTGAAAGGCATAGTTCGGAGTTGCTTGTAAAATCACGATCTAGTTCGCTTTCAGAATCGTTAAACATCTCGTTATCAGATTCAACAATCACTCCAGAATCAAAATTGCATTTACCCCTTTTGATTCTGTTGCGAAGTTTTTCCCTTCCGAATACACTAACGGAACGATTTTGACACTGGCTTTCAGATTCAGAGGAGCTTCGGCGGTCTGGAATTCTGTTGTTAAATTCTTTCCTATCTAATGAACTCGATGGGTATTGCCCGTCGGAATATTCCGTGTCACTATACCGACGGCAGCGACTTTCGCCACTCGTACGCTTATTTCTATACATTTTATAAGTAAACTAAAAAAAAATATTAAAACTTATTGCTGTCGCTTCGGAATAACCTTATAATTGTGATTGAATTAGTAATTTTATGTGTATAACGTAATCACGGACGATTTCAGTTGCTTTCCCGGCAGCCATTTCCGAAACTGAAGATTTTTTTGTTTCATTTAAAAATTGCAACAATAATATGTAGTAGAGATTAGTGCATTTGGACAAAAGTCACCATGTGAATACTAATTTCTCAAATAAACTACCTACCTTACCTACAGCCAGTGCCGGATTAAACCAACGCGGGTCTGTAGCAAATGTTACCAAGAGGCCCTGGGTTTTGTATGATAATAACTTTTGCATAATTTAAAACACTGTACAATCCACATTCTTCAAAGAACGTAGATTATACAGTATTTTAAATTATTCCAAATTAACAAAGGAATTCCACAGTTCCACACACTAACTAATTATCTAACAATATTCTGTCAATCTTCTCCCAAATGGAGTAGGCACAAAGAATGGACCGGCACACTGCTTGATTCCTCAACATTAATAAATACATCGTCTTGCCAGTCATGACGTACGGAGCCGAGACGTGGACACTGACAAAAGGTCTAATCTACAGATTCAAGGTCGCCCAACGCGCCATGGAAAGAGCGATGCTTGGAATAACCTTGAGGGACAGATTTAGAAACGAATTTATTCGTCAACAAATAAAAGTAACTGAGGTGGCTTTGAGGATGGGCGGGCTGAAGTGGCGATGGGCTGGCCATATCTGTCGGAGAACCGATGGCCGATGAGGGAAACGGGTTCTGGAGTGGAGACCGCGTACAGGATTCCGCAGAGTTGAACGTCCCCCTGCCCGATGGACCGACGATCCGAAGAGAATTGCTGGACATGGATGGGTGGGAGCGGCAATGGATAGGGGGCGGTGGCGTGCTTTGGGAGAGGCCTACATTCAGCAGTGGATGACAGACGGCTGATGATGATGAAAAAATACATCGCATCTGTGCTCTAATGAAAAAATGAAAACTAAGAATTTATCAGAAAATCTGTCTTATGCTGAAAAAGTAAGATCTGGAAAAAATAACCGAAACATTGCAAGTTGAGTATTTCTTGCTTTGGGCCCTGGGTATCCAGAAACGCGGGGCCCGTAGCACTTACTACTTCTGCTAAATGGCTAATCCGGCACTGCCTACAGCCGTAGATTCCAGTAATGTACATTATATATTTACTTTCAGCTGCATGTCATCGATCAACATTTAAAACACGTTTTTAATTATATAAATAATTAACTGAATTAGTAAGAAGATTTTTTTTTAATAATTAAATAGTAAGGAGGCAACAAGTTATTTTTTGTGAGGCTTACAGCCTGTTTAAAACACATACAACTGGTGATATCCATAAAAATGTTAATGGTTTAAAAATAACTCATTAAAATATATATTTTTTTTAAATTTATCTTAATAGAGACATCATTAGTGTCGAAACCAGTTAATAAGATTGTGAATATTTGAAGTAACGTCTCTGCTTGTAACTTGAATAAAACTGGTATATACTCGTAATATATGCAAGACTATTTGTTGTGTAAACTTTGAACAAATTCATCCACAAGGAAATGATACCGCAATATTTTGTGTATCTTTATGTAGTAATATTTTATTGCTTTCTTTGCTTAAGTGAATTTCCGCAAATCGCCGATTTGATCTAAAATAATAAAATTAATATATTTTTATTAAATTTGTAAAAAAATAACACGAAAAAAAACTGACAGCGGTGGGATTCGAACCCACGCCCTTTCGGACTGGTGCCTAAAACCAGCGCCTTAGACCGCTCGGCCACGCTGCCGTCGAGGACGGCGATCTCTATAACAGTACAAATATGTAAAATCTAAATATACCTATTTTTTCTCGTTCATTATTTTATACGGTTGCTGCTTATCATAATAAAAAAAATTGTCGAACGTAATACTTTTCTAAAATATCTAAAAAAAAGTTTTTAGATGAAAAAACATTCTACTATCGCATTACATTTGATATTACGCAGTTACTACAACATAAAAAATATGGCAAGTTGAACGCGTTTACTCAATTAGTCACCATCTCTTCGCATTGTCTTCAAAACAAATTGACATGTCAATGTACTTAGCAAAGTTCACAACCATGAGGCGAGATAAAGTATTGCGTCTCCGCTAGAATGCTCATGAGTTTATCATGCCTGTAATTGGGTAGATTAGTGCCACAAGATGCCACCTGACTTGGCTCAACTAGATTGCCCCACATTTATCTTCATTCCGGTAATGTTTCAGAGTTTTTCTTGCAATTTATATTGACAGAAACCATAGACAAACGTTGAGTTGACTCTGACTGTTGCACATTGCACTGTATGACGAAATAAATGGTTCCTACTTATTCAAAGAGAGTGATTCTAAATTATGTAATGTTTTTTTTTTAATATCGAAAATGTTGTTTCGTTTTTCTACTCAAATTTTTATTATGCAATTATATACTATTAATGCAATAATTTTAACCCAAAATCATTTTGTTTTTGGGAAGACGTAGATTAGCTAGAATAGTTATTATATAATATTTAATAACAGATGCATATCACGCATTACTAGGACATTATAAAATTTGAGAATGACATTTGATATTGCCTTACCGGGACAAAAATGTATATATAATATATTATATGTAACAATAAACAAATGATTTATTAAAATACATTCAATAAACGTAGGGTTTATAAATAATTAATAAGAATGAATGTTTTCTGTGTTATATAAATACTCATAAGCATTACCACATTTCTTATACAAATTAATATTTCTTATTTTATTATCATATTATTGCTTGAGAATTAATACTACAAATCTCGATAAAAAAAATATTTCATCATATATAATCAAATATTTAATTAGATGATATCCTTGCAAGGCGAATCGTGTCACTCCCCTAAAATACATAAAATTTTCTAGAAGACGGCCGTTTCCAACAATATTAAATCACAACAAATATCCTGGGTAATGTTTTAAGTTTAATATGCTTTGTCTTGCTAGATTTAAGCGTATTTTTTGCATTTAAAATACAAAACACGCAAATGCTTTTCATAAAAAAAAAATTATAAAACAGTTTCCGGTTCATTATAGTTCACAATTCGATATATCTCTAAAGATCCGAAATGTCAACCTTAAAAATCCAAATTATATCTAATAAATACTAACAAACTAACTAACCATCACGCCGTTTCCCCGAAAGGGGTAGGCGGAGAAGATGGACCGCATCACAGTTCTATCCTGACATACATAACTCTCACACTTCTTCTACATTCACCCATCGAAACATCCACGCTCGTCGATTGTTCCTACTTAGTACCTTATTGATTAATTTGATCATGCCATGTCTTCATTGGCCTTCCCCGACTTATTTTTCCATTCACACTACTTGCATATATATTTTTAACCATTTTTCCCTCATCCATTCGTTCCATATGTCCAAACCATCAGAGTGACACTTTTTTTAATTTTATTTAGGATGCATTCATCCGCCTTACATTCCGTTCTTACTTCATCATTAGATATTCTATCATAAATTGTTTTTCCGCACATTATTCTAAGTTACATCTTTCTTTTGACAACTCCAAGCTTCATTTCCATATAGAACGGTTCTAGAATCCCATTGTATACTGCCATCGTTGTTTTAACTCATCCAAAATATTACTCACTGTACTCATTCACAAATGTTTTACTCATCCAAAATTAGAAATGACTGGTTTTATTTTATAATTAACTTATTAATTATAAAATAATTATTTATGTAATAATTAATCTTCCATTTTTTGGTTCCTTCTTCTGCCAACTCCAAGATTCATGTCCATAAATATTTGATATACCTTTCATCTCTTAATAATCCCTTTAAGCATTATATTATAAGCTCATTGTATTTTTCTATCCTTTTTTCTGTATCTATTTTTTTCGTTGCGTCTGCTAACCTCAAAGGGAATTCAAAACAATACAATTACAAAAGAGACTGCTAACTTTCATCTTAGTCGGTTCCGCGCCAAGAAAGTCGGGGTTCTGATTAATATTTCAGTATTCAATTAAGTCCATTTATCCTTAATGGAAATGCGAAGAACCTCACCACGGAGTGTTCAGTGAAAAAGAAACTAAGTGTCTCTAACAGAACTTAATGCAACTCTTTACCAATTTGTCGCTTGGTTAAACATCGCAAGATACCTGCACCCCTTATCTCTTACCTTTGATGAGCTACATTCTAAATTAGCCGCTATTTCAGTGAATATATTCAAGATGATTTATTTATGTAGGTACTGAATTTTGATAAGATAAAATATTTAAAAATACACGGTGTGTATACACTTATATTGTGCCTTTTAAATCAGCAGTTCTCAATATATACCCAATAAATTCCATTGAAATATTATATATACTGTCAATGATTCATCATCATCATCAAATCAAATCAAATCAAATCAGTTTATTAACTCAATAGACATTACAAACAGGAAAATGTTTAAGGCATCTATTAAGTACAGGTAAAATATTATAAAAAAAACAACAAAGTACCAGGAACGCATTAGAGATGGTTCGACATTAGGAAGACAAGATACTTTCTAAAGTCAATTATCATCATCAGCTTACAACGTTACTTCCGATATTCCGATCCGATATTCTCTGATGGTGGAGCGAGTGCAGAAAAAAATTCTGCGCTTTCTTTACTTTATTTGTGGCTCTTTCCAAATGAATTATTGCTAGGTATGCTTAGCTACCAATCATTGGAGAGAAGGAGGAATATCCACTTAGGAGTTCACTTCTTTCAGCTGATTGGCGGCCGTATACAAAACTCGGATGTCCTGAGTGATGTAGGTCTATTTGTCCCTGATAATTACCTTCGTCAAAGACAGCACAGATTGTTTTATTTGCCGCGCTGCAGAACCAACCAGCCAATGGTTGTGCTTGTGGGTAGGCTGCAGAACCAACCAGCCAATGGTTGTGCTTGTGGGTAGGGCAATCTTATTGCTTAATCGGGTCGCCTCGGAGGTCGACATATTTCGTGATAGTGTGAGCTGCCTCAGGGATGCATTATCAATGTTATGATTCTTTCTAATTCTTAATCTCAATGTTTTTTATGCTTCTCTTATAAATTGCAAATTCTTGAAAATGAATGTTATTACATGTTAACATTTTCTTCTTCTTCTTCTTCTACTTTATTTAGGACTGTGTCCTGTTATTTCTCGGAGCCTGTTCCTGGGATGCAGATGTCCAACTGTCTCGCCATCTTTTAGGTGGTCTTCCTGCAGGTTGATTTCCTGTTGGAACTTTATTTGCGGCTATATTTATCACTCTTTTAGAACTTACTCTTTCCACATGATCTCTCCAGTAGTGTCTTCTCAGTCTTCCCCATCGCACGACATCTTCTACATTGGAGTGTCGTTCCCGCAATGGATCGGAGAGTCCTCATTTCTGGGGTTCTTAGGAAACTTTTTGTTCTGATGGTGTCAGCTCTCGTTTCTATTCCATATGTCATTATAGGACGTACGCATGTCTTGTAGATTCGAATTTTCCTCTTCTTTAGCATATTTTTATTTTTCCAAACAGCATTCGTTAAGCAACCAGCCACAATGTTAACATATTATATAATAAAAAGTACCTAATACCTTCTTCTTCTCTGGTTTCAATCCTGGGATTGGTTTGCAGCAATTTCCTCCATTATTCTCTTCCATTTTTCCCTGTCTTGTGCGGTTCTTTTGAAATCTGCATATGATGAGCAGCGTACGTCCACCAACAGGTCCTCCAGGTACTCTCGGCGTGGGCGTCCCCTAGAGTTTGTCCCCTCGATCATACCCTCCATTATTGCATGCAAGAGACCTTCTTGACGTATTACATGGCCGATCCATCTTGCACGCCTTTCGGACAAGGTCCTGAGCAGGTGCCTTCCTCCTTCGATTCCTTGAAGAACTTCCTCATTCGTGATGTGGTCTCTCCAGGAAATTCCAAAGAGTCTTCTATAGGACCACATCTCAAAAGCCTCTAGTCTCCGCTTATCCCTTTCGGATAGGCACCATGTCTCGCAGCCGTACATCAAGACACTCCATACATAGGTCTTGATGAGGAGTATTCTCAGTTTTAGGTCTATATTATTTAATACCTAATACTTATAAACTTTGTGGTCACATTTTTAGTGTGTTTTCAATTCAATTCCTTACCAATGGGACAAAAGACTAAAGTTTTGTAAGTAGGTATTTCACGTTTCACTAATTAGTCAGCGGTATAATCCTTCGAATATAAGGAGGGGATAACTCCCAAGGGAACGCGTTCCCATCCGTACCCATCTACCCTCGCAGCTGGATAATCAAATGAACTTTACTGCTAAAACAAAGATAAAAATTAAATGTAAACTTGTCATTTTTGTCTCTGGTTAGGAAAATCATAGACAAACGAAAAGTCAAAAAATACTTTTGTCATGTGTTCTTTGTACAAACATTTAACCAAAGTAAATTGTTTTCAGAAGTATACGAGTATAAATAAGATCTTCTTATTCCTCTTAGTTTAGGTCGTATTACCTGTTTGTGACGGTGGGCTGTCCTGAGATGATGATGTCCAGCCATCTCTCCATCTCTTTGGCGGCCTTCCTGGTAATCTCTTGCTGCTTGGGTTTTCATCTTTAACAATTTGTGTAATTCTTATATTCTCCATGCGGTCCACGTGGTCTCTCCAAAAGCGCCTTCTACTTCTTCCCCATCTTACTATGTCCTCAACACCACAGGCAGACCTTATCGTTTCATTTCTCGAGGGTTTTGCCTGCGATGGAGCGTAGGGTTCGCACCTCTGCTACTCTAAGAAGGTTCTAAGTTCCATTGGTACTGGCTCCGACCTCTATTCCATACGTCATGATGCGGCGAACGCATGCCTTGTATATCTTGGTTTTACTTTCGGTTAGCATGTATTTCTTCCTATGGTGTCGCGCGAACAGCCATCCACGGCTGTCGCTTTGTTGGTTTATGCTCGCACTTCGTCATATAGGTCAATGTAGCTACCGATCTCTACGCCTAGGTAAGTGAATCGCATGACTTGCTCAATAGGTATGTTATCGATGATCAGTTTACATCTGAGCGTCTCTTTTGATATCGTTAAGTAAGTTATTAAGATACATTTTATAAATAAGTGGCTTTTAAAAAATATGATCCTACATTTACCACTAAAAGATTTCTAGTTTATATCTAGTTTCAAACACTGACTCAATCTGGAAAACCTTTATATTTCCATATATATATGGTCTGATGATGGTTATGTCAGTTTTGATTATGAATACCAATTTATTTATTTTACTTATTAATTGTCAATTTACCAAGTACGTGGTTTTAAAACTTCCCAACTGGGGTAACCGGTTCTAGGGAGGAATTTTTTGCTTTCTTTATAATCTCTATAAAAAAAATGAAAGAACAGATGGCAAGATGAGCAAAACATATCTTGACATGAATTAATTTAAAATCATTTATCCTAGGTATATGCTATATAAACACTTTTTCAATACTAATAATATATACCTACTTACTTATAATTTTAAAATATTCTATTGTCAATCCAACGACGATATTGTCTCTGAAATAACTCGTTTTTTATATTTGTGTATTGTCATTTTTTGTAGATCGTTTATATTTTAGTTCATTATATTTTACAGTTTGGGCCCGAGAAGTTTTATTTTTAGTACCTACAGCATGGTTATGTTTGTTGTGATACATGGTTAGTGGTTAGTTTTAGATAATAATAAAATCACAATGAAATTGAATAAAATTTAAAATATATATTGTATTAACTCTACGCCTTATTTCAATACATAATAATAACAAAACTAAAAAAAACATTTTGTTTATTTAATAAAAAATCGATTTTAAGTGGTGCGCCTATGATTTCATTTCACTAGACAAAAATAGTGTTTACAAAATATGAAGAAAAAAATCACAAAGATATATTATGCAAGCAGATTACTTTTCTTAGGGAGATTTTTTCTCCCATTGTAGTAATAATCTGAGATTAACTTCAAGTAATTATCACTAGTAGATAATAATTCTTTTTAATCTTCAAGGGATGTACAGATGCAACACTCTTTGTAATCAACGGTTTTTATCTCATTAGTTCGAGGATTAAAGTATAAATTAAAATTTCACCCTAAAATAATTTGGAGTAGGAAAAGAAAGATTAACAAGTAAACAAGTACTTTCCTAATTATCTACCAAATTATTACATTGAAAGATTTGACAGAACCCATTAGTTCCTACGTTTTGTAATTTATTATATTTACAACCAACCATCACGCCGTTTCCCTCGATGCCAGCGAGCCTGGCGAAACCGGTCGCTGTCGAAATAAAGACAAATGTGGAAGTAGTTATAAAAAAACATTGTTTTATTTAATTATTATTTAAGTATTGCCCATTTAAACTTACATAATATAGTTATTAATTTATTTTCTGATTTTGAAAATTTGTTGTGGTTCATGTGGTGCTCCTTCAAATTTGGAGATATTTCGCGTATAAGTGAATTGTTTTGGTCAATTTAACTGTTGCCGCACTTTATAATAGTTAATTAGACACGTAATACGTTTGTACTGTTTTGCTATTAAAATTATATTAGTTTTATCGTTTTTATAAAAAAAATTGACAGGTGTAAAAACAAATTTTTCATTTGTTCCAATGACAATTCGAATAGTTTCTTCAATATTCTTTTAAAGTTCTTGCTGGTTAAGTGCCTAATTACAGCTAATTTAAAAAACGGTGGATACGTGTAACATAAATTAAATGAACACAAAAGTCCGGATCGTCCATGTCAACATGTGCAACATCGAAAAAATCATTATGTGTTATTACATTATGTGCTAATTTAAAAAAACGGTGGATTCGTGGAACATAAATTAAATAGACAATATGTTCACCATCTAAAAATAACATTTTGTGTTAAATTATTTTTATTTTGTTATTTTATTTTATATCAATGTATTTTATATTATTTGTTTTAGATTTATTTTGGGGGAGTTGGACGATCGAAGTGTGCGCGGGAGATGCCTATTGGTGGCGATGAGGTTCGCAACCCATCACACCGCGTCTCCCGCGGAGCGAAAAGAGAAGGATGGAGTGCCGCATCAGTAAAAGTGTGACAGTCCATTCTTTCTGCCTACCCTTTCGGGGAGACGGCGTGATGGTTAGTTAGTTAGTTAATATATTAAAAAAAACTAACTAACCATCACGCCGTCTCACCGAAGGGGTAGGCAGAAAGAATGAACTGCCTTACTCTTCTTTCCTGACATATTTCTCAACATTCATACATCGTGTCATACACGCGTCGATTTCTCTGTATTTTTGTATTTTCGAATTTCTATTTTGCACTATTCGCAAACATATTTCGGACCATTTATCTTACATAAAACACACAAACAAACCATCACGCCGTTCTCCGCAGGGGTAGGCAGAGAGAATGGCCGGTTTTGCAAAGCTTTCTGGGATCACACTGGCAAGACTAAAGTGGAAATAGTTCTTAAAAAACGTATGTTTTTTATTTTATTATTATTTAAAATGAACTTCCATCAAGATATTTATGTAAAATCATTTAAATATATTATCTTAAAAACTAATTTATGATTGCTATGGTTGGGATAATGAATTTGAAATAAATAAAAAATATCTAGTAAAAAAATATATATTTCGATTATCGGTAGCTCTGTTACCCATATTAAATGTTTAAATGATACCCCTTTATAATAGTAGTACATACATGGTATTTGAATTCTTAAATCAGTACCTACGTAATTTAAATGCTTTATTTGATTGACAGAACATTCGAATGGCCACGCGCTCTAATTCGCGCCATTTTCAAAATAATTTTAAATTCAAGCGTCATATCCGTTTTAAATCCGGCGGTCCAATCACGCAGCAGCCCGCCGGCTATTGGTGGATTAATTCGAATTTTCCACGGCTGTCAAAATGACATTTATTTGACGCACAGGCGTGACAAAATTCAAAGAGTTTTTTGTATGTGATTGCATTCGTGTTGTTGAAATAAATTGGCTTGTTTTGCTGGTCGCAGCGTGAGAAAAATATTTCATACTTGTTCATTGATTTTTTTTCGTATTTTTCACAGGCAATCTTTATTTATTTATTAATGAATTGCTTATTTACCAAGTACGTGGTTTTAATACCACCCAAATGGGGTAACCCGTTCTATGAATGCATTTTTAACACTTTACATAATGGCAGTAGAAAAAAATACGAAAATAGGGAACAAATAGAGAACAAAGCATAGCTTAACATCTATAGTATTAAAATTAAATATCTTATCAGATATATTTTGATCACTATTTACTTATTTTTAAAAAGTGTTCAACTCTCAAACCGATCTTTTTTATAAGCTTAACGCGTTAACACTGTCGAATTCCAGAATTGCGATTTTTTATGAGTGAAATCAGTTTTTTTTCACTTTGAAATTAAGTAACAAGTGGAAAAACCAGTATTTTACTTGAATAGTCTATTGTTTTGGCCGAAATATTATGATACTTCAACATTATTACTGTTAAAAATTATAACACTATTATAATATCACAATTTGTTTTTATTCCCTGAGTGTCGCGACAGCTGTTTCGCCAACCGATGTTGCTCTTCTTAACGTTGATTTTCAAGCTCAGATCCTCTCCCGCTATATCAATTTTATTTAGAAGTTCTTGAAGATCGGATATACTATCAGCTAAAATAACTGCGTCATCAGCACTGTTATATTACATCTTACACTATTCAAATTTTAAAAACCTGTTCTAAAAAAAATTCGTCGATGGCCTTCTCAAAACCGTTTGGCACATCACTATTGCAGATGGTACTTAAGCTCTCGTCTCAGATATCCCGATTAGCGTGACAGATCTACCGGATATCGACACCAGCCGGCCATAGATCATCCGAAGCAATACATCCCGAATTACAGGTGTCATTCCCTAGATTTATGGCGGAAACGGGGTAATTACAATATCACGTACATACTCGCATACACGCTTAACATGACAAGCACCGATTGACGTGTTCTCCGATGTACTATTGATAGAAATCAAAAGACACTTATTTACTTATTTTAATATTATTATCTTTTTCTTCTCCGCGCTACATTCCGATGTGGGATTTGGCATCCTCCACAACATTCCAAGAGTGGCTCCTGTCCCTGGTCATCTATTGTATATCTAGCTATACATAATTGACATTAGAATCTCGATCACCGGGGCTGCTGCTCCTGGATCGCACTAGTGGGTTCCTCGGCCGACTATCTTGCCGGAAGTCGCCGTCTTGTGTCGTACATCTGCCTCTTTGAGGAGATGTCGGACTGCTCCCCGAGGGATAGGGGGGCCCGTTCTTTCCTCTTGGATCAATTTTCTTTTTAAATTATACACATTAAAATGTTAGGTTCCCTGTGTTCCTGTCCCTAGTTTCCATGACTGTTTTCTCTATTTACTTAAGATTTCTTTGTTTCTTCCATCATTTCAAGTTTTCTCTCCCATCCCACACTCTATCACAATTTTACAATAGGCCATAAAATCATATACCATATTTTGCATTGTTTTGTTAGATTGAGATATAGAAGTAGATTGAAATTAAACTGGATTAAATGTGGCCTAGATACCATTTTGCCTTTTGATTTTTTTTTCTGGAATGGTGCATTCTCCAGCTAATGTAAGACCTGCGTGGATGGGGGGAGGGCCTAGGGATTGTTTGAGCGAAGCTGACGAAGGGGCGCCGCTGCGTCCTATAACAGCTTCGGGTAAGCGGCGGGTAACCTTCTATGTCTTTATTTAACTGTTAGTTTGTTCACTTGCATTTGTATTAGCAATCACTGTATGTTACCCTACAATAAATATTCTGATTAGCCTCTTGGTTTATTATCCCGCGGCACTCATCTAGACACTATTTTTTCAAGCTGATTCAGGGCTCTATTGAGAACCCCTATGTTCTGGAGCAAATAGGTATTTTTGTTCCTGATAACCTGCGACAGCGCCGACATCCATTGTTCTTTGCTCCGTCACGCAGAACCAACCTGCCTTTGGTGATGCCAGTAAGAAGAGCAATTCGGACGTTGAATCTAATCGTCTCGGATTTGGACACTTTCAGTTTCAAAATTCTGGAAAGAGTACTGCCTCACTGACGTCAACATATTTGGGTTCCTTCTGATTTATATGATTTTTTGGTTTCATGTCGTTGTTTTATCTTTGTTTCACCGTTTTGTGTCCAAATGAGTCGCCTAAATATTTTTCGTTTGTTATGTCTCATTTGTGTATTATGTATTATATAAATAAATAAATAATCTTCAATACTCTGCCCTAGTGTGTTATTTCTATAATACATAAATATTGTTAAATATTATTATGAATATATCTATGAGCTATATGTTTACAAAAGATGAACGAGTGGGGAGGGATATTGAAAGAAAGGTTGGGGCAGGCAACAAAGTGTATGGTGCACTCTAAGTTGTCATCGCAAACAAAAACCTATACAAAAATCCAAAATCGCAGGGCACAATGGTGTTCTTGTAACGACCCTTATTTATTAAAGCGAAGCATAGAACTGGCAAAAGAAGGATGAAAGTAGAATAAATGCAGTAGAAATGAGATCTCTTAGACGAATGTGTGGATACTCTATGTATGAGTTTTCATTTTTGTGTTTGAGATAATTAAGTTTAAAAAAATCACATTATATAGAATCATTCCAAGAATTAGCCACCCTAGTAATTGCTTTTTAATTATATAGTAAACAAACTAACCCAAATTTTACATTACTAACCCACCACTATCATTTATTATATAAACCAAATAAATTTTGACGTAGATACCAGAAGATGGCAGCAAGCTGCCGAAACCGGTCGAACATAAACATAAGTGGAAGCACACTAAAGGCATAATATTACGTCCTTACATATGAAATTGGCGTTTTGCCGTACTGGCAACTTTGATCTCAAATATCTTCTCTTCGGTTAGGAATTCCAAATTCAAATTTATACAGCTATTTACTCAAGTATTTGTGTTTCGAAAATTATAATCCATTTGTTTTTTCCTCAATTGTTTTTTTTTCTTTGCGTCACTCAGTTTACAAAATGGAAAACTTGAAATATCGCGTTATTTACGAGTACGAGTTCCACCGTGGCACCAGTGCTGCAGAAACGGCTCGAAGGATTAATGATGTGTATGGCGACGGTGCCGCAAAAGAAAACACAGTGCTTTTTGGTTCCAACGTTTTCGTTCTGGAAATTTCGACCTGTAGAACAAGCCCCGTGGACGGCCGGAGAACAAAGTTGATAATGAAGAATTGAAGGCTATTGTGGAAGCGGATCCATCGAAAACCACGTCCGAGTTAGCTGCAGGCTGCGGTGTTAGTGATTAAACTGTTTTAATCCACTTGAAGCAAATTGGGAAGGTGAAAAAGCTTGAAAGGTGGGTACCTCACGAATTGAGTGAAGCAAATCAACAAACGCGCGTTGACTGCTGCGTTGCATTACTCAACCGGCACAATAATGAAGGGATTTTGGATCGAATCATTTACCTGTGATGAAAAGTGGATCCTGTATGAAAATCGGAAGCGCTCATCGCAATGGCTGAACCCTGCCGAACCAGCCAAACCATGCCCCAAGCGAAAATTGACTCCAAAAAGTTACTTGTGAGCGTTTGGTGGACTAGTGCTGGTGTGGTTCACTACAGCTTTCTTAAATCTGGCCAGACGATTACGGCAGATGTCTTTTGTCAGCAACTGCAAACCATGATGGAAAAGCTAGCTGCTAAACAACCGAGGCTGGTTAATCGCTCTAGGCCACTGCTGCTTCATGATAACGCTAGACCACACACTGCACAACAGACGGCTACCAAATTAGAAGAGCTTCAATTGGAATGTCTAAGACATCCACCGTACTCTCCGAACCTTGCCCCAACAGATTACTATTTTTTTCCAAATTTGGATAACTTCTTGCAAGGGAAAAAATTCAACTCCGATGCGGCAGTCCAAACCAAGTTCAAAGATTTTATTGATTCCCGTCCGAATGGTTTTTTTAGTAAAGGGATCGATGAACTACCTATGAGATGGCAAAAGTGCATAGATAGCAATGGTACATACTTTGATTAAATAAATATATTATATTAAAAAAAATCAACTTTATGTTCCTCCCATACAAAACGCCAATTTCATATGTAAGGACCTAATAATAAAGTAAAAAAAATTATCAAAAATTTTTTGTTTTCATATTTGAAATGAGCTTCTACCAAGAAATTTCAATTAAAAATATTAATTGTTTAATGGTTTTCACGCCCCATAATACAGATTGGTAATCATTTACCGAAATTTACATGTTTGTATACACATATGCGTATATTATACATTATATTGAGATAATATTTGTCTTGATGTGGTCTGGGTGGTTGGTGACAAGAAACAGTTGCAGCCCCATGCTAACCACGTGGTCAGTTAATTAAACAAGGGTTTACAGGGGGTGCAACCGCTAACCACAACCCCGTACCTACATACATTCATGTACATATGTGTATTAATATTCCACATATTTGATTAAGTGGCTAACACAAAGCCTACAATCGAAGATCGAAATATATATGTCACATTGGAATCGACTTATTAATTTATTATTATTTATTTGTTTGACACATTCACCAAAGAGTGTTCTGAGTCTTACATTTTGCATGTTTATTGTTACTATTAAGGTACAAATAGTTTAATTATAAACAATATGTATTTCTTCTTCAATAGGTCCCCCAACGTTGGCGATCACTGCAGCAAAAGCATCTCTGTCCTGCGCCACTTGGAACAGGTTCTGAAATCTTGTAATTCGTATTCACTCTTTTATGTTCCGCAGCCAGGACAGCTGCCTTCTACCAACTCCCTGACGTCCCTCCACTTTACCCATTAATATCAGTCGAAGGTGGTGGTATTTTTATCCCCTTAGCACATGACTTAAATATAAGACCTTTCTAATTTTCACACTCTCTATTGGCTCTGGTTCTGTGTAGTACATCTGCACTACTGACCCTATCGGTCCACGGTATACGGAGCATTCTGCGGTATATCCACATCTCAAACGCCTCCAATCAGTTCATTACATTCACTTTTAGAGTCCAAGTTTCGCAGCCATATAGTAGAACAGACCATATATAACATTTAATCATTCTTTGTCGTAGTTTCAAGTTAAGATTATCGTTGCAAAAGAAAGTTCTCATTTTATTAAATGTAGCTCGTGCAACTCCTCATCTGTATTTTATTTCAATGTCTCGGTCAAGCGCTTTAGTGATAATGCTGCCAAGGTATTTAAATTGGTCAACCATTTCAACTTTCGCGCCATTCAGTTGCAGAGTGGATGAAGAATAGTTGAGTCGCCCAAACGTCATCCATTTGGTCTTCTTAACGTTAATTTTTAAGCCCAGATCCTCTCCTGCTATATCAATTTTATTCAGGAGTTCTTGAAGATCGGGAATACTATCAGCTAAAATAACTGTGTCATCAGCATACCTGATATTATTAACAATAACCCCATTAACCTTCACTCCCAGGTTGGAGTGTTCAATACATTGAAAGACTTGATTGGAATACAAGTTAAACAATAGAGGTGACAAAATGCAGCCTTATCGAACTCCTCTGCGTATAACTATTTCGACTGTATTCTCATTTTAGTGTGTAATCTCCGCAGTTATACCAGTAGAGATTCTTAATAAAGTTTTGGTCGTTAGAATCAATCTTCTTCTTCTTCTTCGTCAGCCTTTATCGGTCCACTGCTGGACATAGGCCTCTTCCCTTCCCTTCCACTCGTCTCTATCTCCTGCCAGCCGTAGCCACATTTTCCCCTCACGGCAGCAATGTCGTCGGCCCACTTTTTTTGCGGCCTGCCGACGTTTCTCCTATTCTCCCATGGTCTCCACCTTATTATTTTCTGGGTCCATCTCTCCTCACTCTGTCTCGCCACATGACCCGCCCATTGCCACTTCAGTCTCGCTAGTCGTTCCATGGTGTCCGTTATTTTTGTTCGGCGTCTAATCTCCTCATTTCTGATTTTATCTCGGAGACGGACGCCGACCATATGTCTTTCCATGGAACGCTGCGTGACTCTTAATCTTTCTACATCTCTCTTGGTGAGGGTCACAGTTTCCATCCCATACGTAGTATCAATATTGCAGTACAATACAGCATAACCAATACCAATGCTCGAATCTAAAATGACACTCGAAATATAAAAAAATCTAGTTTTTACAATAAAACTACTATGTTAAACGCATTTTTTTCTAATTGATTATAACGTAGTTAATTCTGTAGGAAATTTAAAACCACTTTCCAAGCAAAATCCTGATTGTATTATCCAATTACCTCCCACATAGAACGCACCTAAGTATCTTATAATAGTAGTAATTAGTAATACGCGTCTCTTGCACTTGTTCACAATTACTGGGCAAAATTACGTACTCATACCTACTGCCTACGCACAAGGCAGATAGTAAATTCAGTTTCAGCAGAGTCGGAAAAGGATTTAAACAAGAGAAACAGTATTTATTGTTTCTTGAACGATGCTGTACAACTCTATATTAAAAAATCAATACGAATGAAAACATATATTTTCTAGAAGTATCATTTTATTAAGTAGAATAAATGCAGTAGAAATGAGATCTCTTAGACAAATGTGTGATACTCTGTGTATGATAGAGTGTCGAATGAAAATATAAGAAGTGAATGCGGTGCGAATGATGGTGTTATGAACAAAATAATGAAAGGATCATTAAGATGGTTTGAACATATGGAAAGAATGAATGAAGAAAGAATGGTAAAAAAATTATATGTTAACGATGTAAATGGAACCAGAAATAGAGGAAGACCGAGGAAAACGTGGCACGATAATAATTACAATAGGAACAAGCCTAAGAGTCAGAAATGATACAATGAGAGAAAAATCAAAGGTAACTGACATCATCCACCGGTGGCGACTCTAAAATGGCAATTGGCAGGTTACGTAGCCAGAAGCTCAGACGAAAAATGGACAAGAAGACTGCTGACTTGGAAACCGTGGACGGCAAAGAAAAGTGCAGGGCGACCGCAAGTACGGTGGAAGGATGATCTGAACAGACATGTCGGAATAACCTGGATGCAGTCTGCACAAGAGGGAGTGACATGGAAGCGAATGGAGGAGGTCTTTGTTTAAGAGTGGACGAGAATAGGCTGAGGAAGAAGAAGAAGAAGACGACCTTCGTGGCAGAGTGGTAAGAGCTCTGGCTTACAAACCGAAGGTCCCGGGTTCGATTCCCGGCGATGACAGTGTGATTGTCACACTGTCTTTGGTCTGGTGTAGAGTTCACGTGACAATAGAATGGCGATTGGCTACCTATCACATGTCACGAGAATCAATATAATAGCTAAAAAAAAAAAAAAAAAATTAGTAACGAATATAATGTCACCAAGTATATTCATATATATATACAAACGTTAAACGTTCTACAAATGGTTTAAAATCCACCCCTGTTCGGTAGTCTAGTGCATAATATGCGAAAATGCAATTTCTATTCACGCATTCGTAATAATCGTATGATAGATTAATACATTCAAGCAGGGGATGCACCAGAGTCTTTTACATACCTCATACCTGCCTACGGTGGTAATAGGTGCAGTGCAAATGCAGAATGCACTTAATTGCATCTATTGGGATTCCAGATTTAATATTATACAGACTGGGGAGTAAAATATCGATCTAGTCGTCGTCGTAAGGCACAGAACACTGCACAAAACTTTAATGAAGCCGATACTGACAAATATCAGTATCAGTGGCGTGGATCCCGAGTTTGAGTAAAGATAATAAATCCCTGGTATTGAATGGCAAGTCTTCCTTAAAATAAATATTTTAGTATTATTATAATATAATATCTAAAAAATCATAGATAAAGTGGTAGAAATGGGAACTCCATATAGTATGATCAACTGGGCGTCGCGTGAAGTGGCCATCTCAGCCTGTTTTCTAAAGTTTATCCGAGATTGGCCTCACTCCAAAACTGCCGCGGATGTGTGTTCCTGGTATGATCGAGCAAGGTTACTGCGCCCTCCCACCTCAGCATCCTCATGTCAGTGCTATGCAGTTTCTTCGTCTTCTTCTTCCTCAGCCTATTCCCGTCCACTCCTGGACAAAGGCCTCCTCCATTCGTTTCCATGTCACTCTGTCTTGTGCAGACTGCATCCAGGTTATTCCGACGTGTCTCTTCAGATCATCCTTCCACCGTAGTTGCGGTCGTCCTGCACTTATTTTTGCCGTACAAGGTTTCCAAGTCAGAAGTCTTCTTGTCTATTTTTCGTCTGAGCTTCTGGCTACGTGACCTGCCCACTGCCATTTTAGAGTCGCCAACCGGTGGATATCAGTGACCTTTGTTTTTTCTCTCACCGCATCGTTTCTGACTCTGTCTTTTAGGCTTATTCCTAACATGGCTCCCTCCATGGCTCTTTTTTTGGTTTCAAAACCATGGTTTCAAAACCAACTGGCAGAACGCAAGTTTCATAGACTTTTCGTTTCAGGTTGATCGGTATTTTCCGGTTTTTAAGGTTGCAGTTTATCAACCTGTTATTTTTTGAGTGACCCGTTTGAACACTCCGAACCGTAGGTGAATTAAATGACATGTCATTGACAAAATGTGGACTATTTCAGATTCAGTTATTTAATTTTTCTAGTTTATCTTGAAATAAAATTAATCATTCTAACTGAAAGTATTTTATTTTCACACAGTCATTATGATAATATTTTTAAATTCCTAAAAAGTTCTCATTAAATGGACCGCAATATTTACACAACGAAGCAAATTACGAAACAAAATCGTTCCGGTTTCAATCGCCCTCCCGCAATAGACACGTTTATGCAAACGCTTCGGGGTAGGTGCCTAGTTGCATACTGCGTCTGTCAAACATGTATCGTTACATGACACACTATTTGGGAAGGGCCTGGAGGGGTATCTATCTACCTTGGTTATACCAGTCCGAATATAGCCGCGAGCCGAAATGTCAACAGAATTCAGTTGGTTGCCGTGACGCTGTCAGACCTGTGTGTTGGCGCCACTGTATTTGCCCATTGGCGCGAAAAGCCCCTCATAATGGCAGCAAGTTCAAATAGAGAAGTCAATGAAGGCGTGTAATTGTTTTTTCGCAACTGGCAACACTGTGAGAATTGATTTCATAAATTTAAACTCACACACTTTAAAATCGTACAATGTTTATTTATAAATAAGGGAAATAAAAGGGAAACAATATTTTTTAATAATGCGATTAACAACCGGCTCATTCCAAAATTTTGGTTAATTGAGTTATGTATACAGAATGACTAAAAAAGCGCGCTCTATCACCCAGTAAATCAAAAACTGCCCCAATAAGGCTAGAAAGGCTTAGCTTTTCATTTCATAAAGTTAAAGTGTGATTTACCAAAAACTGTCGAGGACCGAAACACGTTTTCTTCATTTCCCAAAAACGTGAATTTTGGATTGAGCCAGTTTACGACGGGAGGTGCGATATATTCATAATATTTTGGATTCAACTCATTCACCCGGCAGTCAACGTAAGAGAAGAACCTAAAATAAACTTATTAACCCACTGAGCAAGGAGCTTCAAATTTCTCCGATCGTGCTTTTGGTACCAGCGGCGTGGAACAGGCTGCCCTATCATATTCACAATCAAAGTTACGAAGAAGTTTTTAGGAGCTCTATTTAAAACCTTCCTTTTTAAGATAATCTTTTTAGACGAAGAGCGCCCTTAAAGTGAATCTCTCACGAAAATTGCGTTTTAGAAATCATCATCATCATGACAGTCCTAATTTAAATTATTTAAAAAAATATTTAATTTGCTACAAAAATATTTAATCAAACGCGTAATATTAATAATTTTATCTTTTTTTTAAACAAATCTATAAATTTTATAAACAACATGTAACTGTAATTTTTATATTATTTAAAAATATATATTTTTGATTGTACATTTTATAAAATAAATCATCCTGAAAATATCTGTAAATCTTATAGGTACTACAAACAAATAAAAATATTTTATTGAATTACATTTTTGATAATTGTTTTATATCGTCTTACGAGTATTTAGCCTTAAATGGATAAACATGTAACGCACTGGTTTTTTTCCATATAGGTATATATATATTTTTTTTTTTGTATAATTTTGTTAATTAATTTCGCTATTGTCTTAAATAACAGATATGCTAGTGACTTCTCAATATAGAGTTTGGTGTTTTTTATACAAGTATTCAAAAATGTCATATTTAACAAAAATTGTAAATATGTATTTTTTCCATAACATTATATACATGGCAATGCACAATGGTGTTCTTGTGCCGACCCTTATGTATGGAAGTGAAGCATGGAACTGGCAAAGAAGGATGAAAGTAGAATAAATGTAGTCGAAATGAGATCTCTAAGACGAATGTGCGGTAAATCTGTATATGATAGAGTGTTAAATGTAAGTATAAGATAGAAATGCGGTGCAAATGAAAGTGTTATGAACAAAATAATGAAAAGGTCGTTAAGATGGTTTGGACACATGGAAAGAATGAGTGAAGGTGTGAATGGTGAAAAAGGTATATGTACCTAAACGACGTGAACGGAGCTAGAAATAGAGGAAGGCCGAGGAAAACGTGACACGATCAAATCAATCAAATATTGAATGTCGGTCACGTGAGGAATCGGAGAAATCGACGTGCGTGCATGACAAGATGTATGAATGTAGAGGAACCGAGAGAAGTATGTCAAGACAAAACAGTGTGGCGGTCCATTCTTTCTGCCTACCCCGCCGCGGAGATGGCGTGATGGTTAGTTAGTAAGTTAGTTTTATACAGAGACGAATGTACCTACATGTGCAATACCTACGTATCCTATGGAATATTGTACCTACATACGAGTTCATTTTAACTGAATACCCAAAACGTAACGGAATTTTCAATTGCATTGCCGTTTCAGACCGATTAGTCTTAACAACTTGCCATTACCGTCGGCAGATGGCATCTCTATGCTATATGCTCTGTCTAGATACGCTTGCATGGACCACGCAGGCTGGGCGGTGTGATGGCTGACTGACATTTCAATATTTGTTTTAATTAAACACCACGAACTAAGCGTTTGACACGAGCGAAAGGAAGACCAAACGTTGAAATCGATATTGTACACATTTAATTTTTAAAAATTACATTTAGGCATTGTCTATCTGCAGCATCTCATCATTTAAGAGTAGTCAACACCTTTTAGAACCATGCTTTGATTCCTCTTCATAGTCATGACCTGGGAATGATATCCAGAGAGTTTTTCCGCTGCCTTCTCTTGAGTCTTAGTCTTTTATGATTTCTCTTTAATTGATTACTGCCAAAGCCATACTGCACTTGTAAAATAGTGAATATATTATATTTTCTTCAATATAAACTTTTTAAAAACAAAAAGTGTTCTAAAAATCAAATATTTCAAATTTCACATAAACATTGTGATTAGGTATTATGTATGTTTTCTTCTGTGGTACACATCTGTGGCGTTGGTTTGTTTGCATAGAAAAACCTTGTTTTGTTTTTGTTTTTAGTTAAATAAAGTTTCTGTAACTGAAAAATACGAAAAATGCAAAATATTGATAACGTCAACCTTCTATTTCTACTTTTCTAGTCTAATAACCCTTCTTATAATAAAAACATATATTATTTTTTCGTCATAGATAGCATGATCCGAATTTGCAAAACCTGTGTCAGGCCCATTATGACATATGATATAGAAACTAAAGCTGACAGATCAAAATCCTTCTTCGGACGTCTCAGATGAGAGTGAGGTTATTTTTTCTATCCACAAACTATCTGCTTTGCAAGAAAAAAACATATTCAAAATATCAAATCATGGTATTCCCAGTGACAATACAGAAGTGCCTTGATGCCTAATCCGTATGCAAGGGTTCCAATATTGCATCCAATGCAATACACAAACGCATTCCCCAATGCATCCCTTCCGGCAACGAATCCTGGTGCATTTGGGGTGTCGAAACCCGCTACATTTAATCGGGGACATCTCCTGTGAAATGGTGATGGAAAAACAGTTAGTTTATGTAAAAAAATTCATCAAAGAAATGCTTTTAAATTACAATGAATTAATTAATATTTTTGTATTATTGTGTGTATGACCTAAGTCTAAAATATAAGTTATCATGTATTTTAAATGCAATATATAAATCAACGTATTGAACGCTAAGGAAACAACGCTAACACTGTGGAATTCCATACTAATGTACTTAGGAAATTAAAAATAACTTTGTTTAATCCACTAATTATTAAAAAATATTTAAAAAACACGACATGTCGCGGAGGATACCTCCATCTTCAGGTGTAAAAATAATATTAAAACTAAACAAAGAAAGACTAATATAAAAACGCATTTAAAATTCGATACAATAATTCTAATTTCAAAATTTACCTGGGCTATTTGTTATTAGTACTATTATTTTTTTATCATAATAACTAATAAATCATATTAAATAATAATAATACATGATGATGATATGAAAAAATATAAAAATTGTAATTTAGAAATTCTGATTTTGAAAATTTGGTTTGGTTCATGTGGTGCTCCTGTAAATTTGGAAATATTTCGCGTATAAGTGAATCGTTTTGGTGAATTTAACTGTTGCCGCACTTTATAATAGTTAATTGTGACACGTAAGACATTTGTGCTGTATTGCTGTTAAAATTATATTAGTTTTATCGTTTTTATAAAGAATTTTGACAGGTGTAAAAATAAATTTTTCATTTGTTCCAATGACAATTTGAATAATTTCTTCAATATTATTTTAAAGTTCTTGCTGGTTAAGTGCCTAATTACAGCTAATTTAAAAAACGGTGGATATGTGTAACATAAATTAAATAAACACAAAAGTCCGGATCGTTCATGTCAACATATGCAACATCGAAAAAAACATTATGTGTTATTACATTATGTGTTAAATTAAAAAACGGTGGATTCGTGGAAAATAAATTAAATAGACAATATGTGCACCATCGAAAAAGAACATTTTGTGTTAAATTATTTTTATTTTGTTATTTTGTTTTATATCATTGTATTTTATATTATTTATTTTAGATTTATTTTGTGGGTGTTGCGATCGAAGTGTGCGCGGGGGATGCCTATTGGTGGCGATGAGGTTCGCAACCCATCACACCGCGTCTCCCGCGGAGCGAAGAGAGAAGGATGGAGTGCCGCATCAGTAAAAGTGTGACAGTCCATTCTTTCTGCCTACCCTTTCGGGGAGACGGCGTGATGGTTAGTTAGTTAGTTAGTTAGAAATAACATACATTTGAAAAGACATAATTTATATAGAAATTAATAAATGATTAATTTGCATTTGATTAAGAACGGGAGCTTGGGAGATTAAATTAGATTAAAAGTTATTTTTAATTTCCTAAGTACGAGGATATCAATATATAAATGTATTGTTTCTTGGACAATGGCGTTAAAGTCCACATTAAATACAATTGAAATTATCAAATTAATAAAATTTTAAAGGTTGGTCATGTCAGAAGCCGGAAGTGCGTGTATGACTCGCTGGATGAATGTGAAGGAAGCTAGAAAGATATTTCAGGATAGAGTAGTGTGGCGGTCCATTCTATCTGCCTACCCCTGTGGAGAATCGTCGTGTTTGTTGTTGTTGTTGTACAAATTAAAAACGTTTTACAGAAGTTTTATTATATTTTATGGGACAGACATGTTTTACTTTGCCAATGCATTATCGAATGTCACATTTGATAATGCCTCTGCTAGGCGAAACATGCCATTTCCATAAATGTTATGAAATTTTTAGAAAAAATACGATTTTATTCGTATTAATTAAGCAATATATGAAGTTTACAATATACCTTTATAGTGCGGTAGATATGATCAAAAATCCCAAGTGAAAAGAAGAAAATAAGAATGATAGATAAATAAAATAAAAGTGTATTCAAAATAGATAAATGATATTTTTTATTTAATGATATTCATTTGGAAATACCTCCACAAATATTGTTTCCCGGTTATTATTATTATTTTGTTGAATCGCTCTTTATATCATGACAGCATGATCCAAATCAATGTAAAGAATATTTTAGCTATCATAGTAATTCTCGTGACATGTGATAGGTAGCTAATCTATCGCCATTTTATTGTCACGTGAATCATACACCAGACCAAAGACAGTGTGACAATCACACTTCTCTCGCCGGGAATCGAACCCGGAACCTTCGGGTGGCAGTCAATGCACTTACCACTCTGCAACGAAGGTCGCCAATTATAAAGATGGATAATCGAAAATAAACTCAAAAGTGAAAATTTTGTGTTTATTTTAATAATTAATGAAAATAAAATTTAAAAAATTTAAATCTTTTTAAAATGTATATTTAGTTAGGGGGATCGATTGGCAGAGGACGACATCGCCAGGAGTGCCTAGACCAGATTTGCCGAGATATGGGCTGCACATCTTATGCGGAGTTGAAGAGATTGCCGAGGACCGAGCGGAGTGGAAGAGGAGATGCGTCGCCTTGCTGCAGACCAATCATTATATTGAGACCGGAGAAGAGATTTTAAAATCCACTGATGCATGTGTCTTTGACGGGTTTCGGTAGCTCGCTGCCTTCTTCTGGGCTAAAAAGATGGCAGCGAGCTGCCGACACCGATGGAAGACACAAACATCAGTGGATTTTAATTAAATATACATTATGAAGGATTTTTTACAAAAAAATATATATTCTTTACAATGAACTTCTATAATACCATGAAACTTCAAATAACATTATTTTTGTGTTTTAATTAATAAAAAAATTGTCTTTGAGATATTGCTAACATAAAAATGCTGTGTAAGTAATTAAAATAAACTTAAAACATCTGTCAATAGATTGATATTTCGTGTCTTCTGCATCAGTAAGGCCAGATGCAGTTGGCACGTCTGTTTTTCACGTTCGACTAATTGGTAAAATGGTAATTCTACCGCTTGGTTACATTCTAATCGTCAGCTACGAGTAGATAGTTACCTGTGTAAATAAATGTTCTTTCACTTATCCCCGGTGAACCAATTACGCACTTTAGTAATTACCAAATTCAACCCCTCCCCGTACCAAAAGATTAATCTTATTTTAACCCCAATGCAAGATCAATGGGGGGATGATACTAGACACATACACTTTTGTGTTCTAAAATTATAATTAACAGCTATTACAATAGAATCTGAAGTTGTGTCTATCTATCTATCTATTATTATTATTATTATTATTGTTGTTATTATTATTACTGTTATTTTTATTATTATTACTACTATTACTATTTTTTTTTTATATATTTATTATTATTAAATAAATCAAATGTTGAATGTCGGGCATGTGAGTAGTCAGAGAAATCGACGCGCGTGCATGACACGATGTATGAATGTTGAGGAATCGAGAGAAATATGTCAGGAAAGAAAAATGTGGTAGTCCATTATTTCTGCCTACCCCTTCGGGGAGACGGCGTGATGGTTAGTTAGTTATTATTATTATTATTATTATTATTATTATTATTATTATTATTATTATTATCATCATTATTACAATTATTATTGTTGTGGTTATTTTTATTCTTATCATTATTTTTATTTTTATTATTATTATTATTATTATTATTGTTATTATTATTATTATTATTATTATTATTATTATTATTATTATTATTATTATTAATTTTATTATTAGAGTTTTTATTTATTTTTTTGCCGTTGTATTTTTAATGGTATTAGGAAAAACAAATATCATTTCGCGTGACAGAAAGAAAATAAATCTATATGAAAAAACAAAGAAAATATGTTCTCATCTTGCAAAGGATGCTATTTTTTATCGACGTTTGATAAAGCGTAATTATTTTCAATATCTACTGATAGAATTTTTGTAAGAACACCGCAACGCTGACACGAAAAATGTCCACATCATGTATTGGTCCAAAATCTAAACAAGGTGTTGTCATTTTAAATATAAATGTTATGGGTGGAGAATGCAAATATAAATGCAACATGCTACCATCTCTCGCGTAAATTTATTACCATAATTAATGCACGGATGGACAACTGTCACTAGGTGCATAAATGACTGAATATTCAACGAGCAATATGGATACTAATGCCTGAAATCTAGAGGTATAAATAACGGTATGCATACCTACTACGTATATCTAGCGCGGTAAGCGCGCGCGAACAACATCCCCTTCAACACATACGTATGGAACAACTATAATATGTACGAAGAGGTCCAGCATTTCACCTATCTGGGCTCGATCCTTAATTGCAAGAATGAGCTGGCAGAATAATTAAATATTCGCCTTTAGCAGCAAACAGAACTTTTCATGCGTGTAAGAAGCTTCTGGGGTCTATGTTACTCTATAATTTATAATGAAATTCTATCTATCTATTATTATTATAATTATTATTTTGTTGAATCGCTCTTTACATCATGACAGCATGAGCCAAATCGATGTAAAGAGTATTATAGCTATCATAGTGATTCTCGTGACACGTGATAGGTAGCTAATCTATCGCCATTTTATTGTCACGTGAATTCTATACCAGACCAAAGATAGTGTGACAATCAGACCGCCCTCGCCGGGAATCGAACCCGGAACCTTCGGGGTGGCAGTCGATGCACTTACCACTCGGGCACGAAGGTCGGTTGGTTGAGTATTTTGTTTTGTAAAATTATATTCTAAATTATAATATCAAACGCGATTGTTTAAATGGTTTTACATAGATTTATATTTTAAAAATTTATAAATATTAGTTACAAATTTGTTTCTCCGAGCGAGGGCATTCTCAAGAGATTTTAAGAATGCCCTCGCAAAGCGAAGCAATTTTATAACTTATAGTTATATATTCTTATAAATTTATCTAAAACCAGTAACACAATCGCGTTTGATATTATAATTTTAAATATTATACTTTAAAAAATGCAAATCCCTGTTTTTTTTTAATTATATAATTTCTTTATCAAAAATTGGATGCTTTTAACTCTCCATACAAAATCTCCAAATTGTCATTTGTATAGGGTGTTTTTTTAGAGGTTTGGTTTTTAAACTAACAAAATTGTTTCTACAGACTGTCAATTTGACAGTTGATAGTTGGTTTGTTTGGTACGTTTTGCCATTTTGCTCAATGCATGGCATAAAATTATCTATTAAATAATGCGAATATCATAGAAATTAACATTATTTTAATGTATTCTTTTTTTTTTTCATTTTGAATTTTTATACCTCAAAAACACCCTTTTTATAACAATGTGCACAAGATTGTTTTTTATAGAGGTACCTACACAAAATTCAAAATGAAAAAAAAACACATAAAAATAATGTTTATGTCTATGATATTGGCTTTATTTAATAGATAATTTTATGCCATTATTGTTTAAATATGATTTCGGGCATATGAGCGCCAATGAAGCTCAATCGTGAAGTCCAATTTTCGACAACTTTATCGAGCAATTGGGTAAAATGGCAAAACGTATTGATTACAAATCATTTGTTACCTTTTAAATTGACAGTCTGTAGAAACAATGTTGCTAGTTTAAAAACCAAACCTCTAAAAAACACCCTATATGAAGTTACAGATGTAAATATCTAAATGCCCACCCGCCCCAGTATTTACGAAGCTAATATTATTAATGTTCGTCCCATTGATGACAATCATCGCAGGAAAGAAGATCGTCTGGCTGCATCCATCATCCGAGTCCATCCCACCCTCTCCAGGGCCACCCTCGGGGACTAAACAACTTCCTGTTTGATTCCATTTCCGGGGATCCTTTCTCGTTAACTCTCACAATAGATACAGCAACTCTGATTGATTATGACGATTCGATATGTAAAGTGAAATGCTTAGGGTCAACCGTCAATACAGTTTTACCGATCACGAGCGTGAATACTATTTTTATAATATAGTTTATTCATATTTTCTTTCTGTTCTTTAAATTTTTAATACTTTTGAGCTTAATTAATGTAGTTAATTAAATTTTCTTGATAGAAGTTCATTGTAAACATCAAAAAATAATAATAATCATTTTATATCTTAGCTGTAGAGACGCGGGCTGACACTGTGCGAACCAAGGGACTACTAAGAACATCGCAGATGAAGGTCCTAAGATCAATTACTGGAAAAACCCTCCGAGATCGTGTCCGCAACGTAAACATAAGAAAAACCTGCGAAATAGAGGATATCGTTCAGTGGAGTAGATCCAGAAGAAGATACTGGAGGGACCATGTAGCCCGAATGGATGGTGACAGACTTGCATATACAGCCGCTTATGAAATCCCCTCCGGACACCGCCCACCTGGAAGACCGCCTAAGAGATGGAGGGACAGATGGAGGGACAGCTGGATCTCATCATCCGACGAGATATGATTTCTGTGTCACAGATCGTCAGATCTATTAAAAGAAAAAGAAGAAGAAGATTTTATATCTTACCCATGCGAGGAATTCACGTTAATGCATGACACAATGTACGAATTTGTGATGAAAACAAAACAGAAACTATCATGCCGATTCCCCGAAGGGGTAAGTAGAGAGAATGAACCGCCATGTTTCTCTATCCTAAAATAACTATAGGTTCTTCCACATTCATATAGAGAGTCATCCACGCACGTCGATTTAACTTGATGTCTAACTAACTCACCATCACGCCGTTTCTCCGGATGGGTAGGCTGAGAGACATACTTTCGAGATTTCTCTACATTTATACGTCGTAACAAGCGCGCTCGTCGATTTTTCCGACATCGAATGTAGGCGCCTTTTATTAATTTGGTCATGTCATGTTTTCGACTACTAATTCACACTGCTTAACATATATACATTTTTTTTAAATTTCATTCGTATTCGTTTGTTTATCCAACTAATTACCACCACCACACTACCCTGAAGATGGAGACTGCATCGATCTCCGAAACGTCGGTCGAGAAGGAGAAATCACACGTTGTTACCCAAAATCACCCAAAACATATTTTAAAAAAACTAACTAACTAACCATCACGCCGTCTCCTCGAAAGGGTAGGCAGAAAGAATGGACTGCCACATTTTAATCGATGCGGCACTCCATCCTTCTCTTTTCGCCCCCGCGAGAGACGCGGTGTGATGTTTTGCGAACCTCATCGCCACCAATAGGCATCTCCCGCGCACACTTTGATCGTCCAACGTCTACAAAATAAATCTTTAACAAATTATATAAAATACAATGATATAAAATAAAATAACAAATAAAAATAATTTAACATATAATATTATTTTAGATGGTAGGGGAGATGTAGGTAATGGGAGTCACTTAAGCGAGAATTGAAAAAAAAAAAAAACTATTAGTTAACTATTTATTGCTTAAGCCTTATTATAAACTTTAGTTATTAAACTATTAATTGAGATCACCTTTAATCACTTTGGCTTTTTACTTTTGGAACAATAATCATTAAAAAAAAAAACAGGTTTGACCACCATTGCCCACATCTGTTGGCAATGGTGATCAGCATGTTGGCAATGGGGGTCAACACAAATCGTACACATAATTGCAAGCTGAGTCCCACCCAGTGCAATCTAAATGAGCCCAAAGCCCACATGAAGTGCATTAGAACCACATCTCATTATCTTGCCCGAATTCGCCGCATACAAGACATTGGTTATCAGAATCTTCTGCATCATCGTTTTTGTCGTCCTGGTACAAGTCATCAGTGTTCATATCTGACGCTGAAGTATTGTTCGATTCCTGCAGAATTTTCTTCTTTATCTATTTTTTTCGCGTACCTCTTCTGAAGACTCGAAAATGGGATGTTCATTGTTTTCGCGGCTTTTCTTATTGAATAACCTTGTTCATCGATGAGCTCCACGGCCTTTTTCAGGTAAGCTATAGATCAGGTAGCCTTATTTGTCTTTCTAGGACGAACGTTCGGTATCTAAAAACCAAAAATAAGATTATTTTATCGAAGACAGGAAATGTTAACAATAAGGGTCACCTGACTCCGATTGCCTACATCGGTAAAATAGAGAAAAAACCTACCTTGACATAAAAGTAAAAGTGATAGTGGTAAAATGAGTATGAAATCACGATCTAAAATGCTTTAGTCATTACATATCACAAGCGCAAAAAGAAACACTCATCAGTTTGATCCTTACCTTCGGATTTGTCCACTCGAAAAATTAGATCAGAAGGGCCCGAAAACTTGTTACGTCTACCACTCTCTAGCACGTGATGCGAACTGAGTAAGCTGCCTACCGCGGATGTTACCGGCAAACATCTAGCGTATGACGTCACTGAAACCGCCATCACGCGTATTGTTTTCGAATTAAAGGGGTGACTCCCATTGCCAACTGACTCCCATTGCCTACATCTCCCCTACACTTGTCGTCAGCTAGACGATCCGGACATTTGTGTTTATTTAATTTTTATTCCACGTTATCCACTATTTTTTTATATATTTTGAATGCAGTAGGTACTAGACAGTACCTAACTGATAATTTTTCATCTTGTTATGCTTAATGACGCCGGCGTCGGTGCAGCGCGACGTCCTACCCGGAATCAATTGATCCTGTTTGTCATTGAGTGATCGCGGCGACTGCTGACAAGTGGAGCCGCGCCGCATGCCCACCCTTGCCTTCTCTTCCGTCCGGTCTGACGATAGCTATTTACGCAGATGATCGAGTATGCCGATTGGACATGGAGATTTCCTCTCTTTCCAAATTGTATAAATATCCAACGGGTGGTTAATTTTATTTGTAAATAGTCACAAACATAGAAAACATATTAACTCATTTTTAGATCATTTCGTACAAGATGCCATAAGGAATTAAAAATTCGATAGATTTTTTACCTTTATTGGTTTCAATAAGGACACCATTAGCCGGGACACAAGACAAATGACAATTACTTCAAAGCCTAACATTGTATAGCATCACCGTAAACATAAGTCACACCCGTAATTGCTTTTTAATTATATAGACACTAAAAAGCAAAGCAAAAGAAGGATGAAAGTAGAATAAATGCAGTAGAAATGGGATACTCTGTGTATGATAGAGTGTCGAATGAAAATATAAGAAGTGAATGCGGTGCGAATGATGGTGTTATGAACAAAATAATGATAGGATCATTAAGATGGTTTGGACATATGGAAATAATTAATGAAGAAAGAATGGTAAAAGTTATATGTTAACGATGTAAATGGAACCAGAAATAGAGGAAGACCGAGTAAAACGTGGCACGATCAAATAAATCAAATATCGAATGTCGGCCATATAAGGAGTCAGAGAAATCGACGCGCGTGTATGACACGATGTATGAATGTTGAGGAATCGAGAGAATATGTCAGGAAAGAGAAGTGTGGCAGTCCATTCTTTCTGCCTACCCCTTCGGCGAGACGGCGTGATAGTTAGTAAGTTAGTTCGTTTTTTAAGTAACGTCTGGAAAACGTGCGTAAATATTCAACGGTAATTACTATATTTACTTCTTATGATATTAAAATACGGTTTTATTAATTTAAACAATAGAATTCTAGTGCCAACCCTTATGTTTGGAAGTGAAGATTGTAGGAGATTTGCAGAGGAAGGATGAAAGTAGGATAAAAGCCGTAGAAATGTGATCTATGAGAAGAACGAATATAAATACGAGTAGGTTCAAAACTAATTAACTACCATCACGCCGTTTCCCCGGAGGTGTAGACAGATAGGGTGGACCGCCACACTGCTCTATCCTGACATACCTCTCGAGATTTCTCTACATTCATACATCGTAATATGCTCGTCGATTTTTCTGACTTCGAATGTGGCCGCCATTTAATTGATAGATTTAGTCATGCCATGTTTTCCTCGGTCGTCCTCGACTACTTTTTCCATTCACACTACTTGTATTTTTTTAACATACTTCTATCATCCATTCGTTCTATAGGTATGTCCTAAACATCTAAGTGACCTTTTTAAATTTTACATTATTAGGATGCAATCGTCTACCTTACATTTCTTCATTGTTTCATCGTTTGGTATTCTATCATACAACGTATTCGTGCACATTCTTCTCAGTGATCTCATTTCTACAACATTTATCGTACTTTCATCCAGCTTCAATTTCCATTAAATAAATAATAACAATTTTATTTCTTTACACAGTCAACCAAATTCAGATGGATGAAGCGAGAGTGTAAAAAAAATATGTATTTCAGATAAAATGTCAAACCCGGCGTGTGTCTATGACAAAGCGGCTAAGACGAATTTTTGTATTCGAAGTAAACTGTATAATATTGTGTGACATGATGGTCTGATGCGAATTTGATGACCCGATCAATCAAAGTGAATTATCTTTCAAACAAGTAAACATTTCGAATCTCCCACACAACATTTTGAACGATCTATTTCATGTTAGTCTTTTCATCATTTGATAAAAGTTTTCGCAACTTTTGTATACTTTATTACGATAAGAATGATGAAACACATCATTTCGGTTCAATTTTAGCATTTATTACTTGATTTGTTCTTTTAAACTGTTAAATTATAAAACTCTGTTTTTTACGTATCACAATTTTATTTTTATTTTTCGCGACAGTATTTCGGTTTCGTACCTGATGATGTCAACATAAAGATGCTGGGTTTTGTTCTTCGAACTGTTAGGGCTTTCAGAGATACCCGGGTCCTAAGAACTCTATATAACTCTTTAGTCAGAAGCAGGCTCGAGGGAGATGCCGTGATATGGAGTCCTCATGAGGCTCGGTATTCTCTCATGTTGGAGAGGGTTCAAAAGAAAATCTTAAGAGCCCTCTACATGAGAGAGTACGGGATATATCCTTGGCTCTATCCAACGGCATTTCTCTTGGGTATGCTGGGGTATAATTCCCTCGAACTGAGGAGGGAAGGATTATTGTCAACGCATTTTTTCAAACTGATTCGGGGCTCTATTGAGAGCCCCTATGTTCTGGAGCAAATCGGTCTTTTTGTTCCTGATAATTACCTGCGACAGCGCCGACATCAATTGTTCTTTGCTCCGTCACGCAGAACCAACCTGCCTTTGGTGATGCCAGTAGGAAGAGCAATTCGGACGTTGAATCTAATCGTCTCGGATTTGGACATTTTCAGTATCAGTGAGGCAGTATTCATTAAAAAAATATTACAAATTCTGGAAAAAGTATTGCCTCACTGACGTCGACATATTTGGATTCCTTCTGATATGTATGACTTTTTAGTTTCATGTTGTTTTATCTTATCTTTGTAATACCGTTTTGTGTCCAAATGAGTCGCCTAAATGTTTTTTGTTTGTTATGTGTCATTTGTGTATATGTATAGATAAATAAATAAATAAACATAGGTTGACGAAACAGATGTCGCAAAAAATACAAATAAAATTTTATAATATGACAGTTTATAATGTGGAAGTATCGTAGTGTTTTGGCCAAAACTATGGACTATTGATATTTTTTTGGTATACAACAGGTCATTTGAACCCAATTACTGTATACAATTGTTTTTAGCTGTTTATTGATTCTCGTGACATGTGATAGGTAGCCAATCTATCGCCATTTTATTGTCACGTGAATTTCATAATATACCAGACCACAGACAGTGTGACAATCACACTCCCATTGCCGGAAATCAAACCCGGGACCTTTGGTATGGCACTCAGAGCTCTTACCACTCTGCAATGAAGGTTGTTATTAGTAATTAATTGATGTTGATGAATCGAGAGAAGTACGTCAAGTAAGAACAGTGTGGAAATCCATTATACAGGTGTACGAGTATGTCTACCCCTTTGGAGACGGAGTAATGGTTAGTCAGTTAGTTAGTTAGAATTGCAATTACCAGACCCAGAATAGGAGTGTCGGACATCATCAGAAGAATGGCAGTGTTAAAATGACGCTAGGCGGGCCATGTCGTTCGCAGCCCTGACGATAGATGGACAAAATGCCTCTTTTGCTGGTGTCCTACGACAGTGACCTTAAACCCTGGAAGAATTTTGATGGATGGACGACATTAGAGAAACCATGATTTTCAATGTCCGGCGATGGCAGTTTGGTTGTCACACTGTCTTTGGCCTGCTGTAGAATTCACGTGAGAAAAAAGTGGCAATAGATTACCTACCTATCACAAGTCATGAGAATCAATATAACTATACCCTTTACATCGATTTGGCTCACGCTGTAATGATGTGAAGAGCGATTCAACAAAATAATAATAATAATAAAAGTCAGCCATGTGAGGAATCAAAGAAATCCACGTGCGTCTATGACACAATGTATAATTGTTGAGGAATCGAGAGAAGTAAGTCAGAAAAGAACAATGTGGTGATCCATATATATCTGCTTACCCCTTGGGAGAGTCGGCGTGATGGTTAGTTGGTGTCAGTTTAATAAATAAAACAATTGTTCATAAATTGCAATATTGTTTATTTGAGCAAGATTTAGGTATAAGTAATTCTTATACAGCATTTTTTCCTTAAAACATACCAATAAACTATCCAAAAGTATTTGCATTCTGATTGCCATTCACGGAAATGTTAATTACCTTTGAAAATCAATTCAACATCTCAAAACATAGCTAGCCACAAAAAATAAGTCTCGAAATAGCCACACAAAATAATATTTTATGCGTAGATAAATATACACCTGTCTTAACTATGTTCATTTGTGTCAATTAATTTTGGAATGTCACTAAATTTACACAATTCACATTTTTAATTTCAAATACAAATGAACGATCCAACAAAACAAGTTTTGCATTCATAAAATGTGAAAAATAATGATTTTCAAATAATCTCTGAATCTTTCTGCGAATATAACAAAAATGCTTAAATAAAATGGGTACAATTACAAAACCAATACAGAATACGACATAGTTCATACACAATTTCAATATTTGTTGCTGGAAATATTACTATAAAAATATGCATATTGTAACACAGACAAATTATATTTTTTAACATCTTTAATGATTACATGTTTGGCACAATTATTAATACTTGGATCTATATGAATTTTATGTCAGTGTACAATATAAAATTGACCATTTCAAAACACAGCAGAAAATATAACGTGATTTCACTTTATCAATGTCGGTAACATGATAATGTGAATGTAAATATTTTTTAAAAAAAGAGGTTAACATTAAAAGATTATAATTGTGTAGATTTTCACGGTTCGTAGAAATATGTTTTTTGGGTATATCCTGTTAACTACCCTGAAGATGGAGACTACGACAATCTCTGAAAAGTCGGTTGAGAAGGAAAAGTTATACTGATATAATTATTATTATTTTTAAGGATTAATTGCATCTCAATAGAGACGAAGACATTGAAAATGAAGTGTAGTGCAACAATGTAGCATATATACTTCTTCCAAAAATTTGTCAGACGTGGTGGTCGTAAGAAGGGCAGAATGGGGAATGTTGTATTACATAAAGTGTGCGCTTAACCCAACCAGGTCATAAGTCCTGTAAACGCCTCGAACACCAATATGTTTCCAATTTGCATCTTCGTCTCCATTGAGATACAATTAATCCTTAAAAATGATAACCCGCAATGGGTAAAATCCAGTATTCGTCTACAAGTATTTGTATACATTCAAAATGTTATTATTATTTAGTTGAATCCCTCTTAGAGTGCGAACAAAGTCAATGTAAAGGGTATAACTATCGTATTGATTCTCATGATATTTGATAGGTAGCTAATCTATCGCCATTTTATTGTCACGTGAATTCTACACCAGACCAAAGACAGTGTGACAATCACACTGCCATTGCCGGGTAATCGAACCCGGGACCTTCGATGTGGCAGTCGTCACACTTCCCACTCGGCCATGAAGATCGTCAAAAAATGTTAGCCTATCCCAAAAAACAAATAAAAAAAAATAAACAATTTTTTTAGGTATGATAGATAATAAATCTTGAGTTTCTTCTACTGACAAATAAATGGATTTTCAGTACAAATTTAAAAAGTGCTCCTACAACTATTAGTAATTTTCTATTAAATAAATAATAAACAAACAAAAGAACATCCATATTTACAAAGTAACGGGTTTGACAAAAATTATGTCAAAAAATATATATATAACACAGATGGTGATTAACGAAATTGTCAATGACAAATGTGACAAACACAATTCTAATACATACACGATTGGACCAGTAACAAGCAAATATTATCATATATATAAATAATTTAAACCAGTGACAGCTCGTGAAAAACATTGTGGAACTGCAACTATTTTCACTTGATATTGTCGATAACATTTAATATAATGGGTACTTTTTTCGTTAATTATTTCTTTTTACTTATATAATCCTTAAGGTTAATGTCAGGAGCCATTCCCCAGTTTATGAAAAAGACACAAAAATCTGTTCCAAGCTGCACAAGAGAATGGGACGGAGAGAGAGGACTGTCACTCCTACAGCGCGAGCCCTGGCTTGTAATTTTTTTTGACAATTTTAAAACAATGGCAAAAAACAATCAAAGCAGTACCCCTTCTAATTTTAACTACGAACCGCCACTGATCGAAACTATACAGGTTGTTCTGAAATTAATTGTACTTCCCAAAAAGGGAAAATTCAATATCAAATTCTAAAATGATTTAACCATTATTGGATGAAAAATTTTATCGAAATTTTCTCACATGAAATATCTACATGTTAGATACTAATAAAAATGCTAGCAATTTTTTTTGTAGGGGTTCAAAAATACAGCATTTGAAATAATTTCAAAATACAAGAAGTAATAAGAAAAAAAAAACTAAAAAATGTTACCTTATAAACATAAATACCAATTTTTTTTTAGAATTGTCATTATATCGCCGTTCCTTAAGAACAGAGACGTAATTGCAAAAACTTGAATTTTACAGGAGAGTAAAAAAACGATTTGCAGTTGTATAAAACGTTTAATTGAAAAGGGTGCAAGTGACAGAAAATAATAGTATATAGAATATACTATTATTCAATATACAATAGTCACTTATAACCTTTTCAATTAAACGTTTTATACAACTGCAAATATTTTTTTTACTCTCCTGTAAAATTCAAGTATTTGCATTTAGGTCACTGTTCTTCCGGAACGGAGATTTGATATATTTAATATGCCTGTAATTTGAAATAAAAGGTATTTTAAATTAAGAACTCTTGCCAATAAATATCTATATTAAATGTTATTAATTTTTGTTTAATGATCAAAACAAATATTTTTAAATGACAATTTTCGATTCGACTCACATTTTTTGCTTTAAATGATTATTTCAAAATTCACATATTTAAAAAAAAATCGCAATGACAAAATGCTTTAAAAATTCAACAAATTCAACAGAAAAAACAAATATATAACAGGTCAGTTAGATAAATTGAAATCACCCTATTTCAGAAGAAATAAATAACTTCAGAACAACATGTATAATTGTAGTTTGAAATTTTGTTTTTTCTTGATTCAATTTGAAGTCGGAAGCGTACTTTGTACAAATGAATCATAACAATTAGCACAAATAATAAAAACAATGATTGAATTTTTCTATAAAAAAAACATATATAAAGTCCGTTGGAATATCAATTTTATACAAATAATTCAGACCTCAATTCAGAAAAGACTATGTAACACTTTTTGTTAGTTATCAAGCTAATATAGTATTATTTAATGCATGTGTAATAACAAGAAATAATAATAAATAAAAATAACATGATTTTCGAAAAAGTTATCAAAAAAAAACTATAAAAATAAAAGTACTATGTGAAATAAAGTTTTTAAAAAAAGTAGCATTATTTTTAATTTTAGAAATACGTATTAAGAATTATTCTGAATGGTTTGTTACCCAATTAACTAATAAATAGATAACCACAATGATGCATGATTGAGTGCAATTTAATTACAATTTTGACAAAAACATATCGTAGCCCAAGAGCAATAGTGAGATAAACCAGTGCCATCTTGACAATATAACAAGCCGTAATGTTCCTTTGATATTGTTTATGGTTTGACTTGGTGGAGGCCTTGCACTTATTTGAGTATCCTAGGCCCTAGGAGACTCAAATAAGTGCAAGGCCTCCACCAAGTCAAACCATAAACAATATCAAAGGAACATTAGGCTTGTTATAATGTCAAGATGGCACTGGTTTATCTCACTATTGCTCTGGGGCGACGATATGTCTATTTGAAGTTGAAATTTTCACCCTTATAGGTCCCATGTCGAATCTCATTCGACATCGATTTCTTCCTCGTGGGTCGCATGTCGAATGTTATTCAACATTTCTTAAATCATTAGTATTATTGAGTTAAAATGCAAGCTCACATTTTTTTACACATCCATTTTAATTAAAAATTATTTTTAATTAAAATATTAGACTTGATGGAATTTTCTTTTTCTTTTTTTGAGGAAAGGGTTTAGAGTACTATGTAAAATTATAGGTAAAAATGCGTTCAGTATCGGCTAATATTTTTTCCCTGTTCCATATTTAAATACCGTACAAAGTAACCCCGTACACAATTATTATTTTTGTTGTATTAAAAACAGGTTTCTTATAAAATAAATTATTCTTATCACTGTTTTAAGATCTTTATTAACACATTGTCTGCGGGTAGATTCGCGCGCTTATTAACATGCTTGAAATTGCAATAAAATTAAAATATTTAATAGTATGTATACTTTCAATTGTGTTAAAAATGTCACTAAAACTTTGTAAAAATACAATTTCAACAGATTATGGTCCATTCTCGAGAGAAGTTTTTATACCCTTCCCACAGGCTACCACCAGTCCAGTAAACGGGTATTAATATTTTTTGTGAATGTATACGTATACTTGTATACGAATACTGGATTTCACCCATTGCGGGTTATCAATTCATGATTTAATTGTATCTCAATAGAGACGAAGATGCAAATTGGAAACTGAATATGGTTGATCAAGGTGTTTACAGGACTTATGACCTGTCATTGGTTGGGTTAAGCGCACGCTTTATGTAATTACAACATTCCCCATTCCACCTTTCTTATGACCATGTCTAACGAATTTTTTTGGAAGTTGTATATATGTTAAAGTCCTACACCAGATTTCACATGTCAGTTTCAATGCGCAATCTATGAAGATTTTGATTATATATGTTAATCTTTTTAAGATTACTTTATATATAATCTACATACTAACGCCATCTATGGAGATTTATAGTTATTAAGCATTAAGCAGAACATCTTTTTAACACAATGTGAAAGGCTACCCCGCCATTAGCGCATTGTTAGAAGCCGCCTGGAGATGTCACTCCTATCTATATGCCAAACATTAGACCAGATATGATTACAATATTTTTTGTGAATGTATACGTATACTTGTATACGAATATTGGATTTCACCCATTGTATTAATACCCTTCCCACAGGTAATGAGTTAAAATATACTCATATTTTAATTGATTTTACTGTCGACGGGGAAGCTATTGGGACGTTAAAACGTTTGAAACTTTACCTAAATAATCAAAGCATTTAGTACAAAATAGATTGGATCTTCCCTATTAAAATCTGTTATGTTTAACGATTGTTTTTTTTCGTATTCTTTACTAACACACATAAACCCCTAACCTGGTTCAAATCCTAAGATCAGATTTATTCATATTCTAATATTTGATCAATACAATGGATTTTTCTATAACACTTTACTTTATTCAATTTAATCTGACGACGGAAATCTTAAAGAATAAAATAAAAATTTAAGTAACATGTTAAATAAGTTAGGAACATTGAAAAATAATGGGGGGGTAGAATTTAAAAAAGTCCACTGTATAAAAAAAATGCTAAATTTCAATAATGTATACCAGACAATTTATGTATAATACTAACAACGAGTTTTAGGTACAGTATATATTGTTACATTTCGTGTATATTTTCATATTATTTTCATATATTCATATTCGGGTGGTGGTCTAGGGGATAGAACGTTTGGCTCCTGATCCAGGGGACTTGGGTTCGAGCCTGGACACGACCAGATTCCTTCTTCATAATAATGAGCTATTTTCTGCTCATATTGAAGATTGTAAAATAAATTCTAATATCATTGATTTAAATCTTTGGTATTAGTCTTTTCATAAAAAAAAAATTTAAAATAAAAAAATGATAAGTTCGTGAACTGGTCACACCGTGAACATACAAGATCTAATTGTATCTCAATAGAGACGAAGATGCTAATTATTTTGGAAACAGAATATGTTGGTCGAGGCGTTTACAGGACTTATGACCTGTCATTGGTTGGGTTAAGCGATCGCTTTATGTAATACAACATTCCCCATTCCGCCCTTCTTACGACCACATCTGACAAATTTTTGAAAGATGTATTAATGCTACTATATTGAGAAACACTTCACATATTTTAGTTCAATCTACACTAGTGGCATCTATTAAGACTAAATGTAAGCATTAAGCAGAAAATCGTTATTAATGCAATGTGAAAGGCTATCAAACTCAATTATCACACATTGCTAGACAACGCCTAGAGAACACTCTCCAATTTTTATGCTTTAACATGGACCAGTTTTTATACAATATTTTGTTTTTTAATGTATACAAATACTTGTAGACAAATACTGGATTTTACCCATTACGGGTTAATCATTTAAGGATTAATTGTATCTCAATAGAGACGAAGTTGCAAATTATTTTGGAAACAGAATATGGTGGTCGAGGCCTACATGTAAATGCCTCGACCACCATATTCTGTTTCCAAAATAATTTGCATCTTCGTCTCTACTGAGATACAATTAATCCTTAAATGATTAACCCGTAATGGGTAAAATCCAGTATTTGTCTACGAGTATTTGTATACATTCAAAAACAAAATACAAGATCTGTCAGACGAGCATGTTGGACAACTAACCTAATAAGAGCGAGTTTGAATATTACTCCACCACACATAAACTATTCTAATGATAGAAGGGAGTACATTTTATTGATCAAAGAGGACTGTGGGGTTAGAGTAGTGAAGTTACAGTATTTTAGGTGGAATTTCACGAATTATTTTTTGTATACTGTAACTAAAACTCATAGTGCATACATTGGCTGGTTAATGTATACATTATCGAAATTTATACTTTGTAACATATACACCAAATTCTTTTAAATGGTAACAATATTGTCGATAACAGATGAGAGATTATTTTTATTGTATTTTATAATCAATTTTGAATTCTACTTTATACAAAAATGTTTTTAAGTATTTTTGTGCAACACTTAATACGTACGCAGACATTTACTGTAATGAGGAACCATTAAAATTAAGGAGTCCAAACTCTAAAACACTCGTACAATCTCAAAATTTCATGATTCTGAATGAGGCTTGCACCTGCATATGCACATTAAGATATTGTTGTCACATACAAAATGAATAGCTCATATAAATAAGATTAGAAAAGTAAAAAAAAAAGTTAAATATAAATGATTTTGAAATGGTATGAAAGAAATTTAAAAAAAAAATACAATTGTAAATTTTAAAGCAAAATTAATAGTATTATATATTAAAAGAGTGTAGTTTGTAAAAGTAAATTGGATTCCCTAATTATAAAGCAACACTCACTAGAAATTTTTCAAATAAAAGATTCTTACGATGAATATTATGAATATTACAAGTATCCACAATAAGTTTCACACAAAATATAACCAAACTGGCCGTTAAGATTATTTCAATTGAAATTGTTTCGTATTTTTCCTAAGCCTTGTTGTATTCTCCTAGTCAAAACAGCTCTCTCTCTCATGGTCTGCATTCTCTCCACTCTTAAGCTATCGCTCTCTGGACTCGCATCACCCGCGTTGAGAACGTTAGCATTCATCGCGGCGTCTCTAGAAGTTCCACTACCCGATTGTCTGTCGATTCTGCTTCTATCCATTTCTTGAAGTGCCGAGTCTTCCGATATAGACCTAGAAATCGGATTAAGAAGTCGCACGCCGCCGGCGCGAATATAATTCAGATTGCGCACGGGTAAGAAAATATCGTGAGAAGAGTCCGAAAAGCCGGAAGCAGAAACGAAATAATTGTTTACTGCGCTACTTGATGAAGGCATACTCCTGCTTGAAGTACTTTCTCGTCGTTCCACGTTGGGCGGACGGGTTGGACTAATTTGTAAAGTAGCGTGTGGCGTTCTCGGCTGCGCTACAGTGACAATTGAATCAGAATTTCTACTTGAATTATCTACGCTCCCAAATCTCTCCTGTTGCATTATAACGGGTCCAGAAACCATTAATCTGTTTGAATTTCTCGCACCATTTTCAATGGGAATCCGTCTTGCCGTATTGCTGTCAAAATTTCTACTTTCGTACAGCGATGATACTGGAGGTGATGCATGTATTGGATTTCTTCTAGACGTAGATGTTTCATTTCTTGTTTGGTTGATTACCGACATATTGGAGGCGAACATGTGCTGATACCTCGAAAGTTCATTCGGGGTAAGAAGCCGGGCATCTCTTCCTATTCTCTGAACGGATATCTGATTGACGGCGCCGCTGGGTGGAGACTGCACCTCGCCGGGTAGTTCACCAATTGTGGAGGATAGAGGTATGATGTTGGAATGACTGGACGAGGACACGTTTTGCAAATCAAAAGATCTGAGGTTCGTCAGTGGAACACAAAGCAAACCAAATTCTTCCTGTAATAAAGAGAAATAATAACAATATTATTTTTGCATCATAAAAAGGGTAGATTCCGAGGGATTTATTGAATAATGTGGATTGTATTTTACTTACAAAATCTTTCATTTTATCTAATATTTAAAATTTCAATGTTTAGGACATTAACCCCCATTTTGGGGCTGGCTTCAGCTACAGTGAAAAAAAATTCTTGAACTGCGGTTGACTACTTTTGCAGCTCAAACAGATCAGTCTCAATTCATCATAATATAATGTACAATTTAGTAATAAAAAACTGAAGTAAAAAGGTTTATAAGATACATTCTGCCGCAGTTCAAAACCAATTGTTTGGACTGCAAAAGTAGCCACCTCCTCTATAGGAGTTAAAATTAAAGGAAGCCTAATGGCAAAAAGATTATAGTTGATGTAGAATTTGGTATCGTTAGTCTTATTAATATGTAACTATGTTTATTTTTTAAACATAATAGATAGTGATAGTTGAATAAAAATATGCATAATACAAAACAAAAAATTATATCTTACATTAATGCCAAATAATCTATTGTCTCGCATTAATCCTAGAAGTTTGGCTTCTTCGGGTCTGGATTTCTGCGCATCCCCGGGAGCTGCTGTTTTGGAGGTGGGTGACTGGCTGGACGACTTAGTGGATTTCTCGTTGGATTTGGATGGAGTGCTCTCCTCACCACCGCCCTCCTCCAGGGGAATGTCGGGAACAACCTGCAGATCCTCATGTGGGCCGTTGGACAGACTGTATCCGCTGATGATGGTAGAAAGAGCATCCAAAACCTGTGTACATAATATAAAAATATTATTTTTTTATTTATCATTTATCAATTTTCAAAACATCAATTATTTATTTTTTTAATTTGGTGGTCTGAGACAGAGGTCTCAAAACTACGGCCCGCGGGTCAAATCTAGGCCGCCAGTGTCATCAATCCGGCCCGCGACAGCTAATGACCAGTGTCATCAATCAGGCCCGTGACAGCTAGCTTATTGTTGTTGTGATAAGTTGGATAATAAATACGGAATAATAGTAACTCAGTTTTATTTACTTGCTAGGTAAAGCTGTCAAAATGTCGATATAGAATATAAAAAAATTCTCATCATGAATATGAAGGTAAATAAATTTTTTTTAAACTAACTAACTAACTAACCATCACGCCGTCTCCCCGAAGGGGTAGGCAGAAAGAATGGACTGCCACACCTTTCTTTCCTGACATATTTCTCTCGCTTCCTCAACATTCATACATCGTGTCATGCACGCGCGTCGATTTCTCTGACTCCTCACATGGCCGACATTCAATATTTGATTTATTTGATCGTGCCACGTTTTCCTTGGTCTTCCTCTATTTCTGGTACCATTTACATCATTAACATATAATTTTTTTACCATTCTTTCTTCATTCATTCTTTCCATATGTCCAAACCATCTTAATGATCCTTTCATTATTTTGTTCATGACACCATCATTCGCACCGCATTCACTTCTTATATTTTCATTGACACTCTATCATACACAGAATATCCACACATTCGTCTAAGAGATCTCATTTCTACTGCATTTATTCTACTTTCATCCTTCCTTTGCCAGTTCCATGCTTCGCTTCCATACATAAGGGTCGGTAGAAGAACACCATTGTGCACTGCCATTCTAGCTTTTTGGATAGGTTTTTGTTTGCGATGACAACTTTAAGTGCACCATTCACTTTGTTGCCTGCCCCAACCCTTCTTTCAATATCCCTCTCCACTCTCCCATCTCTTGTAAACATACTACCTTAATACATAAACTCAACTTTTTTTTTAATTTAACACTTTTTTCTATAGTCAAATATCACGTATTATTTGTGTTGTTAACCAATCAATTTTATTCTATTTTATAAATACATTTGAATATTTTACATATTTTAAACAATTTATTTTACATAATAAATCGTTTTGCATGTTTGAAACATTTTTACGATTCTTCGAAACCTCCACATGTTTAAGCCTGTTAAAAAGAAAAATAGAGATATTAAATTTGTTACTTAAATAGTAAAAAGCTGGAAAACAGGTTTTTCCATCAGTACCAGTCTATCAAAATGACATAAAATATGTTCAATATTCATTTAAATTAATACAATATTGATAAAATACCAGAATAAGTTATACGGCTGTGTTTGAGTAAAAGGGTCCATCCCACGTGGAATTATTGATTAACCACCCTAAGAATATGAATGTAGGGATATGTAGTGTAGTGTATAATGTAGTGTGCCAACAACACTTGAGTACAAGTCTTCACAAGTATGATAGTTTTACAAGGGGTGAGGATATTGTGCGATCGAGCTTTTGAAGTTTCGTAATTTAAAAAAATATAATTAATATACATTTCATTTTAATTAATAAAAAGGTGATTTTTTTTTTTGGAACATTTCTCGAAAATTTACCTGAAGGTAGAGCGGTTAATCGGATTAACCTTAACTCTTTTGTGCCAGTATTAATAATCGTAACACGATAATGGATACCAGACGAAGAGGATTGCGCAAGTTCATTTCTGTTGCAACTGTCGCACGCGCAAGACATATGCACATTTCTTGCACTCATTATATATTATTTGGTGTTTAAAGCCAAATAAAATATAATGTGTAACTAACTAACTAACCATCACACCGTTTCCCCGGAGGGGTAGGGGATGCACCGCCACCACTCTTGCACCTATTCTACATTCACACATCGTGATGTTACAATATCGTCGATCGTTCCTACTTCAAACATGGCCGCCTTTCAGTAATTGATTAATTTGGTCATGCCATGTCTTCCTTGGCCTTGCTCGACTTCTTTTTCCATTCACACTACTTGAATATATCTCTCTCCATTCCAACCATTCCTCTCTCATCCATTCATTCGATCTCGGTGACCCTTTCTTAATTTTATTTAGGATGCATTCATCCGCCTTACATTCCTTTCTTACTTCATCATTAGATATTCTATCATACATTGTTTTTCTTCATTTTCTCACCTCATTTCTATACCATTTATCCTACTTTCATTCTTCTTTTGCCAACTCCAAGCCTCACTTCCATACATAAGGGTCGGCACAAGAACTCCATTGTGAAATGCCATCTTTGCTTCAGTCGATATATTTCTATTTGCGGTAATGACTTTGAGTGCACCATTTATTTTGTTTCCAGCTCTAACCCTTCTTTCGATATCTTTCTCCATTTTTCCATTTCTTGTAAACATGCTTCCCAGATAAATAAATTCGGTAACTTTCTCCAATATTACATATGATGCGTATGTTAATAATAATAACAGCGGATGGCTGAACGGACTGTGTTGTCGAAAGAAGGGTTGGTGCAGGTAACAAAGTGAATGGAGCTTTAATATTGGAAACAAAAGTTTATCCATAAAAGCAAAAATGGTCGTTCACAATGAAATTTTTGTACCAACTCTGATGTATGGAACTGGCAGAAGGATGAGAGCAGAATAAATGCAGTAGAGATGAGATCCCTTTGACATATAAACAATCTCAAAGTCAAACCGAACGAAACCAGTCTCAATGATGCCTTTAATTATGTAAACATTAAAAAGCACTTGCCAAAATCTAATCTGTTAAAAAGCACTTGCCAAAAAAAACATTTAACTATTTCCGGATACTTAAAACAATTTTAAACATAAATTAAATAAACACAAAAGTCCGGATCGTCCATGTCAACATGTGCAACATCGAAAAAAACATTATGTGTTATTACATTATGTGCTAAATTAAAAAACGGTGGATTCGTGGAATATAAATTAAATAGACAATATGTGCACCATCTAAAAAGAACATTTTGTGTTAAATTATTATTATTTTGTTATTTTATTTTATATCATTGTATTTTATATTATTTGTTTTAGATTTATTTTGTGGGTGTTGAACGATCGAAGTGTGCGAGAGAGATGCCTATTGGTGGCGATGAGGTTCGCAACCCATCACACCGCGTCTCCTGCGGGGTGAAAAGAGAAGGATGGAGTGCCGCATCAGTAAAAGTATGACAGTCCATTCGTTCTGCCTACCCTTTCGGGGAGACGGCGTGACGGTTAGTTAGTTAAAACAATTTTCAATTAAGGTGTTAAATTAAATCCTAAAGGAATCAGCTCGATCTGCTACCTATTTGCCGAGTAAAAAGTCTTCATAATAACACACATTGGCTTTTATTTATATAGATTTGACTCTTACAAAAATATGGGTTGAAACCTTTTACATATCCACAATATAGAATCAAATTACCTTATCGGCGAGTAAACGGTGCTTCGGGTCCTTGACTAAAAGCCTTTGAATTAGGAACACAGTAGAGGCTGACACATGAACGGTGTTGCCATCGCTGAAAAACATAACAGAAGTCACGATTAAACAAGTTCCGTCAAGTGAAAGTTGAAATATTAAAATACAAATTGACTCGCTGATTTTACAGCTTGTGATTAAAGATTGATGTTTGTATTTTAATATTTTTTAAATAAACAAAAATATAAAGAGGATTATTTATGAACTTCTAAAAACCATAAACAACAATTTACATACATTTATACCATTTTTAAATAATTACCAAAAAATCCATATTATAGTCGGCATAATGATATGACATGGATGATATAAATAATGGTAGGACATTTTTGATAAATTTAAGGCGTCAACACTTTGGAATTCCATAATGACATTTTTTTTATGAACGATTTATATCTTTCTCCGGGTGATGATAACAATAAACTTACTAACTAACCATCACGCCGTTTCTCTGGAGGGGTAAGAAGAGAGGATGGATTGCCACATTGTTCTATCCTGATATAACTCTAGCGCTTCTTATACATTCACACGTCGTGAAATGCACGCTTATCGATTGTTCCTACTTTGAACTTGGTCGCCTTTCAGTAATTGATTAATTTGGTCATGCCATGTCTTCCTTGGGCTTCTTCGACATCTTTTTCCATTCACACTACTTGAATATATATTTTTAACCATTCTTCCCCCATCCATTTGTTCCACATGTCCAAACCATCTTAGTGACCCTTTCTTAATTTTATTTATCACGCATTTTACCGCTTTACATTCCTTTCTTACTTCATCATTAATTATTCTATAATACATTGTTTTTCCGCATATTCTTCTTAGTCACCTCATTTCTACGGCATTTATCCTACTTTCATCCTTCTTCTGGCAACTCCAAGATTCACTTCCATACATAAGAGTCTGGACTAGAACTCCATTGTGCACTGGCATCTTTGCTTCAGTTGATATATTTCTATTTTCGATTAATGACTTATAATAAACATGATTTAAGAATTGCAGCGCATTCACAGCCGAGAAACCTGAGCTCGAACCTAAATTATCATAAAAAATTTAAGCCATATAAAGACATTTGATTAAGAAGTTATATTATAAAAAAATAAATAAAAACAGTAACAAAATTTTGCATAAATGTGAAACTTTTACTATTTTATGTGTTATTATGCTGGATGAGCATTTAAATTGCATAATAAATGGGTTCAGTTAAAAATGACAGTTCTTAAAAAATTTTAAAACAAACTTTCAGTAGACTTAAAGAATAGAAAAAATGTGTATGTTGAAGCTTATTAGGAATACTTACGGAGGTATATTATAGTTAGCTGCTTGTATTCTGCTAAAAAGCTGGGGTAGGGTTGTATCGGAGAAGGGGAACTGTCCGTAGAGCATGGTGTAGAGTACCACACCCAAGGCCCACATGTCTGAGGGCTTGCCAAGATATGGTTTGCCCATCAGCACATCTGGAGAGATGTAAGCCGGTGAACCTGAAACAAATTATTATTAAACTATTAATGCAGCTGTCCATAACATAAGCTAGAAGTCTTTATGTTCTTGGTTCTTGAATATTGTCTTTTCGGGAGTACCAGCCCGAAGGCTATTGCTCCCCCACATGTTGAAAATTTCGTTCTTGGAGATGAAGTTGGATATTGTTGAATGGTGAGGGAACTGTTACTTGGTGGATGTAGTGGGTTGTGTCCGACATTTGAACCTGACTACCCGGGTAGGGATGAGTGTGGAGGGGTTGGGGATGACCTTGGAAAGGGGCCGAGGTCTTAGGTGAAGACCGAGAGACGGTGAAAGGGAGTGGCCTTGGGTGGGGGCCAGTTGGTCCCGGTTTTAATGTTGAAGTCTTTATGTGGCACGATCTTTATTCAATTGTGGTTTTTCTAATTCATATTTATTCTAAATAAATAGCAGGACGCTCCAATTATAATCCATTGACTTAAAAAAATGTAATTGTTCTTATTTTATATTTATTGTTTCTTGAACAATGATGTTAAACTCCATATTAAATAATTAATACAAATGAAATCTCTGTTTTCTAGATGTTTTATTTTATTTATGGGAATGAGATGTTTCGCTTTGTTAAGGCATTATCAAATGTGGTTATCATTTGATACTGCCTTAGCAAGGAGAAAATGTCATTCCCGAAAAATACAATAAAACTTCTAGAAAACAGATATTTTCAATCGTATCAATTATTTTTACTTTGTATTGAAACTAGCTGCCTGATTTAGTTTTCGGGTAAGTCGAATTATGTTTTATTATATATTTTGGGAATGATATTATCAATAAAATGTTATTTTAAAAAAACGTGTAGAAAAAATATATGGAACTATGTGGAATTTTTTATCATTCTTCTGTATAATTTTAAAATATTATAGAAATAACCAAAACCAATAATTATCTAGATTTTTTTACAATCGAAATACAAACCGAGCAAAAAAAATAACAACATCCAAAATATTCCAACTATCTTCACACATTTGTCCAATAGAAGGAAAAAATTTAAATATTTCATTGTTACACTGAAGAGAAAGATATCCCATCTAACTGTGCATGAAATATTAAGGAAAATGACCAAATGAAATATCAGAATCGCTGGTCACTGACCTACATTTGCGACTTGAAAAGAAATATCAACGGGAAGATTTAAAAAAATATGTATAATATTTAATCCATTATCGCTATACACGGAAAGCACTGCTAGTGTCAGAGTAAATGGAGATCTTACAGCCTGGTTTGATATCAATAAAGGTGTCATACAAGGTTGCGTAATGTCCCCGTGGTTATTCAATCTGTATATGGACAAATGTATGAAAGAGCTGAAAGGGTTGGATGTAGGTGCCAAAATGAGCGGAGTGTCAGTAAGCTGTCTCTTGTATGCGGATGACGCTGTCCTTCTTGCAGACAACGAGCATGAACTACAAGTCCTGGTGAATTGTATGTATGAGGTATGCATGCGAAATGATCTGATGATGAATGTTAAAAGTCCAAGGTAATGATTTTTGAAAAGGAAGAAACCATGACAGTCTGCAACATTAGCGTGAATGGTGAAAATTTGGAGCAAGTAGTTGAGTTCGTGTATTTAGGTAGTATGTTTACAAGAGATGGGCGAGTGGAGAGGGATATTGAAAGAAGGGTTGGGGCAGGCAACAAAGTGAATGGTGCACTTAAAGTTGTCATCGCAAACAAAAACCTATCCAAAAAAGCTAGAATGGCAGTGCACAATGGTGTTCTTCTACCGACCCTTATGTATGGAATCGAAGCATGGAACTGGCAAAAGAAGGATGAAAGTAGAATAAATGCAGTGAAAATGAGATCTCTTAGACGAATGTGTGGATACTCTGTGTATGATAGAGTGTCGAATGAAAATATAAGAAGTGAATGCGGTGCAAATGATGGTGTTATGAATAAAATAATGAAAGGATCATTAAGATGGTTTGGACACATGGAAAGAATGAATGGTAAAAAAATTATATGTTAACGATGTAAATGGAACTCTAAATAGAGGAAGACCGAGGAAAACGTGGCACAATCAAATAAATCAAATATTGAATGTCGGCCATGTGAGGAGTCATTGAAATCGACGCGCGTGCATGACACAACGTATGAATGTTGAAGAAGCGAGAGAAATATGTCAGGAAAGAAAAGTGTGGCAGTCCATTCTTTCTGCCTACCCCTTCGGGGAGACGGCGTGATGGTTAGTTAGTTAGTTAGTTGTATAATATTTAATCTATTGTTTTAGAAATTTTACTATAGTTTAATTGAATAACATGTTTCGCCTTTTTAAGGCATTATCAAATGTCTGATATTTGATAATGCCATAGAAATGTGAAACATGTCATTCGCATTTCCAGACAAATAAAAAATCATTCAAATATTGGAATGTAAAAATTACATAAATTTTAAGCCTACAACTAAATTTATAATATATAAAATGTGTTTAAAATAAATTAAGTCAAAAGTTAGAGTATTATAAGGAAAATCAGACACATTAAATCTCAGTTAAAAGGAGGAAAAATATTACAAATAATGGTACCTACTTCTAACAGATATATCCTCCATACATAACTTTGTGTGCATTCTTATAATAATAAAAGATGATAAAAAGTTTTCATAGATAATAAATTATAATGATTATCGAAAAAGAAGGATATTAATACTAAAAACATAAAAGAGATGTAACAAATAAGTTCTCGCTGTTTTTTCGATAATATATTTTTTTTTTTTAAAGATAAACAATATTTTAATCAAAGTACATATTGTCCATCGCTAGCTGTTACTTTCTCCCACCTTTCACGCAATTTTCGAAATTTGTATTGGAAGAATGATGCATCTTTTGATTTAATCCAGTCATCGACCCATTTTTTGGTATCGTCATAAGATAAAAAAATGTTGATCAGCCAAGTCGCGTGTCATCGATCAAAACAAGTGGTAGTCGGAAGGAGCAATGTCTGGTGAATAAGGCGGGTGGGGTAGAATTTGCCATTTGAGTTAGAATTTCCTATCCGAAGACCCCTTGCCGATTTTTTTCTATTTTGTGTAGACTCCTGCTTACCTAATTGATTTTTCGAAATGATTGCTAAAATAAATTGGTCGTTGCCGAATTCTACTGGCCGGAATTCCCTGTCGAGCCAAAAAAAAAAAAAAAAAGGTCGCCAACAATTTCGATAGACTTCAATTAAATGTTTATTTTTTTATATGCTGTGTATACAACACTTTTTTTTTAATAAATGTAAGTGTGGTATACAAAGTATATAAAAAAAAATAAACATTAAACATCTACAACACAAAGTTCTTCATAGAAGAGACTTCAATTTAGTTCTCGAACTATCTCGTTGACCCCCATTTACATCTCATGGACCCCCAATTTTTTTTGCAACTGTCGTAGACCCCTTGCAAATTGTCGTGGACCTCTGGGGGTCTATACATATAGACCACTTTGGGAATCACTGATGTAAACGGTTAACTTTTTATTTAATATACAAAATAAACTGCATAATTCAATCATTCGAAGAAAAAAAAATACTAAGAAATTAGACTCTTAACCTGAATAACCAAAAATGACATAGATCAGTGGTTAAAGCTTTTATCATTAGTATTGATAAATTACATCATTATTGAGTCTAGTAAAAAATTGAAAGAAATATTTGTTTTAATAAAATATGATAAGTGTACCTCTTTGGTCCTTCAATAGATGCCGCTCACTGCCAAGATGAGTTCCTAGACAGAAGTTGGTGATGGTGATCCTTCTCGTTCGTTGATTCAGAACAATATTTCCTAATTTTAAGTCTCGATGCACAATGTTACGCTGTGGAAAAAAAAGACAAGATTAAAAACAAATACAAGTGCGTGGATTTACATTCATTTGCACTATTTTATTTCAAATCTGCTGGTATGAAACATATCAATTCCGTAAATTACATAAATGTATAATAAAACTTATAGAAATCTAATGTTTCCATTAATATTATTTTTACACCATTGTTCAAGAAACAAAAAATAACAAACTAACTATCATGCCATCTCCCAAAGGGGTAGCCAGAAAGAATGGACCACCACACTGTTCTTTTGTGACAAACTTCCTCATTCCTTCCTCAACATTCATACATCGTGTCAAGCACGAACATCGATTTATCTGACTCCTCGATTTGCTCTGTTTCTTGTTCCGTTTACATCGTTAACATGTACTATCTTTACCATTATTTCTTCATTACACTTTCGTTTGCACTGCATTCACTTCTTACATTTTTATTTGACAATTAAGTTAGTTTTTGAAAGGGAAGAGCAAATGAAAGTTTGTAACATAAGTGTGAACGAAGAGAACTTGGAGCAGGTGAGTGAATTTGTATATTTAGGTAGCATGTTCACAGCGGATGGCAAAACGGATTGTAAGGTCGAAAGAAGAGTTGGTGCGGGTAACAAAAGTGAATGGAGTCATGAAACTAAAAACAGTTATTGGTAACAAGAATTTATCAATGAAAGCGAAAATGCCCATTCGCAATAGAGTTCTGATCCCAACCTTTATGTATGGAAGTGAAGCATGGAACTGGCAGAAGAAGGTAGGTGTGGTAGAACGATGTACGACAGAATTTCAAAAGCTAATATAAGAAAGGAATTTAAAGCGAAATATGGTATTATGAACAAAATTATGAAAGGATCGCTGCGTTGGTTCGGATATATGGAGCGCACGGGTGGAGAAAGAATGGTTAAGAAAGTATACGTTAATGATGTAAATGGAGTACGGAATCGAGGTAGACCGAGGAAAATATGGAATGACCAAATTAATCAAATTTTAAAGCTTGGTCATGTTAGAAGTTGGAAAAATCGACGTGCGTGTATGGCTCGTTGTATGAATGTGGAGGAATCTAGAGAGGTGTGTCAGGATAGAATAGTGTGGCGGTCCATTCTCTCTGCCTACCCCTGCGGAAAAAACGGAGTGATGGTTTTGGTGTTGTTGTTGACAATTAACAATCAATAAGGAAAAAAATCTAGGGAGAAAATATCTCCAATAATGAATCAGCTGACTAAAGAAGAATTATTTTCACCAAATAGTCAGGAATGCCTAGAAATACTTTAATAATATTAAAGTTTACAGTAATAATGTAAACGTGTAAATAAAATTTTACCAAGAAAAATAACTGACTGGATTGTGAGAGCGTGTCTTGAATAAGGAAAATAATGACCGAATTTCGGGAATGATTTATCGATGACAAGAATATGTTAATTACCTACCTGCTATACACAATAATTTGTCATGGACTATGTGACTATAATAATAAACACTCTTCACAATACATTGAACTTATAAAATATCAGTCTTTTGATATTAAATAAAATTCATGTTTCCAACATAAATTAACCCTTAATGGACGTAAGTCACCTCTAACGTGACAATAGAACTTTGTTGCTGCGGCCGTATGGCACATGTGAGATGGCATGATGAATTATGTTGTCTGTGGAATCTGGGCGTAATACTTTTTCAGTTGAATGGACCAACCAATGGAGCGATTAACATCCACAGTGCCTTTTTAAAATAACATATTGATAGAATAACACATACAAAAAATATACAAAAGCTACCGTCCGATAAGGGTTAAGAGATTTTTTACCCTTTTTATAGAAATGCTTATTAACCGTTAGAGTGCCGAGGAGCGCCGTCGCGCTTGTAGGTAGATTAATAGTATTCAATTTCTGTATTTTTATTATCATGGTGTGAAACCTAGTGAAGAGAATGTTGAAAGAAATATGAAAATTTGTGTATTTTTACAAAAATGTGACAATGTTTTCTTGTAAATATAAATTATCTATAAAAATAGACATTTCTTTTGATATTTTAGAATATTTTGGCGAAATAGGTTTGGCACTCAAACGGTTAATATGACAAAAACAACCTCAAACCATCATGCTCCGTCTCCAAAGGGGTAGGCAGAGAGAATGGTCCTCCACACTACTCGATCCTGACACACCTCTATAGCTTCCTCCACATTCATACAGTGAGTCACACACGTACGTCGATTCTTCTGACTTCTAACATGGCCGACCTTTAAAAATTGATTAATTCGGTCATGCCAGGTTTTCCTCGGTCTCCCACGACTCCGTACTCCATTCACACCATTAACGTATACTTTCTTAACCATTTTTCCTTCATGCGTGCATTCCATTTGTCCAAACCAACGCAGTGATCCTTTCATAATTTTGTTCATAATACTTTCTTCCGCTCTACATTCCTTCTTTTTGGAATTCTGTCGTACATCGTTTTACCACACATACTTCTAACGGATCTCATCTCTACCAAATTTATTCTTATCAACCAACAATATGTATGTTAATTTTTGTTAATAATACATAAACTTTATCCATTCTAAGAGTGTAAATTAATATATTCAGATTTGCTGATAATTAGGAAAAACTTAATATGCAAAATATATGCAGAATAGACAAGTTTTAATAAAATAATGCATAAAAACAGATAATTAAAATGCACAGACAACGGAAATTTATTGCCAACTTATCGATTTAATCCGGTGATTCCTTAACCCCTATTGTGCGGCTGATTACATTTGCAGTCCAAAAAATTGCTTTCAAACTGCGTCAGGTTATATTTGCAGCTCATGTATGAATGTATCTTAAAAACCTTTTCACTTTAATTCCTTACCACTAAATAGTGCATAATATTTATTAAAGTGAACTCAGACTATCTGTCTAAGCTGTAAATGTAGACAGCCATAACTCAAAACCTTTTTTTTTTTACTGCAAATAAAGCCTGCAGCACAATGGAGGTTAAACCAGCGATAACGCCTTCTGGTAGGAGCTAAAGTAAGTTTTCTTAAGTTAAAAATAAAACAGAACTTTCAGTTTATTAAATTGAAGGAAAAGTTTCAACACAACAACGACAATGACGAACCTTCACACCATTTCTACGAAGGGGTAGGCAGAGAGAATGGACCTTCACACTACTCAATCCAGACACACGTCTCTCGCTTCCTCCACATTTATACAGCAAATCATACACGCACGTCGATTCTTCCGACTTCTAACATGACTGACCTTTAAAATTCGATCTGGTCATGCCAAGTTTTCCTCGGTCACCCGCGACTCCGTACTCCATTCACAATGTTAACGTATACTTTCTTAACCATTCTTCCTTCATCCATGTGTTCCATAAGTCCAAACTAACGCAGTGATTCTTCCTTAATTTTGTTCATAATACTTTATTTCGCTCTACATTCCTTCCTTATATCATGTGAAATTCTTTCACACATCGTTTTACTATACATATGTCTTAGGGATCTCATCTGTACAACATTTATTCTGCTCTCATCCTTATTCTGCCAATTCCATGATTCACTTCCATACATCAGGGTTTGAGTTTTAGGAAAAGTTTCACTTTCAAAATCTGACATTGAGAGTTTATTCTCTAAAAGTGGAGCAATACCACAGTACTAGATAGTGCTAGACAAGTTCACAAACCTGTGGTTTGAACCTAAGTTGTTAAATAATTAATTCATTCAATTATGTTTTTCAGGATCTTGGGTACATCCACGTATCTTGGAATCTTCTTTAACTAACGTTTCAGAGATCGTTGCAGTCTCCATCTTGAGCGTAGGATTACAACCTTAAAAATGGAGCCTGCAACAATCCCCAAAACGTCAGCTGAAGAAGATACCTTATAACAAATTGATTCCAACTGTTAAAATCTATGCAATTATTAATTCATTTATTATGGATAGTCGGTAATTTACAAACATATAGCGAACATACTTGATATGTTAATTATTTTTTCCTATTAAGTGACACAAGGTCAGAGAAAATTTTAATTCCATGTTGGTATAAATCATAAAAGTTTTCCTCAAACTGAAAGATTGCAATATCTATCCGGAAAACTCAAACTCGGAAAGTGTTATGAACAAAATCATGAAAGGATGGGTGTAAAAAGAAAGTTTATGTTAATAGAGATGTTTATTAAATTAAAAGAGTATACCAGTTCATTAAGTCTGCCTCCCATCCTGGATAAATGGTATGATATTTTATATATAGTATACTACATTGTTTATTTAATTATAAAAAAATAGTACATTAGTAAAAAAAAATTCATTGTTTTTTTAAATAGAAAAATATAATCAAAACAATGATAACTTTTATTTGGATGACTTTGAAAAAATATAGTATTTTCACAATTCTTTATGCACTTTTCACAAAAATATTTCAAACCGCAGATGTCCATCTTTAGTGTAATTTAAAAAAAATACACTGAAGAAGGACTTCTGCAGTCCGAAACATGTTTGTGAAAAGTGCATAAAAGTGCTGTGAAAAAACAATATTTTAAAAATTATTACCGCACCGGTGGCGGCCGCCGCCCCCGGTGCGGGAGACGCTGCCAGAGCAATTAAATAGACAATATGTGCACCATCTAAAAATAACATTTTGTGTTAAATTATTTTTATTTTTATTTTGTTATTTTATTTTATATCATTGTTTTTTTATATTATTTGTTTTAGATTTATTTTGTGAGTGTCAGACGATCGAAGTGTGCGCGGGAGATGCCTATTGGTGGTGATGAGGTTCGCAACCCATCACACCGCGTCTCCCGCGGAGCGAAAAGAGAAGGATGGAATGCCGCATCAGTAAAAGTGTGACGGCGTGATGGTTAGTTAGTTAGTTAGTTAGTTAAAAATTATTTAAATGTAAATCTATAACACAAAGTGATGGCGAATATATAAGAAAATTGATTGTAAATATCTTGTTTCAACAGGTTGAAAAAGTAAATATAAAATTATAATAATATACGTATCAAGTCACGTGAGACATTAAGTATTATAGTCTGTTAATTAGATAGGTATGCAAACTATTTTTTAAGAATTCATAATGGTGTCTCGAAGCTCTTACCTTATGCAAATTAGCTACTACGCGGACGACATCATAGAAAATCATGATGGCCTCCCGCTCGGGGACTTTTTTGACCTTCGTGACGTAATGCTGCAGATTGACTAGTTCATTCGTCTTCTCGCTGAAGTGGTGCGCGCTGACACAGTCCAGAACAAGACACAAACGCTGTTTCAACTTCCCCGTGTAAACGTATCCAGTCGGCGACTTTGAGTCAGCTATCTCTTCCAATGCTTGATCCTAAAATAAATAACATTAATTAATTTTTTTCATATGAGGCACTTAATTTGTGCTGCAGCACCATTAAAATACTATAGAAGTTTTATACCGGTTTCATTCCCGCCGGAGCTTCGTCAGGGTTACAAAAACAAACTTATTAAGTTTATTTTGAATAAATCATGAATTGATAACCCGCAATGGGTGAAATCCAGTATTCGTATACAAGTATATGTATACATTCAAAAAAATATTGTAATACATATCTGGTTTAAGTTTGGCATATAGATAGGAGTGACATCTCCAGGCGGCTTTTAACAATGCGCTAATGGCGGGGTAGCCTTTCACATTGTGTTAAAAAGATGTTCTGCTTAATGCTTAATAAACATAAATCTTCATAGATGGCGTTAGTATGTAGATTATATAGATTAATCTTAGAGATTAAAATACATAATCAAAATCTTCATAGATGGCGCATTGAAACTGACATGTGAATTCTGGCGTTGGACTTTAACTTATATACAACTTCCAAAAATTTGTCAGACATGGTCATAAGAAAGGTGGAATGGGGAATGTTGTAATTACAAAAAGTGTGCACTTAACCCAACCAATGACAGGTCATAAGTCCTGTAAACACCTTGATCAACCATATTCAGTTTCCAATTTGCATCTTCGTCTGTATTGAGATACAATTAAATCATCATTAAGTTTATTTTTATAAGCCTGACGAAGCTCCGGTAGGAGTAAAACCGATTAGTTTGATAAAAGAAAATAAAGTGATGTAATAACAAAGTAAAAAGGTGTTTTAAATACTTTTTTATAACTAACTAACCATCACGCAGTCTCCCCTAAAGGATAGGCAGAAAGAATAGACTGCCCCACTTTTCTTTCCTGACATATTTCTCTTGCTTTCTCAACATTCATACATCGTGTCATGTATGCGCAATGATTTCTCTGAGTCCTCACGTGGCCGACATTCAATATTTGATTTATTTGATCGTGCCACGTTTCCCTCGATCTTCCTCTATTTCTAGTTTCGTTTACATCGTTAACATACACTTTTTAACCATTCTTTCAAATTGTCCAAACCATCTAAATAATCCTTTCATTATTTTGTTCATAACATCATCATTCGCACCGCATTCACATCTTATATCTTCATTTGACACTATCATGCACACATTTGTCGAGAGATCTGATTTCTACCACATTTATACTACTTTCATCCTTCTTTTGTTCTTGTATCCTTTTTTATTAATTTCTTAAAATAAATAAATTCTCCATTATTTTGTCAGAAATGCTATGATACTTCAACATTATAAATTGTTTAGCCCCTTAATACTTTTGAACGAGCAGTGTTCGCGGGCGGCGCACGTATCGTATCGCGCCAACCCGAGCACTGCTCGCGTGTTTCGACTTGTTTGCGTTACATAAGGTAAACTAACGAACTGCGTTCACCTTTTTTTTTTACTGGACAACTTTTAAATTATTTAAATAGAAAACAAAATCACCTGATATTTTTAGTTCTATTTTTGTATAAAAAAAAATGAGCTTTAAGTGGTTAATTTGAAAAACTGTTATAAGATCACATTATATTTATTTTATTTCTATGAAATTGATATTTCATAGGAAATTATAGAAAATATTAGCTTGTATTGCAATAAAAAAAACAGAGAATCTTAATAGAAAAAATTACTGATTCAAAAACTAAGTTAGTTTTTTTTTTAAACTAACACCAAGGATTTTTATCGTTGGTATTAGAATTTGTTATGCAATCTCCTACATGAGCAGAAAATAGCCCATTATTATGAAGAAGGAATCTGTTCATGTAAGACTTGAACCCCTGGACCAAGAGTCAAGCGGTCTGTCCCCTAGACCCCTAGTTAACCACTTAAGATAATGCCTTAGAAGCTAGCCCACATTTGATAATGCCTTAGAAGGCCCACATTAACCCACATTTGATAATGCCTTAGAAGGGCAAAACATTTCATTCCCGTAAAATATAATACTTCTAGAAAATTGACGTTTTCATTTGTATTAACCACTTAAGGATCAAGCCCGAGTATACTCTGGGGCAATAATTATTTGCAAAAATGCGCACACCCGAGATAACCCGAACAAACCGATCACCTGGAGAAAAGACTATTCCCGAATATACTTAAGCGAAAATAAATACAATTTATGGTATATGGAAGCGAGACAAAAGAATGCTGCGATGATTCGAACGTCATCATCAATCATCAAAAAATTTATATTTATATACCAAATGTTTTTTCACACTATGCACCATAAGATCAACTTTCAGTCCCATTTTGGGGCCGAAATGGTTTTTATAGAGGATATATATGTTCAGAAAATAAAATTCATTAATAAATAAGGTGTTTTTTTTTTTTTTTATTGGTTACTGAAGGGGTTAATAAAAAAAATTTAACTAACTAACCATCACGCCGTCTCTCCGAAGGGGTAGGCAGAAAGAATGGACTGCCACACTTTTCTTTCCTGACATATTTCTCTCGTGCCACATTCATACATCGTTTAACATTCATACATCGTGTCATGCACGCACGTTGATTTCTCTGATTCCTCACGTGGCCAAAATTCAATATTTGATTTATTTGATCGTGCCACGTTTTCCTCGGTCTTCCTCTATTTCTAGTTCCATTTACATCATTAACAAATATTTTTTTATAATATTTTATTATTAATTTATAATATTTTCTACAATTTTTTATTTTTTAATTGTAGTAAACATTATACATTAATATTCTTCTTCTTCATCCTCAGCAGTAATCTCTCCACTGTTGGATATAGGTCTCTTCCTAACACTTTCATTCCTTCCTGTTCTTTACCTTTCTCATCCACTGTTTACTAGCTCTATTGAGGCTGCATTGCTAAACAATTACTTAAAAAAATATTGATGCCTCCAATTTAATTTAATGAAATAAATTTTACCTAAGTCAGTGTCCTTAACATTGACAAACTAAAACCAGATAAACAATGATTTGTTGAAGATATTCAAAAATATTTTTTATTATTCAAATTATATATCCACAATAAAATGGACTTATTGTAATATATAAATTTTATTGTCTCTGATTAAAGCAGAATCAACACTATATATTAATAAATAAAAATTCCAGATTTAAGAAACTTCAAAACAAAACAATAAATTAACTTGTAACTTGTAACTGTGTATTCAATATGGATATATTATTTTTAATTTATGCACCATTAATCATTGATAATTTTAAAAGTCAATAAGCATCAGGTTTCTATAATAAATATTCATGAGTTTGAAATTGAATTGCACGAAGGGCAAAGTAAAATCAAATACATCACAATCTCTTGTTGCATCATTGCCAGATTAATATTTAAAAATAAAAATAGGTACTTTTCTAAATTTAAAACTAAATACAACTACAGATTAAATTTAGATTTTTTTATACATAATATTTTAACAAAAGTGTGCAGTTTATTTTAACATTTAACATAATATATAATATATATTTGTAACATAATATATTTGATGAAACGAACGATGATACAATAATAGGAAATACATTTCTTGCTTCTGTTCCGCTCAAAGAATTCCAGTTTGTTGGGAGATCTTAAAGGGACGAAGTTTAGTATTTTCTTCACTTAATCAAATCAGTTTATTTTCTCAAAAGACATTACAAACATTTTTTATAGTTTAAGGCATCTATTGAGAACAGGTAAAACATAAGGAATATATAATACCAGGAACGCATGAGAGATGGTTCGACATTAGGAATACAAAATACTCTCCAAAGTCAAGAGTATTTGTCTTCTGAATGTACTTTCACGAATATGAAAGACATCGATCTCCGAAGCGATCATGTTCAGCAGTTTGATTGCTCTCCCCACCGGCATCACCAGAGGCAGGTTGGTTCTGCATGCTGGGAGATAAAACAGTCTGTGCTGACGCTGTCGAAGATAGCCATCCGGAACATAAAGATGGATAGCCTCCAAGATGACGGAGTTCTCAAAGAATCCCCTGATAAGTCTGAAGAAATGGGTAAGTGTGCACCCATCCCTTCTTATCTGTAAACTATTGGTCCCCAGCATGCCCAAGAGGAATGCAGTGGGATAAAGCCACGGATAGCTACCAAACTCCCTCATGTAGAGATATCTCAGAAATCTTTTCTGAACCCTCTCTAACATGAGTATCTCGCCTCGTGGGGACTCCATATCACCGAGCCACACTCGAGCCGGCTCCGGACCAATGAGTTAACTAACTAACCATCATGCCGTTTCACTGGAGGGGTAGGCAGAGAGGATGGACTGCCATACTGCTCTGTTCTCACATACTTCTCTAGCATCCTCTACATTCATACATCTTAACATGCATTTTTCTGACTTTAAATGGGGCCGCCTTTTAGTATTTGATTAATTTGGTCATGCCATCCTTTCCTTCTCTATTCACTCACACTGCTTGTATACAACATTCAACAACAACTCAAGGATCCTATTTTAAATTTTATTATGATGGAATCATCTGTCTAACATTTCTTTCTTATTTCCTCATTTGGTATTCTATCATATATCATTTTCCAGCACATTCTTCTCAGTAATCTCATTTCTACAGCATTTATTATTTATCCTTCTTTTGCCAGCTCCAAGCTTCACTTCCATACATAAAGACTGTTACTAGAACTCCATTATGTACTGCCATCTTTATGACTGTATTTAATAATACTAAAATACATTATTGTATGATAACTATAATAAAATGGGGACGTTTGATTAAGTTGAAGAGTTTTTATACAACTATGTAACATTATAACATTAAAAAAAGTAAATAATATAATTTAAAAACCTTAGGTTAATATTTTATAATGTCCTATAAGGTTAAATCAAATAATTCTACTGATAATACAAATTAACAAAATCAGTTAAAAACACTACAAAAAGAGTTATTAAATTGATTCCTAATTAGGTAATTTGAAAAAAAAACTGAACTGATATGACTAAGATGAAAATTCTAATATTTAATCAGAAAATACCACAAGATAAAAAAGGATCAAGCATTTTATTGTTGTATGCACTTTGACCGTAATAAGTTACATACTTTTTACTTAGATAGCTATAGAGAGAATTTTGTGGTTAAAAATCCAACCCAATTTAATAAAATTTTATAAATAATTACGATTAGATAAGAATCCTAGAAAATACAGTTTATCCAGAAAATACGAATACTGAAAATTAACATGTTGCTTTCAGGGAAATAAATACTTTTTTTTAATTAAGGCGTTAACCACCTCCTTTGGCTGATAATCGTGGGTAAAATAGAGAGATGTCTGGAAGTTGGTAGAAGGCAGTTATCCTGGCTACGAAATATAAGAGAATGGACAGAAAATAGCAGAAGTGAGAGCTTGTTCCAAGTGGCGCAGGACAGAGATGCCTTCGCTGCAGTGATCGCCAATATTAGAGGGACCTGATACGGTACCAGAAAAATAAGAAGAAGGCGTGAACACTGGAATTCCATGATTTTTTTTTCTACATATTTAGAAGCTGTTATACCTTCATAATTAGGATAAAATGATATAGAACAATATCTTTAAAAAAAAAATGTATTTACATTAAATTTGATACAGATTTTTAAGTTTTATATATTCTTTAATAAAGATAATGGCGTTGAAATTTTGAATGTTAATAATAGAAATATAACTTTGAACAATCTCGAAATTTTAGAAATTAAAAAAGCCATTAAAAATATAGAAAATATTATAAATAATCAAATAAATTTAACGTCAACTCCAATCTTTGATTTATTTTCTTTGATGTTTGTTAATACCTGAACCCCAATAATAACTTTAAATTATTTTTTTTAATTTTTTATTTATTCATAATATTTGTAAAAACAAAAGCATAAACGTTCCAAAATAAATCATTATAAAATCTGTCAAAACTGACCATATTTGTAAACAATTTTATAATATTTTAAATATTTATATTATATAACATCACTGATGAAGGGCTGGTTAGTCCGATACATGTTTGGTATTTAATTTTTATTTTTTAATAAAGTGAGTGTTGTATACATAGTATATTAAAAAAAAGTTAAACATTTACAACACAAAATAATGGCGAACATAGAAGATTTTTACATATTTTGGTCAGAGTAAAAACAACCATATTTTTTTCTTCAACTGTTATTTCAAAACCTTGAAAAAGTAAATATATAAATAAGGAATCATTTTACTCCTGCAAGCATTTTGATTAGGCTAAATATGTCTAGAGTTTAGTTAATATATATACTTATAGGAGTTTTACATCATTGTTCAAGAAACAATAAACATATATTCATTCCTTAGTCCGTTATCTTAGGACACAAGAGTATATAAAATGTTTTAGATTGGCCCTAATGTCACAGTGAAATTATTTACTTCATTGAGTACAAATTCCCAAAGCTTTAAAAAGGTGATTTAAAATTACAATTAAAATTTCAATGTAGTTAAATGTGGTTTTCAACTAGAATTTCATGAATATATTTTAGCTCAAAGCACATAAAATAAGTACTAAAAATATTATTTTATAATTTGTACTCATAATGTTATTTTTCTTTAAAAATATGTTCATAACAGTCACACAATTATGAAAAACATAAAAGTGCAATGTGCTGTTGAATAATTTTATACAAAAATAGTTCACAAAACAAGTGAGGATCGCTATGTGGGTCAAATGTCCAATTACAAAAATAAAAGGAGGAAAATAAAATAATCTTGATAAAAGGTACCTTATACAGCCCGTGGTGATGAATGACTCCCTCTTGGTCCTGGAGCAGAGACAGCAAGGAGTACTCCGTGTGCAACAGCATTTTGCCTTGCCTGTCATCTTGCGTTTCTGTCTGCCCTTCCTCCTTGAGCGTCAATATTTTGATCAAGAAGAAGTCATCTGTTCCTTCCTTTCGGGCTAAACATTGCACAATACTATTCACTGGACTATTTCCCAACCTAGGCCCCAACAAATAAGGGCCAGCTTGCTTCACTATTTTATCAGACACAGGTGTGCCTTCCTTTGGGGTAACATCGAATCGCTGTGCACAATTATTGGGTGGACTAAACCTTAACTTAGGAACTTCGTGTGGAGAATCTACTTTGACTCTTTTGGAACAAGAGCCTTGCGACATCGGAGACCTAGCCTTTTTTCTACAGCCATCGGGGATAGAGTTCGATTCCATCGTTTTCAATAAAAATTTACGTCCCGGATCTAGTCAGTTTTATGATTTGTCATCTACAATTGATCATTTTTTGTAAAATAAATAAAAACTTTCGTAGTCACCCTGACCTTGTAGAAAATATCGAATCTGACAGATGTTCACACGAGTGACGAATAGTGCAGCAATTTATATCGTTATCAGAACATTCCACTATATTTGTCGATTAAAGCAATTTAATTAATGAAATATGAAGGACGAACCGTAAGACTGTAACTGCTTATTGCAAAACAATGAGGAAAAAAGTGGAAAAATATATTCCGAATTCAGACAACTTAAATCCACGACTCCAGAAAATAAACTGCATTACCGACGGCAGATGGTGAACTCAGAGCAAACTTGACACACCGACACCGACAGAGCAATTAAAATTCGAAAGCAGTCGGAACGTAAATGTTTTGATAAGCGTTGTTTTTAAACTTTTGTGAAGATAAGTCGATTATTATATAATATCAAATATTAAATATGCCTTTAATTTTCGGAAACTCAGGTCTTCGAAACAAATGTTTCGTCATTGCAGAAATTGGTCAAAATCACCAAGGCGATATCAATTTAGCTAAGAAATTAATACAGGAAGCAAAGGTAATAAAAAATGTTCATTAGGTATAATAACGAACATTTTAATTCATATGTTATTTATATTTTATAAATATACTTATCACTTTTTATTTTAGAATGCAGGAGCAGATTGTGTTAAATTCCAAAAAACTAATTTAAATGAAAAATTCAATAGGACTGCTTTGGAAAAAGTTTACAATGGACCTAATTCGTGGGGAAGGACATATGGTGAACATAAACTTCATTTGGAATTTTCTCCAAATGAATTTCGAGACTTACAAACTTATGCGAGAGAAATCGATGTTGTATTCTCCTCTTCGGCGATGGATATGGTTAGGAACATTGAAATTTGAATGTGAAAGAACTAAAATTCACCTTAAATATAATGAATGAAAAAATATGTTAAACAATCTGTGCCCTACATATGATACACTGCTAGCGATGTTATAATACCTCTCAAGAATACATGGCAGTATTAAACTTCCTTAATTAGGAAGGTTTAATACTGCCATCTTTTCGTTTAAACTTAATCCACCCACAAACTTGGAAAATTTTGTTGTTGAAACATATTCTTCAAAAGTTATTTAGCAATTCATTTACAAGCATAAATAATGGTATGGTATGATGCATCTTATTCATCTTCCTACTTTTATTTTGGTTACTTACATGTGTCCATTTATATCCTTTTATATTATCTTAATTTGTTTTAAATTATTTTCAGGACTCTGTCGACTTCTTAGTTGGTATTGGAGTTCCATTTTTAAAAATAGGTTCTGGAGATTCAAATAATCTACCCATGATCGATTATGCAGCTTCTAAATATATTCCACTAATTATATCAACAGGAATGATTGACAAAGATGAAGTCACAAAAATATATAACACGGTTAAGAAATATCATTCTAATTTTTGTTTAATGCACTGTGTGTCTTCGTACCCAACACCATATGAAGATTGTAATCTTAATGTAATAAAGGATTATCAAATTGCTTTTCCTGATATTGATATTGGATATTCGGGCCATGAATTAGGTTTATCTGTTACCGTTTCTGCTGTCGCTTTAGGGGCAAAGGTTGGTTATCTGTTCGAGAAAATAATGATGTAAACAATAATTCTAAGAGGAATAATTTATGTTAACATTAGGGCAATCACCGCCTGAATAACTCAGTGATCGCCCTAATGAAGATACGGATAAAATAATGATTTGTTGCATGATGAAATATTATGTACGAAACTCCTCTTTCAGTGAAAAAAAAATGTGTTTTTTTTTCTCTTATTTAGAATAATTTTCTTTGAGATAATGCATCTTGAAATAATGTTATTATATAAAGAGATATATGGTATTTTTTCAGGTAATTGAAAGACATTTTACATTGGATAAATCTCTTAAGGGTTCTGACCACAGCTGTTCACTCACTCCGGATGAACTTGCAGATTTAATTAAACAAATTCGAATTGTTGAAACAGCACTTGGCAATCCAGTGAAAACTATTGCTCCATCAGGTACTTGTTTATATTTTGTATACAATATTCATCATATAATAAGTGTATTAATTTTTAATTAATTAATGCAATTATCAATCATGATTTTTTACAGTATTTATAATAGTAATCTTGATAGATATCCATGAAACAGTAAATAAATTGAGATACAACAGCACCATCTCTTGGCATAAAATACAAATTGAATATTTTGTCATTAGGTAACATAAAAAAATATGGTAGTCATAGTTATAAACTAACAACTAGATATCTAACATATTTCAAGTAGTTGGGGGTGCATAGCTGATAACATAATTATATTATATTATGATCCAATACCAACCTTTTACTTCAATATCCTTATTGTTGAAAACATTTATATGAAAGCTTAGCACTTATGACAGGTGATGAAAACAGTGAAATACATACAAAAACTGTCATTTTAATGACTTATCTTATTGTAATTATCACTATATCTTTAATCATGATTCAGAGAAGAAGTTACAAAAAGGAAGCAAACTAATTTTAACCCTTTTCTATCTTTAGTGAAACAAACAGTGCAGGAAATTAAAAAAAAAACTTTAAATTTGTTCCTCCATTTCATTCAAAGGAACACAATAAGGTTAAAACTTGATTATTTTAGACCAAAAAAGGCAGTAGAATAGTTTATAGTTGGCTTCTGGAATTATGATGTACCGATACAAACATTTGATTCTTAAATCTCATGATTAAGATTTCTTTTTCTTGTATGAAGTACTTAAATTGTGGAGTGACATATTCAAAGTAAATTTCAACACTTGTATTATACTTTGATTTTTACGGCACTTTACTTTGTATTTTTAGACTATAAACCGATATGCTTCAACTAGAACTTCATTAGGGTAACAAAACAAACAGTTTTGTTACCCTAATAAGAAACTCTGGGTGAAGCGAAACCGGTTAGTAGTATTAAAAAAACAATAAAGTGCTTACTTATTTCCCTTGCATTCAAGCTTCATTAGGACAATATAAGAACTATTCTTAATTTATTTAGTTATTATATTGCCCTGTTGAAACTTGAGTGCAATCAAAACTAATTGTCATTAAATATAATAACCATACAGTGGTTAAATACTCAGGTATTTTTTTTATCCTTATAATGAGGTTCGCAACCCATCACACCGCGTCTCTCGCGATGGCGAAAAGAGAAGGATGAAGTGCCGCATCGATTAAAGTGTGGCAGTCCATTCTTTCTGCCTACCCTTTCTGGGAGACGGCGTGATGGTTAGTTAGTTAGTTTAGTTTTAAATTTAAAATATCTAACCACAGTGTGAGCGCTTCATGTGAAAGTTTAATTATCGGGTTGTTGGAATTGGATCTTCTAGCGTTCAGAAGTTCAGCTCAAATGGCTATTCCTCTTACATCTGTAGGAAACATTTTTGGAAATGTGATTTGGTAGTTGTTTTATGCGGGGGCTAGAATGTTTATGCGGGGGCCCGGAGTGCTCCTCCAAAGAGGGGGAGAAAGGATTTAGGGTTTATTCTAAAGTCCTACATTATTCTTGGTCAGGGAATGGAAGACCAGTCAGGGTTGGGATTGTAGAGCATGTTTAGAAGAGTGTTATCACAAGCAAAATAATAAAAATAATTTGTTGGGAGAGTAAACTCAAGCAGATATACAGCTAAATTATATCATCATTGATATTATGATTTTTCTTTCAGAAAAGAATTGCATCGATAAACTGCAGAAGAGTATCACAACTACCCGTGCTTTGAAAAAAGGTCACAGACTTGAAGAGAAGGATATCGTGATCAAGGTAACGGAACCCAAAGGCATGAACGGCATACACCACAAGGCAACCATAGGCCGGACCCTCGAATGTGACAAATCAAAAGACGAGCCAATTTTTGAAACAGATTTTATTGTGTGATAAATTATTAATTTTAATTTACAATTTATACATTCAGTCACAAATGACTGCCAAATGATAATGTGTTGCCCTCCTGATATTTAAAACAAATCAACAGATAATTGTATGTACATAACAACAGGGTTTCCTGAAAAGACTGGAATGTCAAAAAGGCAACAAACTTTAATTTTTAATGTTTGAAAAAAATCAACATCTTAAAATATCGTAATATTTTAAACAAAAAGTAAATCTGATAAAAACAAAGACATGTATCCTTGTTGATTTATAAAGCTATAAAAATATACACTGTCGAGGAGCAATCACAATATTCACCCGAGCGAACATTTGTAATTTTGTATTTCATTATTTATTATAAGTATATAAATATAATTCTCAAAATAAGAAAATTAACAATGTTTATATTGTTCACCTTTCAAAAGCATCCAACAATTAAACAAATTAGTGCTGATTCATACATCCCAGGCAAAAAAAATTCATTAAACATTTCATACCCAAAATAATGTACTCATTTATCCGTAATGTGGCGCATTTCCTACAGACAATACCATAAAATTATACACATGCAAAAATCACTTTTACCAGGGAAAACAATCAAGTTCTTGAAATAACTAAAAATTATTCATCTTTATAAAGTTTATATAGTCTTCTTATATTGTAAACTTATGTACACTATCCACTAAGTAAAAAAGTTAACCTAATTGAATTTCTTTTAATTTTTCCGCCTTGGGTTTGCGTCCCCTTTTCTTTCCCGTTTGTCCAGCAGCCATAGCACTAACCATTGCGGTACGCTTAGCGATACACGACGTGCAGTACCAGTCTTCGCTGTCATTGGGCGCTATTCGGATGCCTACGCACACCCAATGGTACCAGCCATCGCACCCGCCGTCACATCCAATCATCGGAGACCCATTATCCGGCATTCCACAAGCGGGGCATATCCAAACCTTATTTCCTTGAGGATCCATGTAGTAGGGTGTTCCGAGAGGAACATTAGGAAACTTATCAGGAACTGATGCATCTTTTGAAGGAAGTGGTACAAGATCTTCTTGTTCAATATCTAGCGCCGAATCATCAAAACTATTTCTTTTAGGTATTGGTTTAAAATATATTCTCTTATACTTGGAGAACGTTGATGGTGGTCGATTCTTTCGTGAAGGCGATGAATTACTAGGTTGTGGCGGGGGTGAAATGGATCTATTCAATTCTGGATTTGGTTCAGCTTTGGTCGAGGGAGTGGTGTGTTTGTGTGATGGTTTTGACTTGGGCGGTCTGGTAACCAGAGCGGATATCCGCGCCAGCATGGGTGACACACTTCTCTCGGCAGATAGACGGTCTTCGGCAGGTGGAGGATCTGTATGTGATGATACCAACTCATCCTTTCTAACCACAGGTTTGATATTAAGTTTGCGGGTGGTGTCTGGTGAAGGTGGTAATAAGGGCGATGCTGGTCCTAACTTGAGTGTAAGTTTTGGAACCAATCCTTCCATCAGAGTAGGTATTTTCTCCTTATCTTTACGCTTTTCTTTTTTTTCCTTTTTAGACTTTTCTTTCAGGTCGTGTCTTTCTTCCTTTTCCTTTTTCTTCTCCATTTTTATTTTCAATTTATCTTTCTTGTCCTTTTTCTTCTTTAACTTTAGTTCCTTATCTTTCTTTTCTTTTTTGTGAAGCTTATCTTTTTTCCTTTCAGATTTTTCTTTGTCTTTCTCTTTTGCAGGTAATGCCGGCTCCTCCATTGGAATAGTGTCTGGTTTGAGATCTTTAGGTTTCTCGGGAGGATTTAATTTGATTGTGATATCTGGTTTGACTACGGGCATTTTTATAATTGGGTTAGGTTTTGGTGGACTCTGCTTTATAGTGCTTGTTATCACCATACTATTAATATTATTTAGAATCATATTGCTATCAGGTGATACTCTACACTTTTCTCGCTTTTCTTTTTCTTTTATTAACGGCGGAGACACGTATGATTGCTTGCCTTTTTTTGACAGTTGATTTTCATCCTCTATTGGGATAACTTCTAAACTAGGTCTTCGTAAAAACGGAGGTAGATTAGGATGTTGAGGCATCTGCGGTGGTTTTCCAAAACTATGACTAAGATGTGATAGCAATGGGTTACTAAGATTTGGAGGAATAAGTCCGGGTGCACTAGACAGGAAGTCCTGGTGGGTGAAGTGGCCCGATCCTCCAGCCCCCATGGAGAATGGATTGGGTAAAAGGCTAGAATCGGGGGGCAGCAGGCCATGGAGAGTATTGGGTAACCCTGAAAGCAACCCCCCTGCAGGAATAAGCCCCGGTGTAGGGATGAGTCCAGCTCCAGGAAGAAGCCCTCGCCCCGAGACCAGACCAGGATATAGAGGAAAACCTGGTGGAAACAACTTGGTATCCATATTTCTGATAACTTCCAACTGCTGCTGTTTTTTCAGCATTTTCGTATAGTCCCTTAGGGCCTTGTCTGCCTTCTCTGCCTGTCTTGGTTTTTTTTCCCTACGTTTCCTTTCCTTCTTTTCCTTTACTATTGGACTAGGGGGCAAATTATGCACGGCATTTAATTTTGGTTTGGACAGATCCTTTGGTATGTCATCATTAATTTCTTGCTTAATTACACGTTTCCTCATTTCATTGTCCTCGTCCACACATATAACTTCGTTAACACATTTTTTAGAAGTTAAATCAACAGCGGAGTTAGAAACAACATAGTCTATTGATTCTTTGATGTGGGTCATTTTCTGCTTGGAAAATTCGGGGTCATCTATCACCAAAGAGGGAGAGTTGCAACGAGAAGACTTTTCACTTTTAATTGCACCATTATCATGAATAAACCTATCGTGGATATCACTCATCCGTTCCTCTTTACTTTTAGTGGAAATTTTCTTAAAAATATTTAACTTTGATCTATCGGGCTGTGAAGTCAACTTCTCGTGTTCTATTTTTTCTTCCTTAATAACAATATTGTGCGGCAGAAGGGGAGTGTCCCCGGCACCTTGTGGGTGTTGGTAAGGGGTCTGGAAGTTTTTCTGTATTTGAACAAGCGGGGGCGGAACAGACATCGGGTCAAACAAAGGAGCTTTTGCTGGTCTATCAATAATTTCTTGCTTTATAGGTTTAATATGATTTTCAAATGGTGGACCTAATCGCTTCAACGGTGGCATCTCACCAGTGGGGTGCTTGATGGCTCCAGAAGGACGTACTTTTCCTCTAGCGAGGTGCATGGCTAGTTTGTTATTTTTGTTTTCAGAATTCTTCATCTTTCCCATAGATATAATTTTATGGGCTTTGTCTTTTCTTTTAGATTTGTCAATTTTCCCGTTAAGAGCTTTATTCTTTTTAGATTTCTTCTCGGAGCGAGGCATCCTATGCGGAGGGATCGCAGGGTGAGGTGCAACAGGGCTGGCGGGGTGGACGGGATGCGGGGCGGGGTGTGCGCTGTGGGGCGCAGAACTCTTCACTTTCTCAGGGTGTCCGTCGTGCACGATAGCTGGCGTTCGCGCTTCAGGAAGCTTGCCCTCACGAGCAGGTGACAAAAAGCCGGACATAGTCATCATTACACTGCTGATCTCTCTCGTGTGACAATCCTCGTCTTCTAGCTTGAGTCGTGGCCTCTTTAGGCCAGGGGGCGTTGACACAGGGTCACCGGGTCGCTTGAACACGTCCTTGGGCATGTCGGTGACGGAGATATCGGGGCTCTTGCACGGGGGCTCGCCGCCATTGGTGATCTCCACGGTGCCAGCCACAGGCGGAGAGGGCTCGCGCTCGCACTCCGGATGCATGGCGGGCAAATACTCCTGCACGTGCATGGGCCGCGTCAGCACCTCCTGACTGCCCGGCTTCAAAAAGTTCAGACGCGACTCTTTGGGCATCGGGAAGGGGGGAACGTTGAGTTGACATGGAGCTGGGGGTACACATCTCGTATATTCCCTCAACTCTTGTAAAGGGATGTGCACATCCCGAAACACAAGCCCCAGGTCATGCAAGGTAGCCTCCGTTCGATTGAACTGCTCGGCGTATCGATGTGTTTGAGTGCACAAGGTTAGAATATACTTCTCCAAGATGTGCACCAGCATGTCCAGGGGGGTTGAATTTATTCCTTGCCATCCTATAATTTGGCAAACCTGTGCGACAACCCGACGCAGGACTTCTCTGGAATAGTCATTCGACATTCTGACATTTAGTCGTCCTGCACAATTGGCACTGGCGTTTGCTAAAAAAAAATAAACAAACATTCAAAACAACCACATAATACGACATCAAAAATTGCAATGGACGATCTTATTTAAAACGCTATTGAGAAAGTAAATCAAATAAATAATCGAAATAATACCTATTTTGACCGAAAAATACACTTGCTAAGACGATCATCAACAAAACGAATCATCCGATACCACTATGTCCATATTTTCACTTTTTTATATATTAGTACAAGTAAAGTCATCAAATAATCTTATTTACAATATCATATATACGAAATAACTTTCTGTTAACGTAAAAATATCAGGGCGACCCAACGGGAAACGTTCTCAAACCGCCATGATTGCATTGTGGATTGTCAACGAACAAGTGTTGCTATTATTAAAAAATGATATCACTATTATTCTTCAAATCTTCATATAAGTCTGATACTAAAAAAATGTGATCTAAATTTTACTCTTTAATATTTTTAGCAAACAAAAATAATAATTATGATATATCTTCTAGTGTTCTAGATTAAAATTGTCGTAGTACCTGCATGAAAATTATATAATGACTATTTTAATTTACCTAATTCTAAATTTATAAACTATTAAATTAGAGGAGGAGTATGATGATAAATGTTATTTTTATATATCTGTCCACAGCGTATATATCACCTCTTCGCGAGAATAACATTTCGAAAATCAAATCCGCCGTGTTCAACTTTATTTTCTACAAAAACATGGTATTTTTAAAGTGAAAAACAGAGAATTTATGAGGGAAAGAGACAACACAACATTGGTACATTGTGTTGTCACGTTGTCTCTTTCAGACGGGTATCTTCTTTCATTTTTCAATTTTTGGAGATAATTATTCTCGCAAAGAGGCGATATGTAAATAATTATTAATTACTATTTGTCCCTCAAACCTTAATTATTTAAAGGCTACTACATCTTTTGTAATTTTTTTGTGTGGTGTACTCCAATTCAAAAAGTGTTTTTTTTTCTCTTTTCATTAGTCTTATTCCCATCATTTTTATACAACATATTATTTTATTTACTATATAATCATACAATAATTTAATTGTAATCCCATGAGTAGACAATTCATCACAACTCGTTCAATAGTTTATGTTTTTACCAAATGATAAGAAACACCTTCGACATATTCATTGATAGAAATATATTGTGTGCTTGCTATAAATTAAACACATTATTTTCTGTCTAGGTTTTCAAAAGTTGATTACTTAGTTTAGGATTTTATCTGCTGGTACCGATGACCCAGAAAATTTTTTAAATGACAAAAATACGTATTTGGCCGCCTAAGTGAAAACATCCATCAAAGAAAAGTATATGGCAGATTAAACTAGCTAACTATGATATAGACATGTTTCATGACATACTCGGTGAGATTGCACTAAACAATTTTTACATGGCAGAAAAAACGTTTTCTCTCTGGAGGCTGGTTTAATCTTAGTTAAGTTTAATTTTAATTAGTGAAAAGACAATGAAAAACAGTAATAGTGTATAGGAAAAACAATAATAGTGATAGTGACAAATTTGTGAGTGGCAACACTTTGGGGGCGTGATTTAACCCCCACCCTGCGGGCTTTTTGAATGTGAGAGCTCTCGAACAGCGACGCGGGTTTTGCACACCGGACTCCGGTGGAGGTAACATCTCCCGACGCTCGGCGAGCGGCCGAACGCCGGGGAGATAATCTGAAGGAAAAGATCGCGATATACGCACCGCTTGGCGCCAGCAACCATGGCGCCAGCTTATCATCATTGAGGCCTGATGCTGGCCACTGCTGTCGCTACGAAGGAGACCCGTGCCCTTCGCCGTCCACATCGACGCCATTAGCAGCCAGGTGTCGGCTGCCTCAGATCCGGCCAGCCTCCACGTCACCCTTTGCCGTCGTCTGCCTCGCCCGATCTCCGCGGCGGAGGCCAGGTTGGCTCCAGCATCCACGGCTCTCCCCCATCGTCCGCCTCGTACGTTCCTCGTACGCGGACGGATGAACGCAGTAAAATTAAGTAAGCTGACCAGCTTTTAGCAAGTTAGTCCTTGATTGTAATTTGTTAATATTAAGGAGTTCCTCCCGTGTAAATTCTTGTAATCCTATTAATAATAAACTTAATTTCTAAATCACTAGGTCTTTCTTATCTTAATCACACTCTCAAGCCCGAACGAATCATATCATCTATAAATCATGGGCATTTGGCGCCGAGGCAACGAGAGATGATCTTGACAATCCCGAGTCGAGATTCCCCGCATCTCCTCGTTCATGGACCCCGTTCCATCATCAGACTCCGTCAACTAACTAACCATCACGCTGTTTCTCCGAAGGGGTAGGCAGAGAGGATGGACCGCCATACCCTTCTGTCCTGACATACCTCTCTAGATTCCTCCACATTCATACTTCTTTAAATTGTCGTTACATTAAAATTATGCACTAAAAATTCTGTCGGTAGTTTTTCAAAGCCGTCTCGAAATCATTGTTTACATCATTTAGACGATATTGTCTATGGAATAAAAATAATTTAATTTGTCTATGGGAGAAGACAGCTTTCTGCAATAAACTATTTTCTGTGACATATACTGTGATCTATGTCAAAAACCAAGCGTATTGATAGGTGAAAATATATAATACAATAGTAACTCGTCCCTAGTTTCGATTTTTTCGGTACTTCAAATTAAGTATTAAATTTTAAATTGAAATAAGTACGATAGTATGCCAACAAAATTATGCTCTAATCGATGAATCGTATTCAGTATTATGTTTATTGAGCGCTTTGTTTTGTTATTGATGAAGCCAAAATTTACTACTTAATTTATTATTATTTTTAACCTTCATTTCAGGAGTTCATTCCAAATGAAGATGGATAATAATGTAGACGCGAATGGAGGTGATTCGCCTCCATCCCACAATGGTGCAGAAAACACAACTAGGCAAAGTGCATTAGCAGATGCCTTGAATGATATTCTTGAACAATTCACAAATCGTTTACCAAACGGGACGCACGGGTCTTCAAATGGATTTTTGGAAAATGATTCTCGCATGCCTCCTCCGGCGAGTCCCCTTGCGGACATTCTACAGCAAGTGACTAGATCTCCAGACGGTACGGTAGAAGGAATCGACACGGATTCTCCTCTCGGCCAAACGCTACAACGGAAATTTACAGAGCTGGAAGAAATCTCTCAACGATTAAAAACTCGGTTAAATCAAGTTGTCTGCGATACTGACATTTTGCTCAGCCCGGACAACGAATTGGATCAGAACATTACAGATTTGGATCTCGAGAGAGATCTGAACACAGACTCTCAAGAGGATGATCTGACACCGCAAGAGTTCTACCAGCTTGTGCAATCTCAGATACCTTCTTCCTCGGGTACAAGTGAATCTGTATCTGATGCGTCCACTCTATCCAAATAGTGTGAGGTTATACAACAAAATGAATGTGAATGAACATGAGCAAATTAAGTTATCATTTCCACGCTAAGTTATCTTATAAACAAAACATGGAGGGGAAAGTGAAAAAAAAAACACAATTATTTAATATGCTTTACATTTTCAGCTTCATTTTGCAGTGGGTTATTGCGAAAACTATAACAGCTTCCAGAGTTATTATTTATTTTACAGTATTTTATTTTAAATTCATTCAAATATTTTCTATTGCACATTCAAACAATATTCCATTTTCATACTCACGATATATGTAATGTAAAAAAAAAATACATCCTAAATGAAGTTAGATTAATACTGGGATTAGAAATATGTTTACAAAAATAAATGTTTTTAATAAAGCACCTTCCATTCTTTGTATTTATGCTTGGCAAATGATATGTCATTGTGTTTTGTATTGTATAATTGATATCTAACTAATTCTTTGTTAATTGTACGCGTAAGTAGTCTTTATTCAAAATATTTTTAATACATCTGAATAAGATATATATCTTGAATACTGGGATTATCGTTGACAAAGTATTTTTATTATTATTCCT